>LR736863.1:10376358-10563863 GCA_902654985.2 Oryctes borbonicus | reverse complement strand
TTAAGCAGTCAGAGAACTGCTCGAGGGATGGTTTGGGGAACAGTACCGGGTTTATGTCGCTGCTTCCTGAACGGCAGCCATGCGTTTCTTTGGCATTAGAGGTCGCCAAGAAATGTCCAGTTTGTCGTTTTGAAAGTTGTGGCATTAACTGTGAGGCAACAGCAATAGAAGGTAGAGATAAAAAATACTCTCGAAACCACGCTGATGACGCCGGGTAGGCAGAAACATGTCCATGTGTTAGTATATTTTTTTTCTCTCCTTTTGTTGCGTTTGCCGTGAATTATTCAATCAATACCATGAGGAAGCTAAGCTATCTGAGCATTATAGATGATCTATTTGTTTAACATAGGGGAACATAGACTATAGACAGCAACTATAAATCAATATCAATTTTATCGTAATTTTTCAAGGTTTTTGGTAATGTTATTTATGCTTAAATGATGTATTACAGTCCACTTCTCCTAACCAACATGATTTCATTCGAGGAAGGTTAACAGTTACTAATCTTCCATCTGTATGTCAATTTATAAGTAAACAACTAGATCTGGAAGATCAAGTTGATTTTCTTTACACTGATTTTAGCCGAGCCTTTGATGTTATTGACCATGGAATTTTGGTGCACAAGAGTTGCATTTGGGACCTCTTTTGTTTGTATTGTTTATAAACGATCTACCGGTGTTTTTGATTACGTAAAAATATATTCTCCCGTTAGATCTTTAATATGGCTCACTTGCAACATAATTATACAAATTATCTAAGTGTCGGTAAATGTTCGTTTGTTACCTATAGAGGAAAATTAATTACACCAATTCAGTGTGCTCAATACGTAACATTTACCTCAAAGAGGTTAACACTGTATTTGATTCCCGATTAAGTTTTGCAGAACACTGTACTGAGTTATGCGATTCTGCGTCAAAAACTTTGAGATTTGTCCTACGATCCTGCAACTTCTTCAATGATATATCCCTTCCGAAAATACTATATGTTAACTTTCTTGAATATGCATATACCACATTACATCAACCTCCAACTGAGCATTGAGAAGGTCCAGCGCAGCACAGTGGAACGAGACTTTTCCTGGCCAAAATTCAACAAATTTTTAATTTATAGTCACAAGCCTAGTAGAACGTTGCAGTTTCTTTTTTGTTTAAATGCAATAATATAATAAAAACAAATCTATCCAATTCTAATCCCCGTTTATCAAGTATAGACCTTGTAAGCGAAAGATAGAGATCAGAAGTACAGAGTAGTTTGTTAAAAATATCTTGACTGGTTGCGGTTCTAGAACATTTGCGGGAACGATGCAATCAATAATTTTTTATAATCTTTATTTCTAGCTTCTTGCTCCCTAAAATAACGTATAATAGCTTCTCCATGCATGAGTATTTTGTGCATGGAAGCTGGCATATAATACCGTTTGCACTTCTCGACATGCAATTAATTCTTTAACAACTGTGCAAGATGAATTTGAGAAAAATCATCTAACTTTGTTTCCATTATTACTATTGATCTATTATAATTTCAACCTCATTCCTAAACCGTTCTTGGCCGTATTTTCTTTCGCTGTTTTTCATTCCTTCTGGCCAGCACATTTCATGAACGATAGATTATATGAGGTATGCAATATCAATTCATCAATTTCCTTAGGTTTAGCTAAGCACACCATACATGTTGATGCTGACGCAGTATCTATTAATGTGTTACATTCTTTCTCATCAATCATTGTAAGATGTAATTGATATTTCGCATTAAATCCTTTGTGTTGAATTTCTACGTGCAAATGTACTAAAGAAGTCAACACATTATTAAGAAGAGCGGAGAAAATCAGCGATAAACATCACAGGAATAGTGAAAAACAACACGTCAAAAACGCCCTGCAGAAGAACGGCTACAAAAGATATAAGGAAGCCACGAGAGCAGAGAAAAGACGAAGACCAACAAAAACCAGCAGGATACGCGTACCTTCCATACATAGCCGGAGTCACCGAGAGGCTGAAAAAGACCCTAGGGGAGAAAAACATCACCACACGTTTCAACACGGTGACCACAATCGACCAGCTACTCCCTCCTAACAAGGACGTGTTACCAAAACTACGAGCAAAAGGCATATACGAACTGAAATGCCAATGTGGAAAAAGCTACATCGGTCAGACAGGACGGAGTATTCAGTGCAGAGTGAAAGAACACGAGAGAGATGCACGCCTTAGGCATATTGAAAAATCTGCAGTAGCAAAACACCTGCACCAACAAGGAGATCACCCCATAAGCTACAGCGACGTTAAGGTATTAGCCAGAACCAGCCACTACGACCCGAGGATAATACGCGAATCCATAGAAATAATGAAGAACACCAACAACACGTGGAAGTTAGCACTACGGAGTCGTCATACAACGAACGACGCGATTCAGCGGAACGGAACGGTTATGGATCAGCAAAGCGGAACAGAAATAGGATATATAACGAGGAGCAAAAGACAACAACAGCACTACTACTATGGATTACGATCGTGAAAGCCTACACTCAACTACTAAAGAAGTTATTTCTGATTCAATATCCGTTACAACATTCCTGGTTTTCTCGAGATTTCCGTGGTAAATTCAATAAATATTGGTTTGCAGAATAGAGTTGATACTACTGACAGACCCGAATTTGCCACTAAAGCCAATGCTTTCTGCTTACTCAGAGACTGTTCCATACCTTGGTTTTCAAACAAGACGCGATTAACAACATCCGTTTGTTATGTTGACGACTTCGTTAAAGCTTTTCTGTTTTCATTCTCTACTCGCAAACCTTGTCAAAATGCATGTCGAATTTGTTGTAAACCATCAGTTGATCTTTTTGTAGTGTGCTGATTTCTAAGCAGCATGCGATTGTTCATCATCCACTTAGGAATCGGTCTTTCATCCTGTGAGCGTTAGACCATCTCTGTTTGAAGTTGGGAAGTAATTGTTTTTGCACTTATGTACATCACAACACGGATAAGGTCTTCTTCGGTCAGGTTGAATCATTCCTGAATACACCTCTGAGTTGTAGATATATGTTTACAATGATCAATAAAGGTCAGACATAGATGCTTTTCTTAAATTATAAACTGCGTCATTCTCAGTGACTGATTGATACTCACAAATAACTTTGAACAGATTTATATGTGCAAATTGTTAATGCTTTTGTTGAAAATTAGCTTACATATACAAATAACTACCTACAGAAAAGTTTTTGGCCAGGAAAGCACCGTTTCTTTCCACTGTACGCCGGCAACAACGCGGTTCCAACCCAGAAACCAAGAGTATGTTAACAGATTACTCTATTGCATCTTAAGAATGGAAGCTGTGGATATTGTTAATAAGAGACAATGTGATATTTCGTCAGCTTTCGAATTGTAAAAAAATTAGAGCTAATTGATCGTCTATCCTTTATTAACACAAAAAGTTAAAATTTTCCACTGGTTTTTAACTGAATGTTAATATATCAAAGAATATTATAATTAGTAAATTAATAATGTTATCCTGCTAGTGATCCGGTGAGAGATTGTTAGATAAAGCACCGCGGCTCTTAACTGATCTTTTTTTCTTTTAAAATTAATTGACTAATTACATAATAGTTCTGTAACTTACACATAAAACTAAGCGTAACTAATTCGCATTTAAACACAGCAACAAACGCTACTTTTGGACAGTTATAACATAAATTACTGCCATGAACGTTTCCCTTATATGTAGAATACCAACATGACCAACTCGTATAAGGCTCCATAAATATAACACCATATACAAACATACACTAACGCATTTACATATTAGCCGTCATAACTATTAGTTAGACGGTGTATCAAATTAATTATTAATAATGATGCATCGCAATGTTGCGGTTTCCTCCAATTAACGAACGGTACGAAATTAGTAGAAGCGCAAGAAGAACGTGAGGCACGCACTAATAAAGCACGCGGACCCCACTATACGATAATTACAGGAGGAGCATTACGCTGGACCATGGCGGTGCATAAAGGATGATTACACGTTTTAGATACACGGCAGCAATTGCTGTATATGGGCCTAATTCGATGTTGATCGCTGTAATTCGCATTCACCCAGATGGTTGTAGTTGCAAAATTTGTAAAGACAACAAAGATAAAAAAGGTTTTGTGCCGATTACGTCGCTAATAGTGCTGTTAAAGATGGATTATTTACTTTCTATGTGGCCCTTGTAATTGTTGTATGCTAGTATATTCCATTTTATCCTCTTGAGATCCGATAGATAGCGGATTGACAAATTTCAATCAAAATTTCTCTAGATACTTGTTCCTTTATAAAATATACACGTAAACGTTATCCACTTGATTCCTGTTATTTCATAGAACTACTTCTTTAAGAAGCACGTAGAGGACATCATCCTCAGAATTATTGAGATTTATTATTCGTTCATCTAAACAATTCAGTGATACGTCAACGTTGCTTTGCTTATATTGTTCTAGTATTCAGTCTGCAAATATAGTACTGAACGTATACAGCGAAGTACACTACCCGACAAAAACATAGACGCGGTATCGTTTTTATTTACGAAACAAAGTTTATAGACATTATATAAAATGTAAAGAGGGTTATTAATACTCGTTATGTAAATAGTCAATTTATAGATACTTCTGGGTATTTATTGCTTTATGAGGGGTAATTGAGATTTTCCCAGATCAAAATAGGAATTTTAAATGCGACAAAAATTTAGACCCTGTGCATTCATTACATTAATATAAGCAAAAATCGTTTAATTTGATACTTCTCTTTATATGCAGTGGTTGTGCTGGTAAAGTGTACACATTTCACCACGAGAAATTATATTTCATAAAGTGTTTGCAATGTTGGTAAAAAAAAAACAATTATCCTTGATAGAAAGGGGTAAAATTCTAGTCTGGCACCAGGATGGTGTTAGTAAGAAGGAAATTGCTCGTCGGTTACGAAGAAGCGATCATTGCGTTAGAAATTTCTTAAAAGAAAATTACGGCAAATCAAAAGGCCAAGGGTGACCGAAAGCTGTAAGTGAGCGGAATAAAGCATGATATTGCGGTGCGCATCCAATTCTTCTGCGTCGGCGAGAGTTATTGCAGAACAGGCGGGGGTACAAACGCACGTGCGTAATATTCAAAGGATTTTAAAGGCGTCACCGGTAATGTCACGGAAGAAAATGTTGAGAAAACCGCCACTTTCGGCGAAACACGAAAAAGCGAGGTTGAGATTTGCTGAAGAACACGTATCCTGGAAGAAACAATGGGAAAAAGTTATATTTTCCGATGAGAAACGTTGTAATTTGGATTGACCAGATGGGTACTCGCATTATTATCATGATCTGAGAAAGGAACCAAAAGTGAAAATGACCAGACAATTAGGGGGTGGATCTGTGATGATATGGGCAGCGATTGGATTCCGCGATAAAAGTGAAATAGTGTTTTGCACAAACAAAATGACATCTGTGACGTATAAAGACTTGCGTGACAATCTTCTACGTTTTGGAAACCAATGGGCCGGGCGCAATTTTGTTTTTCAACAAGATAACGCACCAATTCATAAAGAAAAAACCATTACTGAATGGTTTAAAGGGAAAAAGATTAAAACTTTGCAGTGGCCGGCACAGTCACCAGACTTAAACATTATTGAAAACATGTGGGGTGAATTGGTACGTCGCGTTTATGGGGGAGGAAGTCAATATTTCACGGTACAGGAACTGAAAACTTCAATAGTGACTGAATGGCAGAATATCCCTCAAAATTATGTGTTAAATTTATATAAATCTATTAATAACAGCCTATTGGAAGTGATTAAGAACAATTGAGGATCTACGCATTACTGATCACTCGTTTGTTTATTTTTGTTTTACATTTGTAACAGAACGTCTAAATTTTTGTCGCAGAAATTGTTTAAACATTGGAGTAATAATTTATTATTTAGTTCATATATTACCGGAGGAGATATTTTTAATTTTATTTTACTTTTATGAATAAAAATTTAAGTAGATACCTTGATAGTTTCGCAAAGAAATGTTGTAACCCTTAAAACCTTTAAAACATCTTACCGCGTCTAAGTTTTTGTCGGGGAGTGTATGTATGATTTAGAGAAACTGGTGTTTATCTGGACCATATTATTGCACATTGTCAATTGCTAAATAACTATGGATTGTCACCGCTAGTAATTTTAACGATTCTTAAAAGCATGTAGATATTACAAAAGGAACAATATTGGCCTATAAAATTTCACCTACTTAGAATAGTCTCACTTTAATGAATCTTGTAAGTTCCATATATTGCTTTATATAATTAATAATAATATAACTGAATAACAGCAACTTTTGCATTAAAAAAAATTGCAAATTACTTTTAACAGAAACAATAAGTCTTCAATATAATTGAAGTTATTTTATGCTTTAATATTAATGTAAATTTTATTTTGCCATTAACATTCTTTATGTATTTAGATCACCGCTTCTCATATTGTTGAAATGTTCTTTATGCTATTATGTCTATTACTGCATCAATATAGTAGAAACTCATTAAAATGCAATTGAAAAAATACCGGCGATTTTCTTCTTTTAAAAAAGGGAAAGCAACCAAATGCCTAACAGCAATTCATTTTTTGTATAAAAAGCCAATGTCACATGTTAAATTATCAGTATCCAGCTAACTCAATTACAGTACAATACAATCCTAGAACAACAAAAAAATGTTCCCCATCGTAAGTATTATATTCTATCTCTAAAATTATCAAAAATGCCTTGTATTTCAACTTCTTAGATCATCTTCGCTACCCTAGCCACATTGGCCTTTACAGCACCAGCTGTACCAATCGTAGAGGTCACCCAAGACACTGAAGGAAACTATAAATTCACGTACCATACCGAAGATGCCGTCAGGACCGAAGAACGTCATGCTGATGGTCACGTCACTGGCTCTATCAAATACTATGACCCAGAAGGTGAATTGAGGACTTTGGAATATACTTCTGGTCCGCAAGGCTACCAAGCCACCGGTCCTCTGATACCAGTCGCCGTCCAAGATCTCCCAGAAGTAGCTAGCGCTAAAAATCAACACTTAGAAGTCTTCAAAGCTGTAGATAGTTTATTGCCAAGGTTGAATCCTGATGGTTTAGTAGATGAAGTACCAGAAGTTCCTTTGAGTAAGGAAGAATTCTTAGCTGCTGTATCCGCTGTTTTACACGGAGGACATTTGGCTTTTGCTTCTGATACTGCTGAGGTTTCCCATGCTAAAATCGAACACTTCAAATCGGTTTCTGATGCTCTTGGACACTAAGTGTTTTTGTGTTTTTTTTTGTATTGATGTTGTTGAATTTGTTAATATTTTAAAATAATTAAATTTGAATTAAAGATTTTAATATAACATTTGTTTTTATGAGATTTAAGGTCTCATATCCTGTAAAAGTTCTTCTATGAAGGTGTTGTTATAAAACCATGCGGAAAAATTAAAGATCATCCACATCCAAATCCAAATTATTAACTTTTCTTAATAGATATGGCTAAAATCTATTCAAGGTTTATCTACACGAACATATAATCATTTTTCAAGACTATCTTTGTAATTTATTTTATTTAATAATGTTCATGAAAGATTTTGTTTATTATAGAAATCGTTGGTGATACGTCAGAACAACAATGAGGTACAAGAGACAGATCCTGCACCACCTATACCACCAAGAGGTTCGATAATATTCGCCCAAGTTATTGTACCGCCGAAGCCACAAGGTAAGATTTTAGCACTAGAAATCTCGAGTACCAAAGTGAATAATTGCTCTAAATTTCCTTTAACAATAGCATTCCTAACAGTTAAGCTGATAACGACAATTTGTACGCGCTTTCATTGGTATAAATATATAATGCTTTTTATTTCTTCGCCAAAGCAATTACGTACATTCAGTCATATCAAATGTTATATAACAGCTTACCTCGACTAATTAGCGCTAAAATTATTGTATCAAATAGAAAAAAGAAACGTTCATTAACGTTGTAATAATATTTTTATTGCATTTCTACAAAAAAAAATATTTAGTAAAAACCAGAATTTTATCGCGTAATACACCGATGGCAAGTTACAGTCGAATACTTAACTCATTTAGATAACGGCTCAATTAGTGAACTCCTAATTACAAATTAATTGCCGACATTTGCATGTCTATCGCTACATTTAGCCACGACATTGCCGAGGTACAACAAATTGTGTTGAAAGTAATGGGTGAAAGTATGCCTCCTATATATACATACATAGGTGTTGAACGTTAATGTTTTATTTAAATTTATAAGCTTGTATCTTTTAAGGAAAAAGTGAAAACGATGATCATTATTTTTAGGTAATTGCAATTTGGCGTTGTTGAGGAAAGTTTGCAATACAATTCCAGAATTTTATATAAAGTAGCATCGAGAAGGAAGTTGCTTCCAATTTAAATAGCGGTTAGACCATAACATGAGCACCAATCGTATATCATTTCCCTTTTATCGCGTCTTCTATAAACCGCGATAGTAATGAAGAACTTAGCTTTATACGTCGTACACGAAAACACACTTAACAACGCGGAATTTCAGGAATGCTGTTCATTGTGCGCGAACTGGACGCTGACGTCAAGGTGCGTACACATTTGCAAGTACGCGTCATACGTGCAATAGCGTATAATTTCGTATAAGTCGCTTCTTTAGGATCAAAACCAAGATTTAGGCTAACATACTAATAAAAATAAAGATGTGTACTACACGATGGGTATTCCCTACATCCATGATGAAGACAGTTGACGGTTGAAAAGAGGTATCTAAAAACGCAATCATCTACAGAGCGTTTCATTTAAGAAATCAAACTTATATCGTCAACTTAGCACCTTGTATATTTGGATAATTTGTATAATCTTGTGTTATTCAAAAGATCTTTGCGAATGTTTTTCTTTCAAAACTTTTTTCTAAATTGCTCAAGCAGTAGATTATTATTTATATTGAACTGTGTTGAGCATATCCAAGAGATTCAGTTTCTATCGATCCTTGTTGTTGGCTTAATTTGCTGAAGTTGTATAATAAGCACGTACTTTGCTTGTACAACAAAAAATATGTTATTTTTTATAATTCAATATAATGTTAATATTATTGATTATGGTAAGAGTTTCTTGCAAAATGTTATTCACCTGAAATGGAACCAGGACCTTATCTCATTCCCAAAATATTAACAATGCCCTTGTACACAACTACGACTGGATGATCTACTTGAAAGAGAATTAAAAATGGAATTGTGGGGCAGATCTTTGATGATGTTAGTATCGTGTCTACATTTTGTTTCATTATGTGAGGCTTCCATTTAGGTGTTTTTCTATGACTGCGACTTGACAGATTGACAAGTGTTATGATTACTTGCCTAGCAACAAGCTGTTCGGATAAATTTGACGTCAGAAGAGACAATTTGGCCCTTACTCCTAACCAACATTGCATAAAAACAGGCAGAGGCGATACTGAATACTTTTCACTCAAAAATTAGAGTTAAAAAGGGCGTAAGACCTTATTATATTTCATAATAAAAATATTACACAATAGATATTAAAGATGATTGCAAACGGGAGCCGTATGTTAGAATCTTACCGGAGCCAATGAAAGTTTTATTCCATTAATTAAATTTAATTATCTCGAAAAAAAAAACGGATACTTCAATATTCGCCGACAGAAATTCAACAAAAAATAAATTGATAGGTTTTTATCTCTGTACTTCACAATGTATAGTTCAACAATATGCCTTGGTTCTTAATACGAAATTGTTGTGATCTGCGTAGCTGTTAACAATTTGTAAACGAAATCTTGATACCTATCAAGCTGACATTTAAAAATCGTATCCGTTTGGACGACGGACTAGCAATTTTAGAAAGCGCAGTTTGAAAAAACGAGCGATTGTATCTCGACTTGTTATTTTCAACCGCGAACAAGGTTATTATCTACGGTAAACAAGACGAAATATCCACGGAAAGCGTTGTAAAGTAGCGACTATAAACATAGCAAGTATACATAAGGGGTATTTAATTTGGAAGCGGCCAAATTGATACATACGTCCAGTTTCTTGATAATTATATGTATATAAAAAGGTACATTTACATGCTCTACAGATGCATAATAAAACGGCTCATAAACTTTCACTATTAAGTAATAAGTGGGCGACTAAATTTAGTAGGTACGACGCATTGGGTATATATATTTTGCTGAATATACAATAATACAGTAAAGAAACATCAATAATTAATTTCATTCTTAAATATTATTGAAATGATTATTTCAAATATTTGCAACAAGGAATTTAACGCTTTGAAGTGCAAATCTAAATGTATGTACGAGGTAACCTGGAAGAAATAGTGAATACCTTCCTATGTTGTAACACCATCCATTTTAAGTGAAAAGAACACTTCAAAATGACCTCCAAGATAAATAGAAGTTGTTAAAATTAATAACGAAATAATCTTTCTATTTTCAATAGTATTCTGTACAAAGACTGATGTTTTCAGCAAAAATTTAACATAAAATCACATATTACTTTCAGAAGGATTTTCCGGTCAGCAAACACCAAACACACCGAACACACTGATAGAAAAAAATAGTATGCATTTAAGCATGTCTTTTTAATTTAAAAGTGTCAAAGGATATCGCAAATTAATAAATAGGAAGTTAATGAAAGATGATACTCAATTTCCTATATCTAATTACGAATATTGCCGCAAAAAAAAACCACTATCATCCTTTATCGAAACACAACACCATCGCAATCTATCCGACCATCGCAATCCTCATCTGTTCTTCAATCCCCCTTTCGTACTTTTTGTTCCTACGCATCCGCTCCGGAGAAAGAAAAGAATTCAACACAGAAGGTAAAGGATTACATCCGACGCATAACACATCTCATCCATCCTCTTTCTTCTTACCAAATCAAAGTGTCGCTGTTCCTGCACGATTCTACCATACTCGCGCAACAAACCACTGCTTCCTGCTGCTTTTGCATACGGGCTCCTTTGATTAATGACGTCGATGTATGCGGCTCAAACCCGGCCTTCTCTGATTAAATAATATTTATGTTAGTGCGCGGATAGTAGAGGCGGTGTAGAGACCGCTGGATTAGGTTTTTTTCTAAATTCTCAACGGACGATGGCTAATTACCGTATTCGGCTGGTTATTAGATAAAGCCCAGGAACACCAGAGATGATTAATGGATCCGATTCGGAACGAATTACGAAGATACATGTGCAAAATGCCCGGCCCGGTTCTAACGTGACAAGGATAGATCAGTAAATCAGTTAGATTTGGATTAAATTACATTATGGAGGGGATAGATCGAATAGAAACGGTTTCTATGTGTTCTGAAGAATGCGTTTCCTGCTGGTTTCTTGATGGGATGTTTTGTAAAGGGTCTTAACACGTGACTGAAGTTGATTATATGAGGGTAGTCTGAAAAGTTTCAAGCCTCAACATGCACATTAACAGTCATTTGTGTCAGTCGATATTAACGTTCCTGTAAAAGTGAGAAATTGGGAAGTAATACGTCTACGCGAATTAAAGCTGCGATGGACGTTGTTTACGGAGACTGCACCAACATTAGGCAAAGTGAAATTTTGAGTAACGGAACTTAATCTCTAGTTTGGAAAAATTTTACTAGTTAGATAATTTACATAAAAACATTGTTCTATAACGTACATTTTTCAACAGAATAACCTACAGTCAATTTTATTCTTTTGTGTGGTAATCCTTAAAATAAGGAGCTGCACAAAGACCAGTCTTACATTCAGAACACCAATATCTAGATTTCTTTCTAATTCCCTTTTTGTAGAACAAAATGAAACGTTTTGTCGAATTTTATTTTGTTATTGAAGGAATTACTTAACTTTGCAGTAATTTGCAAGATTTCGGTGTTTTCGAATGACGTTCCAACATTCTTTTAGGGTCAGCATACCTTTCAATAAGCTTTTCGCTAAATATGGTAAAAAATGTCGAAATATTTTCATATAATATGACTATTGACTTCTCAACCATATTTCTTCCTTTTCTTCCTGTTTTTCTACTATCGCTATAAATGGTACTAGTTCTTCTTATCACGCCATTTTAATATCATTATCTTTCTTCGTAACATAGCTACTTGCTTTCCTTTTGCTAACTAAAAGATAAAAGAAAATACAGGATGAGGGATGCTATTATTGCCCCAAGGAACATCTATAGGATCCAGCAATTGTGGTGGTGGCTCGACATCAGAAAAAACAGTTTCAGTTTCACTGGGTATCCAATCCCTAGATGACGAATATATACTACATAAACCCTTAAAATATTAAATGTGGTTGTACCGGTATCGTTGTTCACCGTCAAATGAAGGTTGGAGATCGCTGAGGCTGTGAGCCTCTCAAAGGGACGTGTTTGTTACATATTGCCTGAAGATTTGGGTATGAAAAAGCTAACCACAGGCCGGGTACCGCACTTGCTCATTCAGGACCAAAAACGCATATCCAAAGCCCTTAAGTGAAATAAGTCGAAGCTTTGACATCGATTAACAAATATAGATGAAACCTGGATGCACCAGTACACTGCTAAAGCCAAGGTACGATCAAAACAGTGGTCTGCAAGGGGTCTCTGAAAAAGGAGCGCGACGGCTTTTTGAGGTAATCATGAAGCTGTGTTAATCGACTATCTTGAAAAATCATCATCATTTATCATCATCATTTAATTAATTTGGTCGCAATGGCAAAATTTCTCAAATTGGAGTTCGAATTGCTAGACCACCCACACCATTCACCAGATCAGGTCATTAGCAACTATTTCTTTGTTTTCTCTACTCAACTCAACGAACTCAAAAGTTCGCCCAGAGGACAGAGATTTTCATCGAATTCGTTGATAGTTTAAATCAATATTTTAAAAATATTTTCCAATATACAAGACCGCACAGAAATTCATCAAAAAATTATCAGGCCTAAAATAAATTCTTGCTCTCAGACAATAATAATGCGTGTCACTTATCCATAGAAATATTACAAATTTTCATATAAAAGAACTTACTTTAAAGACAAAATCAATTGAATCTTACTTCATAATTTCTACAGCAAGCACACATATATTGACGTGAAAACGTATTACTGCTTTCATCGCGCCAATCCTCACGTTTACTATGCGTTCACTTAACGAGGAAACACGAAAAATAAGAAATAATACGCGGCGGAATGCAAAAACTGGTGTGTTTTCCTTTAGTTGAGATCAAAATGCGTTTTTAATTACAAGCCGCACTCCGCGCTATGTTCGAATTCCTTTCGTAAGCGAGAGCAAACACGCTATTCGTCAAAACGATCTCAAAATGTAAAAGGGATAATGCGAAATATAAATACATAGGTAGTATACACAGCGCGTAGCAAAATGCAAAGATTTTGCATTTATTTTAATAATTTTCAACGATTGAATACTTCAACTAGAAAGGTATCACAAAATTGATAAGAAGTTTATTGGTAACATTTTCTCAAATGACGTTTCAGTATAAGTACCAATGCCGAAAAGTCAATATTTTTCCTAGCGATTCTTTAGCCGGTAGTTATCCGGCCTCTCTAAAATTCATAAACCTAATATACTTTTGCGTGTTATTGCCTGTGCTAGCAACAGCCTTATTTTCAAACTATCCAAGTACCTTTATAACTTTCTAAAATCTGACGCTGGAAACAGTGAATTTTTCACCCAAAATTTCATCAAACGACGAGAATTGACGATAGATTCTAGTGATTTACTAGTTAGCTTTGATGTCGAATCCTTACTCACCAAAATTCTTATATTCTATACAGTACCCGTTATGAAAGAGTTCCTTATCTCCAGTAATCTTGAATGAGGGATGTCTTTCTTACAATTATTTCCAATTTCATGGCAATTACTATAAGCAAATTTTGGGTGCAACTATAGGATCTCCTCTGTCTCTTCTCGTCGTTAACAGCTTTATAAAAGCGCTCGAACAATAAGCCCTACTATCCTACAACCTCAAGCCGACGTCTTGGTACGGATACGTTGATGATTGCTTTATTAACTGACCCAGCTCAAAAACCCGGTGTTACTAATTCTTTTATTCAAAAGAGTCCATCTGAGTCCAAATCGCTTCACCGAAAATTGATCTACATCACCAAACTTTCGACAGGACAGATATCCAAACTATCCCAATCCCACTTTCCACAGCAACTCCCCTCGTCAAACCCTAATTTCCGTAAGCAAGTGTATCTAGCAGCAACTACAACCATGCGGCTCCAGTCTGGAAACCAATAAAATAAGGCATTTCAGTATTTTCCTCATTAAAGATTTAATGAATACAACAATTCCACTAATAAATTGCGTATAGCTTCAGTATTTCTAGAACGCAAGAAGTTTCTCAAGTAAGATGTTATAATTAAGCAAATAACCGACTACATCCATTACGTATCGTCAGCGTCATGCTCCTTTAACGTAACAGCTTCAATTATACCACGGTATAAGAAAAATAAACTCAAAATACACCCATGTAAGTGCCTTGATGAAAACTTAAGATAAAATTAGCATCCTAATAGGCAATGGTCAGATACACCTCGACGTCTAACGTTTTTTGTACTGTTTCGATTCGTTCAGCATGTACATACGTGCGGGTGCGTAGGACTTCTGATTTGAACATGCGTGTATGTAAAATGGGCTTGGATTGAGTCTACAAGTTTGAGAATGCGAGAGACAGTTAAGTTGTTCACATATAAATTACGCTTTAATTAAGACGATGGGTTTTATTTCTTAGATCTTGTTAAATTAACTGGGTTTTGTAGAAATTCCTGAAAAAAATTAATTAAAACTTATGTACTGCTTATGTGAAACGGATCAATATTCATTTGGTTATAAATGAGATTACTTGTTGCTTTTTCTTTGGATATATTTTAAGTATTCGATTATGATCTCCGAATGTATGTGGCACGCATTTATATCTCAAAAAGAATTGTTTTAATGTAGTGGTAATGTTCTTTAAAATTTGAAACTGGTAACTTTGCTTTTCAAAAAATATTGAAAGACTTATTAGTTTCACTAAATGGTGCTCAACAATGAAAGTTTCCAGCTCAAAAATAACGTATTTTTATATATTTTCACCTGCTGAATGCAACAATCGTCATAAAAATGACCGATTATGCTTATGGTTTGGCGGAAGCCTACAGACCAAGATAGCTGGTATTTCTGCTTCACTGATGAAGAAAGGAGAAACAATACCCGAATCTTCCATCTGTTATTTAACCTATTCCACATTTAGATAGTTCCTACTCCGCCCCAAAGTTAGAGGTTGAAGTAGAAAACACTATGGAAAAAGAAAACACGACAATCCTCCAAATCCCATGACCCTGATTTTGAGGTAAAAGACGGTGAGTCGCACAGATGGAGTCAAGCAGAATTGAATGATCTCATACGAGACTTTGACTTGTCGAAGGAAAAGGTAAAACTTCTAAAGTCAAGACTACAGCAATGGAATCTTCTCCAACGTGACGTCAAAGTCGTGGCAGTAGTCATTAGAAAAAATTGAACTTTCAATTTTGTTGGGGTATATCATTCTCTCTTACTCCGTTAATATAAAATACTTTCACCTATTGTATATCGCAGAAACTAGAGCTAGTACTAATTTTTAATAAACTTGTTTTCTTCGACATAAAATTAATACGATTTAATCAACAAAGCTTTTTGTGGAGCAGTGTTATTATAACTGTATCAAAAAGCCTCGCTTTAAATATTTTCCCCGCATTGGTAAATAAATACGAGAATTGCTGTGCCTAGTATAACAATACACAATTTATTGACAAAACGCATCTATTTACAAATTTTCAACCTCCACAGTCAATGCATTTTTGCATTCGTGAAGACCAGTTTTCGAAAGATTTTCTAAAATCTTTTCTTTAAAATTTGAAATTTTCTCTCTAAGCTGAAATCATGGAAAATGGTGTCTATTGCTTTCACACCAATCTTTAAAGTTGATTGAAACCCCTTGACAGTTCCCTGCTTTGCACAAAACCAATATTTCAGTAAGTGGCGTTTTTGGCGTAGGAAGTCGAAAGTTATCATTTAAGAAAAGTTAGTCACGTTGACATACTGCTTTACAACGGCTAATGAACACGACTTTTCAACAAACACTCGATCGATTTCCTCGAAGTCGACATGTCAATGAAATTGTAAATTTTTTACTTATTTGTTTATTATTATTTTTCGTTATCTCATATTGGTTGATTTCAAATTTTGTCGTAGTCTTTGATCTAAATGAGAAATTTACAGGATAAACGGTTCCTTAAAAGTATTCCGCCCAAATTTTCCGCTTTCTCCATAAAAAATAAAACGAATCCGAAGGAAACGTATGTACCACATAGATAAGAATCGAACAATAACCACTCCACGTATAAAAAGGTTCCACCAAGCTACACAGGTGAAAACATTCATCCGAACGGCTCTCGAGTAACATTATTAGATCTTCGTCGTTGCTGCAACTCGTCTTTTTTCCTTCATCATCTTCTTCTTTCCATTTCAAACCCGCGTTCGCCAGTCGTTGTTACATTACATGCATAACACACACGACAACAAACACCGGGCGAGGATCGAACAACGGAAACTAGAAAACGTTTAAATGGTATTCGCCGAGAACGTCCGAGCAGCTTCCGAACATCGCCGAGAACGCTCTCAAGTCGCGACTTAACCGCTTGCCTCGGATCTAGCCACCCGTTACCGACAGCAACAATTATTTCAACCTGTTGTGTCGGACGCCAGTTGCCTCCTGTAATATAATCGTACAGTGTGATATTAGAGAGACGCAAAGAAGGAATAAGACGAAATACGGTTCTCTGTGTCGTTTGAAGATGATGTAAAACAAATGCGATACTTGTTAGTTTCAAACAAAGTGCAGTTCGTTGTGAATTGATGCGGTATCGGTTAGTTCAGGAAGACGCTGCTTTTCCTCTAGTTTTTAAGTTCTGCGTGTTATCACGGTTTTTTACAACGCCTGCGAAATTGTGAAAAGCTGGACCGTACTATAACAAAAAACACCGGTAAGAAAGAATATTTTGTTTTGATCATCTAATATATGCCAACTTTAAAAGCTTAAACATTACATCCAATACTATAACCATTGTAAATTTTCCCTTTTTGTTCTCGAAAATGTATTTTATTGTTTCCATCACAGACACGAATTCACCCATTAAAAGAGTTTTGAATAAACAATTTACTCAAACGCAACTCAATATAGTAAACATATTATAGTTCTGGTTAAAGTACAAGCAACTCAAACAGAACAAAACTGAAGCCCTTCATTGAAAAGTTTGCCTACAACTCAAAGTTAAATTTCATTTTCTATTATTATTGAGCTAATATGGTTTGGAATAGTAGAAAGAGTACACATAAACTAATTATTAAATTAAAAATAAAATTGCTATGTTTGAAACGACTTGTCAACCTAAAAGGATTGTTTAAAATCTCTGAAAAAACTTATATTAACATAGGCAAAAAAGAAAACGGTGAGAAAATGTTTACCTGTATTATATAAACAGAAGAAGGTTATCTATTTTTATAGAAATCCGAAAGTTACTGACAGATTAATTTAATACTTTTTTATTCACAGTAAATCCTAACAAAAACAGAAATTGCCTATAATCCACATACATTCTATTTCAAGCCAACGGTGATGTCCGATCTAGTGGAATAAAACAAAGATTTCAATGGTATTGATGAAATCTATTTGAAATTAATTTAAATCTCTTACAATATTTCCTCTGGTCCATTGAGTGACATCATCAATCAGCCGTTATCTGGTAGTATCTTTCTCTCAAATTTGTAGTACACCATTCTCAGACTGCTACATACGCAAATGGTGTTAAGGGAGACAATCCAATTGTTTTACATCCAGTCCCTCGTTGTTCCAACTTTTTAACCCATCCAAATAACAGGATTTGTCAAACTTTGCAAAATATGCCCCTATTTCGGTAATGAACTCTGCATTTGACGTGGGACAGAATCTAACGAATATGATGGATGGGGCATTAATTTGTACCGTGACTGCACTAGGTTTGCTTTCGCAGTAGTCGGTGAGTGGGTCGGGGAATTACCGTCTTTTTTCTTCGTTACTTAGGTTTTTTTTCTCTTTAGTTCACTGTGGAATCGATCCAGTAAATGGCTATAGCGCTATGCCGCGATCGGCCTTCCCTTCTCCAAATATTTAATTAAGACTATGCCTCGCAAATGCTGATGGAATTGTTTTCGTCATCTTTGCTGCACATTCACTGCGATATCATAAATCATATTTATCATATCGTGTGTACCTAGCACATTGTAATTTAATAAAGAGTAATAACCAAAGGTCGGCTAAGCAAACTAACCATCCGAATTTACATAAAATATTAACTTTAATAATTTAACTGCAAATAATATCTCAATTTTTTCGCACGTAAATTTGAATTTTAAAGTGTTCAGTCTCAAACACAGGACTCTATAATTGACTACCACCCAGTACCAACGTCATAACAATTAAGCAATATATGAGTTTTGTGAAAGTGTGGTACTTATTTTAATTCTTGAAAAACCAATAAAAATTATAATAAAACGACAAAATCGCTTCAAATATACAACATCACACTAAACTGGACTACGAGCGACTATTTAATCAATTGAATTTCAAAATATATGGTAGGTAAATATAAAACAGCAATTGGCCGAAGATTTGCCTCATACTGAATGAATTGAGGAGTTTAGGTGGACATTTGTACCCGAACCGAGCGTTCTATGAACTTCTTCACAGCATTGTAACAAAAGTTATATTAATTAAAATCAATGTTTTGAATAGATCTCTGAATAAACAAGCAACATCCGTTAGATTTTATAAACTGTTTTCCTTTCTTTATTACTGCACCGTACAGAGTTGATATATCCCACAAAAACAACCGTTTATTTTTCACGACCAATTTTTCAAAATTCGCATGTCTCGACCCAATGGTTACCGTCCGCTCTTCTATATAGCACATATTGCATTTTACGCCTAAGTGGCATAATTTGCAACATTCAAAACTGAATTAATTCATATCACCTGAAAATGAATGGCCTCCTATTCATTTTCGGGTGATATGAATTAATAAGGCAAATTTGGAAGCTATATTAAGCCAACTACGTGTGTGTTAGCTTATAGTTAATAAACTACAAAAAGGAATCTTTTTATTAATGTGAGATTACAATATCCGCCTACGTTCATAACAAACAATAAAAACCACTTTTTCACACTTTACATTTGATTGCTATACATTAACATTACAAAGGCGTCTGATCTATATGATATTAGTTATACGAAGTTAAATTTCTAATAACTAAAATTAATTGAGCTCAAGTATTGCTATATTGTAAAATTTGCTAATCACTAACTCCATATATAATCGCTGAATAAGAATCAGTTCGAATGCAATGAAAAATACTGGTGACTTCAATGCTGTAGTAGACAACGAACCCGAAAATATTCCTCATTTATACCTTAAATTATTACGTCTATCAACTAATAAATTTGTTCACTAGTGAGGAATTACATGTTTTGGCTGCCAATTAACTAGTACTGGGATGTTTTTCCTGCGACTACGGAGTGTTCCACGAGGAATTGCATCGATCGTTATATGAAAGAGTATACCTATGTTGCAAAATTCTGAAAACTTGGTAATATACTAAGGTTTACATGTACTATTGAACGAAAGTATTTCTAATATCTAAGACTTCCGGCTACACCGGAAGTACCTGTCAATTTTGTTATTTTAAATAGAAGACCCTATATATTATTACATTTTTGAATTCCTATATTGGTTTTTAAGTTTTTTCGATGCAACAACTAAGTTGCTATTTCTAACTATGTTTAAAATATTTGCATTTTTTTTAGGTTTTCGATTGATAGACGAGTGACTTTCTTATAAGTGTAAAAGTGTTTAACTTGGAAAGTTGAAATTTTGCAGAACTGTTGTCCGTATAGGGTAGGATTAGAAATCGAATGAATTAACTTAGATATCTTCAAAGTTGGATGATATTTGAATAACTGCACTTTCTATTTTGAAGAAAATTTTCATAAATATTTTGAAAAGTATCCATTTTAGGTGGGTAACGATTATAACATTTTCTTTTTTTTATAAGAAAAATTTAATAATGAAGAGAAAAATAAATAATTGTATTTTAAAAAATTAAGTTTTGACAATTTTCGATTTGAAAGTTTAACCGTAATTGTCGGATACGTTGTATAATGTTCTCGAAAACTTGATTCGGTTTCTAAGCTTGCCCTATATGGTAAACAGTTCTGGTAAATTTCAATTTTCCAATTAATGTTCACATGCACTGGCATTCGTCAAAAATTTTCAAAAAACATAGGAGTTCAAAGGTGTGTCCCATATCTAAATCTGGATCACTTGAAGATATTGCCAATTATCGCACCATATCGCTACTAGATAACTTCAAAATGATGTTACACTCACAAATATGCCCGCAAGTAACTGAATTTATATCCCCACATCACCACGGCTTTATGGGAAAGCGATCAACAGTTACTAACTTAATAAAGGAACACCGGCCGAGTCCCCCGATTTCGGGGTACAGCGCCCTCATAAATTTTCACAATTTTCAGATTTTTGTAAATATTTGAGATTTATTATTATTATTTTTTTGTTAAAAGATAATTTAGAGGATGACGCAAATTATTTTCGTAAAAAAGAAAACAACGGGGGACTGGGGTACCCTGTTTCCCCCAAATTATTATTTTGTTATTTTTTAATATTAAATTATTAGAAGTATATATTAAATAGTCAAGGATGACGCAAAAAAAAAACAAGGATAAGAATAAAGTTAGTATTACGTACAAATCGACGTTGCATACCAAATTTAGATAGTCAAACATTACAGATTGAAAAGCAATAATAATGCTTAACATATCCTTGATCGCTCTGCGTAGATAATGATTACTCTCAATAAGTAGACACATGAAACAAATAATGTAATATAATCTGTTAATACGGATTGATTATTACTAAATATTTACTCTAGATACATATCAACAAAAAAAAATATCCATAATAGCAATACGTTGTTTTTGTCAGGTACACCGTAGGCCATTAAAGTACATATTTGTATCATGGCCAAGTAAAAATGTAATAGTACCAAATAGTAGGCACAATGGCACTGATTAATATAGCTGATGTTAAACATGTTACTTGCTACATTTCAAGTAGCCAACATCGGCAGCGGAGCAATTGCCTTGACATCTGAGGAAATCAAGTTACATCATGCCTTGAAAGATATGACTGTAGGTTCTCAACAAGAAAACATGTTCTTTTTCTGAACGTGTAATAGGATTGGAGTTTGAACGATTAAACGAACCACGTGAAACGCAATTTGTGGTGGTCATTTCAAGTGATACAAGCTTAACCGTCTTCAAAAGATCTGGAAACTTGTTCAAACAATAAATTAATTAAATACACTAAAACAAGTACAATGGAAGTATAAATTGCTTTAATAACAAGTGATGGTGTCTCGTCAATACTAGATCCTTTACTTAAAATATCTAAAAGTTCGCACAACGTGACTGGATTAAGAAATATTGATTTTGTTGTACTAAAATTACAATTATCGAATCTATATCATTTCCGAAGTTTATCTCTAACATTTAAAGGGACATTCTTAAAGTAGTAATAGTGGGCATACATGCGTTCCGTATGTGCGGTACAATTCTTCCACGGACTGTATAGCCACAAGCAACCGTTAAATAAAAACGCACGGCGTAAAATATACAACAGAGGTCATGTAGGATAATTTTCCCTCGTCTAAACCGAACTGTTTGTTACGTATAGAACATTAAATCCGAGACGAGAACAACCACGCGAGAGAGGATCGATTTATATTGATTACTGTAATTTTGACGTAAAATTACGGTTGTAGTTGGCTATATATTACAAGCACCGGACAAGAGAGACCCAGGAATGTATACATTATCTCGTTTTAGCGGTGTTGTTATACAATTCTTTGTTGTTCGACTTATCTCCCTTTTTTATTAATTTATGGTTTCGTCCTATCCGTCGTCTGCATTGTCAAATATTTTCTATTAGCCGTATTTTATATTAGTTGATCTGTGGAAAGAGTATTAAAAAAAACTAGAATAAGTATAGAAAAATAGAGAAATTAAAGATTATCATATTTCCAAATGCTTACCTGATGTAGTAAAATGATTGCTAATCTATGTGACGGGTAGATATAAACATTTCCTTTTCTTACAAATTCTACAATTCAATTGCAACCAGTTTCATCCTTAAAGTACATCTTCAGGTCAGGTAAAAGGGACTCTTTTTTATTTCTTTTACTTATTTACATGACGAATACGTCACACAGAGTCACCATCGATTAGGTTAAACTCTATCCCTATAGCCTTATTTAAGTGTGCCTCTCCTTCTCTAAGAGGAACTGTATGGAAATAATATGGACTTAAGTTTTGGTTAATTCAGTGGTTTCAAAAAATGCCAAACATCTATTCTTGCAAAACAAATGGACGACCATTATCTGCTGCTTTCAAATACCATGGGAGTTCGATAATTACCCAGCGTTGGTAAGAGATGGTGCTACCAGAATTGAAATAACTGTACTTTTCGTAGAAGTAACCTTTGGCAGGAGTCCTGTCAAGTTTTCAAACAGGTGCGTCGCTTAATTTGTGAATGATAACCACAAGTTTTAATTCCCGCAAAAGTAGAGGACACTTGTTGGAGTAAATCGCATCGCAACTGAAGAAATTTCAGTTTTTTTAGTATTTTTATCTACTCACATCTATACAAAACTTCTTATTGTATGTATTAAACATATAATTAAAAAAGGCTACCGTTGCATTCACATCTACATATATGATGTATAAAAGCACGTTTTATACATACTGCAGTAAGCGAATCTGATCGTACATCAGCCTACGTATGTACTTGAATTCATTTACCTGTAGCAACATTAACGTTTTGGCGACCAAAAAAAGAAACCGAAGACAAAGTGAAAGATTCATTTTCAATACAAATAATAAGCTTCTGTACGCTAAATTAAATTGTTTCTTTTATTAAATACACGACACGCCCAACAGGGATCTGTAATGAATAGCAAATGAAAGTGAAACGGTTATGATAATGATGCTTTTGTAAAAAGGAATGAGTCAACTACCCACTTACTCTGCTGCTGTTCGTTTTTTTTTGAAGCATTCAGAGACCGCAGTATTGTGGTTCCATTATACACCATGGATGCGAATTCATGGTGTAATAATGGTATAATGCACAAGTAATTAGTGCTTTTTTCTCCATTTTATCTTTATTAAAATTTCTGTTATGGCCTATTCCACCTTGAAATTGACGTATTTGGTCTTGTAGAATTAACACTAATTGCTGGTTATAATAATAATAATTGTCCAACAAGCTACTTCAATAACAGGACAAATATGAATTAACGAATACACACATGAATACGCAAATATATAAGAGACGATCCATTGTCAAAGCGGTTTTCACCATGCCACACGGTTTTCTACTTTAAATGAAGAGAACAAAAGTGGTTCCATCAGCTAACACAGTTATGGCCACTGTCTTTAAGGATGTCCGTGGTATTACCTTTATAGATTATCTCCAAAAGGACAAAACATTCACAAGAGTACTACGCGTCGCCATTAAAGGAAAAACGACCGCATTTGTTCAGGAAAAAGATGTTGCTCCATCCAAATAGGTCCCGAAATTCTTCGTCGTGTGCCTTACAGTCCAGATACTCTCCTTGTTTCCGAACATGAAAAATTAGCTTGGTAGCAAAAGATTTCATCAAATGAAAAGGTGATTGGAGAAACAAACGATTATTTTGATGCATTTGATTCGTGGTATTATAGTGATGGGATTAAGCAACTTGAATATCGTTAAAACAAGTATACCAAACTCAAAGGGAACTATGTAGGAAAATGAAGTTAAAAATTTTTTTCTATGTTAGTTACCTCACTTTTTCAGACCGCTCTCGAATGTGCTAATGTCAAGAGCCGTTCAAACAACTTGGCCAAGTTATCTAATATAGAAATCGGTCTATAATTTTGAATGTCGCAGCTATCGTCTTTCTTAAAGGTACGTTTATTTTGGGACAATTAAATTAAATCAATAAAATTATTTGTCTCAAACAACATGATATTTATTTGTCCCTATTCAAACGTACATTTTTGTTGAAATTTAGTCGTCTCAATTAAATGAACCTTTCGGTGTAGTTAATAATAACAGATACAATAAAATACGATACTTGAATCTCAACGTTGGATGGACAATATCACTAAGATTAGGCTTCGAAAGTGCTAACCTCACATACGTCCTTAATTATAGAAACAACTGTCGTTTATTCACAGCTAGTCCTTGCATTCATCTTACCTCATGTAATGCTGGTTCTCCTATTTAGAACTAATTGTATACATCCAGCGCCTAATTATATTACAAACTTAATTTGATTACTCTACACGGACCATATATATTCACATCATTTTCGCGTGATGTCGTATCATCCAGTTCATGTGTAGCTAATCTTTCAAAGTAATTCGTTCTCTTCGCCACATTCGTTCGTTTCCCACGAGCTACATACACGCGTTAAGACATGCTAATTTTAAATTAACCTCGACTTTAATTTCGACTGTTATCGAAATAATGAAGGCAGGATTCCCAGAAAGGAACGTCGTTATATAGATACACCTGATTTACACTAATTTCCGAGAAGTTAAACTAAAATATAAGTGATGCGCGATCGCTATACGATGAAAATCAACTTATTTAACCCATACGTCAATGGTGATCGATTACAGAGGCTTTGCGGTCACACCCAACTAACTGAAAAGATTATGCTTAAATGTGTAATCGTAATCATTGGTTATATGAGGATGAGTATTAAGTGAGCTGTAAAATTGTAACGGATACGTGCTTTTAGATGAAAATAATGTACACTACCGTCCATATTAGTTCGGATGCCTAGTAAAATGTTGTAAACTCTACTAAAAAAAAATTTATGAAGTTTATAACCAATTGTACAGCAAACTTCCAAGAATATCGATTAGAGAATGATTAAAAACCTATTATATTTTATGACCCAATATAATAATTTTCAGAATAATCCTCATCTCACAAATAGGATTATTTTTGGGTCAATACTGCAGGTAATAAATTTACAATACTCTTTGGAGTGGGAGCAGGCCACCCGAAAGTTTATTGTGTATTGATAAATGCTTTAGTTTCTAAATAAACCTGCTTGTGCGTGCGTTAATGTTAATAGCGTATTAAAGTTATTAAAATGCCGAGAGGAAAACCGACAAGAAAAGCGCTCTGTAATTGTTGCTTTTCATCAAGAAGGTTATTCAGTGCGTCAAATTTCCGAAAAAATACATGTTAATAAATCGACTGTTAGAGATATCATTCGGAGACATCAACGTACGGGCAGTTTAAGAGATAGGGCGCGTTCAGGTCGTAAGAGAATAACAACTCACGCAGACGATGAGCGTATAAAATTGCTGAGCAAGCGAAATAGGGGACTGACAACACCAGAAATCGCTGCCGCAATGAATCGCGACCGTGCAAGAAAAATTTCTGTGACTACAGTGAAAAGAAGATTAAAAGCTGCAAATCTTCACGGCCGCATTGCAACAAAAACCCCTACTTCGACGGGGAAACAAGCAAAAACGGCTACAGTGGGCAGAAACACATAGAAATTGAAGAGTGGATGATGGGAAAAGGATGCTACGGACTGATGAGTCAAAGTTTGAGGTGTTCGGACAATCAAGGCGCGTTTTTGTAAGAAGAGCGAAAGACGAAAGAATGTGGGAGGATTGTGTAGTGAAAACTGTTAAGCAAGGAAGAAATTCTGTGCTTGTTTGGGGTTTGGGGTATTTTGCGAGAAGAAGGTTATTTAGAAGTACTGCAAGAAAATGCAATACCATCGGGGCAACGTCTAATCGGCGAAAATTTTGTATTCATGCAGGACAACGACCCCAAACACTCAGTAGTGATATGTAAAAATTTCTTAAATAGAAAAAGATAATGGCACTTTACAAATAATGACATGGCCGCCGCAAAGCCCCGATCTAAACCCCATCGAGCTGTTATGGGATGAACTAGACAGGAGGATCCGAAAAGTATGCCCTACCTCCGTGGGCCACCTGTAGAACATTTTACAAGAGGAATGGACTAATATGCCAAATAGAGTCTTTAAAAAACTAGTGGAGCGGATGCCTCGGATTGTGAAAGCTGTTCTTCGCGCAAAAGGGAGTTTCTTTGATGAACGGAATGTTTAAGAAGTTTTTGTTTATTTTTCGTTAGAATTACTTTTTTTACTTTTATACTTTAATTTTAATCGCTATTAATAAAATGCAATAAAAATTTTAAGTTTTGGAAAAATGAGTTTGAATATTTTCTCGTTTTTTTAACATTTATTTGTGTGTCCGAACTAATATGGACGGTAGTGTATGTAGGTGATTCAAGGGTATATGATGGCAAAAAGAAATGGAGCACATTACCCGAACAATAAGCGGATCAAACGCAACAAAGCAAGCTTCAGCGTTAATAATCCGCTACCTAACCTGCATCAAGATCACTTCATTACACGTTAACATTGCTGTCGAATCCATCTGCTGCATAGCTTATAGAGTTGTAGTTGGAGCACATGACATGTAGAGACGAATTCATCAACAAACTCTCTATTTAGTATTTTTGTTAAAAATATCACAAAATTTCGGATATTTTTGTGACTATGGGGGTATTGCCTTCGCGTGTTAGACTTAGTGAATCCGCCAAACCGTTCTGTGTCGTTTTCAGGATAGCTCTGATAAGTATTCCAATTTCTCTATTGATTCAAACAATCTGAGTGAGGCTTGAATCAATGTCTACTATGCGTTGATTCTTCACCGTCAATCGTGCAAACCACTGAGCTGTTGGGGGGAACAGAAGTTCATTGTTTACTTATATATTCATATAAGTACACGAAAGTGCTACCACACCAGTGCTAAAGATATGTAATATTTCAAATAACATCAAAGAGAAGAAACTGAAAACTGAAAAAAAAGTAAAGGAGTTTAGTTGAAAAATATCTCTGCAAACGGTCCTAAGTGAATCTAAACCTAAAACACAGGATTTATCCAGTTTACTTTCAAAGAAGTTAGGTTTCCGGGTTGAAACCGCATTGTAATTGCATGAGTCTGCCGACGCTTCGCTCTCAATTGCATGGAGTTTCTTCTACATGCAACTGAGAGAAAAACGTAGGCAGTCTCATGCGCTTACAACACGACTTCAATCCGGAAACCTAAATTTGTTAAAAGGAAGCAACGACCGCATTTACAACAACGTATAATATCCAACTTAGTTAATTTCCAAGGATTCTATCACACGAAAAGCTGCAGCGAACATCTCCGGAAGGATAAGTCTCGAGATATGATGGATCCATCTCGCGGAAAGATAAGTACACGAAAGTGCTACCATACCAGTGCTAAAGATATGTAATATTTTAAATAAAATCAAAGACAAGAAACCGAAAACTTAAAAAAAGGAAAGAATTTAGTTGAAAAATATCTCTACAGACAATCCTAAGTGAATCTAAACCTAAAACACAGGATTTATCCAGTTTACTTTCAAAGAATTTCGGTTTGCGGGTTGAAACCGCATTGTAATTGCATGAGTCTGCCGACGCTTCGCTCTCAGTTGCATGGGGTTTCTTCTACATGCAATTGAGAGCAAAACGTAGGCAATCTCATGCGCTTACACGCGATTTCAATCCGAAAACCTAAATTTGTTCAAAGGAAACAACGATCTCGTTTACAACATATAATATCCAACTTAGTTAATTTCCAAGGATTGGATCACATGAACAGCTGCAGCGAACATCTCCTAATATGTTACCGCTGCGAATTGCGAAAAACAAACGGTTTGTAGAGTCTGGTTTCTGTTTTATTGTCATTTTCAACACATAGCGAAACAAAAGTTTTAATTTCAAATGGACATTCCGAATATAATTGTTAATTTCTTGTTTATAACCGGATAATACGGCATGAGAAAATAAAAATTGAAAACTTCAAAGCATCCCAGGTTCTTTATTGTTATGTAAATATAACATTAACTGAATATACACATATTTATTGCTGTAATCTCAATTTACTTTCTACACATGTTTTTCCCACGCAAATTCTTCCATTAATTACCTCGATTATAGACAATTTATCGACAATAACATATAAAACTTAATTAAGTCTAAAATGCTGCTCAGTGAACTCGATATTATTGGTAATTAAAAATGTTCCACTCCACATCTACTTTTAATATCCGCTAATTAGACTAAAAAGGTGATAATAAGCTATGTATTACGAAATAAATTACACTAACTAAGACCTAATTACGTTTATTATCCATATATTTATATTTTCTTATACTTTATCATACCTACTTAATATGTACATCATATATAAGAATTTCGTATAAAAGGATAACAGTCGCTAATCTGTCCATGGATGTAAAATATGAGAAATATATGATTATTTTGCAATTCACACCTTACATAAATCTTTCACTTATGCGTACTGACTTTTACTAAGAGAGTGTAGTAGAATGAATAACCTGCCACACATGAACGCGGTTTCTTAAGTGTCACTTTTAGATGCTGTTAAGTTTTATAGGCTCGCTTTTCAAATTGGGTTAATAGAATTTTCGTGTTTACTTTCTTTGTTAATGAGTAATTTATCATTTTGAGCAGATTTTAATGTCATCTGTTCGATTAGCTTAATCCAACGAAATTTACCTTTACTCTTGTCTCTGTGACTCTACTGAGAAAGAAGTGAAATAGCGCTCTTGGAGATATTTCCTAATATTGCTTTTTGCTTCAAACCAATTAGACCATAAACAAACTTCAAAAAATTACGTCTAACGTCAGGTTATAATATTTTGGTTCAACAAAAATACAAATCAGAGTAGATTTTTCTAGACCTCGACTTGGCTCACTTGGAAAATCTTGTGAAATTACATGTTCTATTTCCTCTTAAACTTCATATATTATTCTTTTTTAAAATTTTTGGCAGTTCCTTTGATGCTTCTTGAATCTTTTAAATTTCGTCTGTGATTTCTTGGATTTCTAGTTAGCTCTTTTGTTTCTGGCGTTTAATTAATAGTTTCTTGGGGTTCTAATGCATTAACTGAAGCTTCTTCAAGCTATTCCGTACTTTCATTTATCCTTGAATTAAAATTTTCACGCTCAGATGGTTTCGTATTATCCTCAACTACTCCTGGTTACTTTCCTTGGAACCTTTCGTCATTTTAAGAACTGCTGAAGATTTAATCTTTTCAGTAACAAACGTATCGTAAATAAAATATTGTAGTTACAACTGTCGCATTGATATTTGTTATCTCTATTCAACATTAAATATGCAGGAAATTAGGATCTAATTCTCATTTTATCTACATCTGCTCAAACGAAAATTTGCTAACATCGAAATAAGCTCGAATAACTTTTCTAAATTTTCAATTGGTTCAATTGGAACATCTTTAGAAGTTCCCGGTTGTTTTTTCTTCTTGAACCAGATTGTACCAAATTTAAAACTTCTAGCACTACCTCTTGCAACGGTGCTGATTTCAAACTAAATAAATTTGACATTAAAATGTCTACTTGCTTTTTAAATTCTTCTTTTTAACTATTAATTAACACTCTTTTTAATGTTTCGTAGCTCGTAGGTTTCTCAGGTCATATGGTTCTCGAGTAATCAGTCCTGCACTAAAAAATAAAAGAATTTATCTAAAAAATAACAATATATTATTACAAAAGAAGAAAAAACATGGATGATGGTACAGTTATGACAACAAGTATAAAATACACAAAAATCTGATTTGTTGCTACTACATAGTGAAACCCCCAAAAATAGGATAAAACGAATCTTATTACAACATTTACAGCGAAAGAATTAATAATAAAATTACTCAGAGTAGCAGGTTTGAAATAAATATGAATATAAAAATAAACAGGAATATACATATGTAAGAATTCATTTACCATCTGCCTGTCAAACCCTTATGTTAAAACAACCGCAAAATACAGCTCAGGGAATCCAAACCAAGGACTTAATGTAATAAGAAAAATTGTTTGATAGAAACAATAAATTCTTTTTTTATTATTATCATTATATTTTCATCAGGTTAGCAGTACCAGAGAAGTCTACGTCATTACCATTACACACCGCTGAACCCATTCGTGGTTTGCTGGCCTGCGCGTGAATAATTTTAAATGAATTCGACGTGTGGGACGTATTTTGCGCAGGCCGAGCTCTTTAGCAATCCATTTGCCCGAATAGACGGTAAATTACTTCGAAGAGATCGAGTTTATGCAGTTGTACGCTGTTAGCATAGCGTGTTGTGCAAGAATAACAAATCGCCGACAATATTTAGAATATTACGTCGGTTGTATCCGAGATGTCAAAATTAACATTAGCATCTCTTAAAGGTGATAAATTGTCTATATTTAGATGGAAAACACACCAAAGTCACCTTCGTAATTCTTTTTACTAATAACAAGTAAACATTACATATTGATTTTTATAGCTTGATATTGAGGTGTTTTGCTTTTTGAGCAAATTCGTTTTTTACATATTATTTCATCCATAACCATTGGAAGATTTTGTACTTAAAATGTCAATGTTCCATATGTTATATTTTTAAATGGGATGCACGGTATCTTCCTCCAAAACTAACTTTGTAATATATCCAATTTAGTAATAGTAAATGAACCATTTCGAGATCCAAGAAAACCTTGTAACTCGTGAAATGAGCTGGTTGGTGTTACTGCTCTTATTACTAACCATGCGGAATTCCTTACGGAATTTATATACATAATAGTAAAGGAGCGATGGTTTCAAATGGGGTGGAATTTAAAGAATCTCAAGGGAACGAAAGTTAATTGAAAGGGTAATGGATGGGTAATTTTACAAGAATCTCTATTGAAAACTTCAAAAGATTACTTGAAATCTTTCAAATAGCTAGCGTAAAATACATTGTTTTCTAGGTCATTTTCGTATATATACACTGCATTTTACTATGGTGTAATTGTGCGAAAAATGTAGGACAATCAACTACTGTAATTGTATGTTAATCCATTGCATACATTGCCTAAAATGAATTCGCATACCTCAGTCATAAGTCATTATTCATAAGTATGATTTATGTATGAACTTTCTATTGTTGGCATCATAATGTATACATTTGTGGCCGTAGCAAAATCTTATAATATGACATTAAAAGAAAATATTAATTATTTATAAGGTATCCTTCAAAATGATAAATGATGTTTTCAACAATTTCAACAAATACAAACTATTTAACTGCTTTAAGCTCATTGTCAGAGCGAAATTATTAGTTATTTTGTTTTCTAAAGAATATCATCAAAGTTACCAATCAACCAATAGTGTACCAGTTTCTCGAACTGTTACATATTTTTCAGTGAATAAATAATTTCTAAAGATTTATTTGCTAAAGATTACATTTTTACACGTGTTTTACAAGGAAAGTGTTACAATTGGTGGCATGGAGAAGTGTAAGTCGAAAAAATTTAACATTTTAATCAAAAAGGATTTTATGTATTCGCTTAACCAACAAAACATTCATTAAATTCAATAATTAGGATTCTATAAATGACCCATCTTTCATAACTTTTGCAAATTCAGAAGAAGAATTGGCCTGTAATATGATGGAAAATAAATTTAAAATACTTAACAGGTGATATTACTTAAATAATCTAATTAATTATTGAACAAGAAGACCAATTTAAAGTGAACTGCCACAATGAGAAACCCACAAACTGTCAAGTGGAAGGCAAAGTTCAGGCCTCGATGCGGCATTATCTTTTGGGCCAACTCAATAGAATCTAAGAGAATCTTTTTGTCATCAAAAATTGTATTGTGGTGATTTTTAGAATTCAAAATCAAGGGAGACTTACAAACAGATTGTTAGAATACAAAAAATATTTGCTTTACTCCAGTTTTGTTATATATGTATGAATGGACTGTTTCCATGATTATACCAATGATGTAACCGATGGTTAGCTATTATCCCCTAGAAAGCGGAAATTACAGCTACTGCTAACAATCCATTAGAAATCTTTCAGCGTTATAATAGGTTCAAATCGAAAAAATTACATTATTACACTTCATCCCATTGATTTTATATTTATTGAGGGAACCTCGTATGCTACAGCGTCATATATGTTCACTTCTAACACCTGTCAGGTGAAAATCGAATCAGCTGTTCGGATTAAATGTAATTAGAGGATATTTTCGATTAAATACGCAATAATATAATGGAGCTTATTTAATATGTCAATTCGCATTAAGATTAACAAATAATATTATTTTTGTTGCGTATATAAACTCATCTTCTTACATGTATGACATGCAAACCTTTAATATCACTTTTCATCAAAATATGTTATTTTCTTCTGTCAAAGGTATTTTAGCGTGTGTTGATGTTCAATCTAATAAGGATTTTTCGGTAACTGATTGGCTAAATACAGAATTTTTTTTTACCCATATTGTATTTATTAAGCGTAATTAAGCGAATACGACAGCGTCATCAATCTCTAATGTTAACTTGTCATCTAAAATAAGATGACAGTTGGTTAAGCTTGTACTATTTTGGGCGGAGACGCTTATGATAGTAAAGAGGACCTCAAATACTTATTTTTTGCCTCACATCACAGTGAATGGTAATGCAACCATATAAAGCGAAGTAAACAATATATATGATTTGCTATGTTTTTTTTTAACAGTAAAGCAGCTGCTGCGATAATAATTCGTTATTCGGAAAATTAAATGTAAAGATTCAAAAGTACAAAAATTATGACTTTTATTTGGAAATTTTTGAACTCCGTAGTACAGTCTACCTTACCAAATAATCCAGTCCAAATAAAACAACTATCTGCTTAATAGTATAATTGTAAAAAATTCAGAAAAGTGATCTACACAGGCATATAAAAACATATAATACAGTAATTTTCTATGCACTTTCAAAAATTTTCTAAAAACTAATGTCGTTGTTTGGTGCTCCTCCTTATATACCATACTTCTGCTCTCTTGATTCATCTCCGTTCTAATCTTAAAAGGTCATTTCCATTGTCGTATGGCTTCTTCGTCGTTCATAGAATTTAAATTGTTCAACAATCTTCATAATTTCCAGAGATTCGGGGTACCATTCTCTGCTGGCAACGGGTGCTTCTGTCAAATATATAATCAAAACCTCTCCTACCGTTAAGTGTAAAGATGAATGTTTATTCAGTTTTTATGGACTAATTTTCTTCACTCTTTTCTGTCCTTTACCAACTTCCTTGCTTCGTTCTACCCCATACTTCTTTCTTCCAGTATATCCTTGATTACACTATTCCACGTTTTCTTGGGTCTCCTTTTTGTTCTTTCCGTCAACGGTCTCACCTACCGTATAGCTTTCACAGATCTTTCTTCTTCCATTCTTGTTAAATGGATATATATATATATATATATATATATATATATATATATATATATATAAATATAATAAATAACACCATTTCAACCGCTGCTTCTCGATCGTCTTTGTTAGAGGCTCTATATTTAACCGTTTTCTAATATTTTCGTTTTTTATTCTTATCTTTCCTTGTTACTCTTTTTACTCTCCTCAAATATTTCATCTACGTCGCCTGAAGCCTACTTTTTAAACAGTTATTCAGTACCCAGCTTTAGCTCCCGCATTTTAGTACCGGCCGAAACAGTGTTTTAAATATAATCATTTTTGTGCCGTTACCAGTTTCCTCATTGCTAATAAATATCTTGTTGACGGCATGATATACTTTTGCTGCCCTGTTCATTCTTTCGTTTATTTCTTCCTCTATTCCCCCATCGGTTTGAATTGCCACTCCCAAAAAAATCCCAACTTTTGACCTCTACTGTATTTCCTTTCATTCTAATGTACACAACCATCATGGGTAATGAACCATTGTTGTTCTTGACGGTCGAAAAGTTAAAGAAAAAAGGATAGAGACGCTCGAGTGAGCTGCGTGAAGCAATGCAACCTAGCGTTTTATGCTACTGTAAATTACATACACATTAAAACAACAATACGTACAACTAAACGCGGAAGAAATGCGCCAAGTTTATTTCGGAAATAAGGCCGTTAACATGATCATTAATAGCAACCTATAGCATCTGAACTATGAGATACTGTCGTTTTGACGTGCCGGAATGAAATATGAAATATATATGCGAAAAAGGTGAGAACTATCTGAGACACCAACACCTATTGTTCGATACGGCGATTGTTTGTATGTTTTGCATTGCAGGAAGGAATTTACCGATCAAGATCTCGCGATAGATCAGTCAAATTTCTAGGAAATGAAGCGAAAGTGTGAGAAGTTCTATATATCGGAGATAGAATAAGTAGAAATCGTAATAAATAGATTGACGTTGAGATTAAATCTAGATTCTTTTCTTTATAAATGTAGGTGTTGACAAGAGTGTTTGTACTATCGTAAACTACAATCAGACACTTATTTTAGAATTTTTGGATTGTTGAAATTACAGAGAAGGTTGTGTGGTTCCCACCTTATTTGCTGATGTTAGAAAGAATTACCATGTTATATGATAATTCATTTAAAAATATTTGATGGGGTCATTCAAACTAAAAGAAAATTTAATTCCTTGTCGTTTGCGAGTTAGAGTGCTTGGAATCTAAAAAGGTTTCAGGTAACTGTTTTTGTTTTATTTGCGTAATAAGTTAAAAAATAAAAATGATGTTCGCGCAAAAATCTAGGAAATCGATCCATCACGCGATAACTTATTTTTCGCTCATCTCATAATAATTTAATTCGCTCAGAACATGCCCAAAAAATAGAATCTACATTCAAACATTGAAACAACGAAGTCTGATTGAGATGTATTAACGATATCTGGAGGTATCTTCCAAGCAAATAGATTGGCGTTTATTTTCCAAAATGGAGGCATTACGTTATCAAGTCTTATCATCGTTTCCAGATTGCAGAATTAGCAACCCCGTCCTAAACTATGTCCAAAAACAAAACTTGCAAGGTAGAAATTATGCTCTGAGATCTCGTATGTCTAAGGATAAATTAGATATAGCCGCATGAGATCCAAGTCAAAAACTTGGGTCTCACAATTAACTGTGATTTATGATTTAGATAGCATGCGGCTGGGGTAGTTGGGGCGTCCTTTGGAAAACCTAAAGTGTTGTACAATAATAGCGATTCTCTGAGCGGGAAACTGCAGAAAACCCTCTGTAGGGCAGCATATCTCCCATAGATTAATTTTGGCGAATTGGCTGAATATGAATGTGCGAAAGAAACTCCACTTTGCTTGTTTTTGTTTTGCTTTTTTCACACGGTCTTTCATCCATAACGTTGTTCCGAACATTAAATCCTTCTCCTTTACAAGGGTCCGATTATTGCTGTATATGACCAGAAGGTTATTTGAGGCTTAAGACCACAGTTCTTAGTTTCATGTCACTTTTTTGTCCAAGTATTACTTCATCGCTGAAGCTAATAGTTTTGTCTTCGATCCCTGTCTTCAGACAGCCTCAATCGAAAATCATAGCGTTTCTTCTCGCGCAGGCTATGATTTTTACACCATTTATGTATGTCATCAAAAATTCTTTGCATAAGTTACGACATGATATTCTTATATTTTCCACCGGCGTACCCTTGCACCTCTATCTGTTAGAATTTAAGTTCTGTAGGAGATCATCTACAAAAAGACGCCAGAGTAGAGGTGATAGGACCCCTCCCTGGAGGCAGTCTCTGTTGATCCTAATTGTCTTTAATTCATTTCGTAGACAACCAGTGAAAACCTCCAGACCAGAGGTTGCGCTCTCAATGCTCTCGAAGTAGGTGTTGTCAAAAATACACTGTATGTCCAAGAAGGGCTATTATTGTTGATTTTGGCTTGTGATGAGTATATTGGTTAGGATGAAGCAGATTTGTTGCAATTGCTTCATTCCATAGGTACTGGTCTAATACCTTTTCCATTCCTTCAAGCAGGAATGAAGAGGGACTAATGGGTTTACCCGCCTTAGGGTCTGCGGATGATCACCTTCCTTCTTCAGGTGTAAATACCGTATTTACGTCTCTCCACAACATTGGTATATAGCCAAAGCTCTAGCTGGCTTTATATAAACTTTCAAGTATTAAAAGGAGAGCATTTATGCTTTTCTTCTATAACTCAGGGAAGAGGCCATCCCCTACAGGTGATTTGTAGAATTTGCATATCATTTGCTACTGTTACTGTTGGTTCTAACAAAGTCTATTATTATTATTTATATGAGCAAAAATATGACGAGATTATAAATAATCTTTGAGCCTGAATGTTAAATAGAGCCATCAGATGTATGACCTAAAATTTTTAAAAGAAGCTTATTCATTTTTTTATTATGAAACTTATGATATTTTTAGATCAAATACACGATTTACATTAATAACGATAGGAGACGTAGAAAACGTAAAACTTCGTGAATAATCGCCATATTCCTGTTCCTAGACTTTTGTACCTTACTATTTCTTCTGATGAGCAAGATATACACAGATACTAAAAGCCTCTAGTAACGAAATTATCGTAGTCAAGACACCGTAACAATTCCGCTCCGGTTTCGCACACGAATAACGACATACTTCCCGCCTTTCTATGTAAATAGGTTTGCTTAGCGTCTTCGTTTGCCCGACGCTGGTACTAGCGCGCCCCCTCCACTCCGTTCGAGGTAACTTAGCGCAACACCTGGAAGAAATATATCGGATTTCTCCACCGCAACACTTTTAAAACAATACAAACTCGAATCTTCGCAGTTTTAAATTTCAGCCGACGAATATAATCGCGATTATAATTCCTCCGTCTTGTTTTGTTTCATCTCTTCGGATATTTTCTCTTGTTTTCGTTTTATTTTCCGTTTTATTCCGTTGTTTATCCGGTTTGGAAAGCTCACGCGTTTAAAACAAAAGAATGCCAGTCATCTGTTCTTATGTGATACATATGATTTATAAGAAAGAAAAACGGAACTAGTTTTCATGTAAATAAAAAAAATACATTTACGTCTTAAATAATCCATGGTGTCCTCTATCAAGTGCATAGTAATTGTTGCTTAAGCCAAGTTAATAAAAACAGAACAAAGTGCCTTGTTATGTTCTTATTGTGTGTTGTGACTATTGCGTCACCTTGCGGTTGTTCTTGGAAGAATTAATGACGTACCAGCATGTAAAAAAGTTTTGTGGACACATCAGCCTGTTATTTTTTTCTGAAGAAGCAATGTAATGTCTAGTGGCCGAACCGTTAGGCAGGTGAAACATGGTGAAAGGCTGAGGAGGTCCCAAAATTCTTTGACGCCGTTTTCAACACCGGAAAAATTCGTGGGAAATGCTAGGAATGGCGGCAATAATCCAAATGGTAATCTAAGTCTTGTACCAAACGTTAAGTGGATACGCTAAGTTTTGCAACAATATTAGTCTACACATTTATTTTATAAGATATTTGTGTACAAAAGCTGTTTTTATACAAAGAAACCGCAATAACTGTGCTAGTTACTAACTTGAATAACTCATCGGTAGCAAATCTTTGTTTTATCTCTCTCAGTATCTTTTTTTTTAATTTTGGAAGTTCAACCTTATAAAACTCAACTTCCAATAAAGTTGAATTACTGCGATAAATTGTTCATAAACAACTATCGAATGTTTTCTTATACTCTGGTTATCCTTATTTTCTTCGTGTTGTTCTCACCATGTCCTCTCTCGATGACTTCAAAGAATCTCGTGTTGTCTTTCAATGTTTAAAACCAAAAATATTTATGACCAATATGAGTGTCCAATACTCAATTAAAACCGTTATTTTTTGACCAGCAATTTATTGTTCATAAACATGAGATTGAGGTCGTGAAGGTCATATTTTGGTTGGTTCTAGATTAACCTATGGAATATGTTCATGGGGTTTGACCATTGGGGCTGATCATATTTTTATTGGTCAAAAGCGGATAATTGGGATTATTGTCGCAGTATCAGCATTTTGTCACTATCAGGTTCCGTAAGGTAACGGAAGTTGTAACATTATCCGTAATTCTCCGAATTAAGTCGGTTTGAGCACTTTTAACGAACTTCCTAAGGAAATACGTAACATGTAATCGTTTATCAAAAGTTCAAAACAAAATTGAAGAACAACCTAGTGGATCGCGCGCTGTATATGGTTGAATAAACTTTTCAAAAAAAAAATTCTTAATTACTTGAATGTTAATATAGTCGGATCTTAATTCGTTCAGAGTATCTTGCAACCTGTTTTTGTATCTACACACTTATTTGTGTTGAGCATGACATATTATTCGTTAATTGCCTGCTCTAAGTTCTATGCTGAATGAAGCAGTCTATATAATTGGCTTCTGAACGTTTATCTATAGTTGTAGTTTAAAATTGCTTTTAATAATGTTTCCGTGTACTTTTAAAGAATACAGGGATATGATTCTATATTATGGCGAAGCTCAATCAAATTCTTCCGAAGCTCAACGTATCTATCGAGAGAGATGCTACTGATGTTAAAACATTTATTGACGTGCTTAAGCGATTGAGCAAAGATGGCAAAAAAGCAAAAGAATTCGTCGTACTGTTGCAAACGAAAAGAAAGAGTTATAAGTAGTGTTCGCATAGGGTAGCGCAACGTGAAACTGTACACATCTCAAACTTTATTATTTTCTGCACTTATCTTTGAACTTTTATGTTATTATTACTATAGAATTTACTAATAAACAAAAAGTAACGTTTCTGTGCAATTCCGTGCGTTACAAAAACAATTTTAATATCAACAAATTAAATTGAGGCTAGATTATGACAAATGGCAAATCATTGGTCTCAGTTCTCAAATTCTTAGTACGCTACCCTTTATGAAAGCAGCATATACAGATTGAAACCAGATGCAAACACTTTCAAATTTTCGGAATAAAATTTGTTGTTCGAATTAGTTGAGATAGGGTGCCGATGTACGTAAATTGTTGTAAACATATGTTGTAAGACCTTATTTTTTTCTTAATAATTCAAATGGACTTACGCACTTAGAGATCTGATTCTGTCTCCATACTTATTATTTTGTTTCAAATCACATCAAACCAGATACAATTCTTTGCAATAAATAAATTATTACAATTTATGATCAAGTTTCTTATAAACATTAATCGTCATTAATTCATGTTTATAATATTCTAACGATCAATCATGTAGTGTAACTGACAATACACGTGAAAAATGACAGCTAATCATTAAAAATCTAACACGCTCTGTAATCTAATATGCAAATGCTCTGCGCAATTACATAGCCCAACATTAATTACTTTTGTCGAAGGTCATTTAACATGTTAATTGATGGTTTTATTAACTGTAACGTTGTTTTTTACTAATCCACTCTCTATAATATATTAGAATAAGTCGGTTTGGCGTCTGAAAATTTAAAGTAGATAAGTAAAATTTGTTATTTTATTACACGCATCGAAGCGCATTTGTTCCAAATAACCTCTGGATTGTTTTATTTTTATTTATGAAGAAGACTAACGTTGTGTTAGATATGGAAATGTAATTATAGAGCTGAACTAATCAAGATTGCGCCATATTTGTCCGTTAATAACAATGTGAAAATTTCCGTACGGTACTGCCAGCGTATAATTTTCTCCGTTAAATCGGCACCGGTACCAAAAATAATCGCTGTCTTAAAGTATAGTAATTGGCCAATAATTGATTACAATGAATCATTCCGTATAATATCCGGATAGGTGTAGTGAACCGTTGATCGTTAATAGTTTCAAATCGTGACGCTATTAATCAATTTTCACCTAATTATAACAGTTTCGATATACGAGATGTAACGTAATTTACGTTTATACGATTCCGAATATACGTTCTACTTTACATGTTCCATCTATTTAACTTTAATAAGGAAGTAATTTTAATCATGTCTTGAAAGTTAAGTAATTCATTGGGAACTGTTTATTTAATTTTGGGCCACTCACTTTTTTCGGTATTCGTACTTTACGCTATACACCCAATGCAATATACATCCCACTTTATCAATGGTTATCATCTAACAACTTTCTAATTAACAAAACAAAACAAATAATAAGCTTGAATACATGCTTTAAGTGGCCATATTATTGAACTAACATCTTCATTCAAGCTTTTGGGTATTTTTGTTGACGAAAACTTAAAATGGAATGACCGCAATAACAGCCTCTTTAATGAATTGTCTAAAATTTGTTAAGCTTTGCGCAAGAAGAGATCTTGTACTTCGAATGTTTTAAAAATTTTGTACTTTTCTAATTTTTACTCTGAGATGACTTATGATGTAATTCATTCTTCGAAAACAAGACCAGTCATTTCCTCATCGTAAGCTCTTGTTTTCTTACCTTCAAAAAGCAATAACCCACCTATCGAAGCCACAATTATATCTTATATGTAGAATAATAAGACGTTTGCTTTTGCTTGAAGAATTCCGTAATCCTTTTTCCTTTGTATGCCCCTCATTGAACCAGGTTTAATTAAGATAGTATATTGAGCGGTTCCATATCTTCTTCTTCGTTCTTTGATACTAGCTTTTTTAAAATAATCTGTTATTTAAATCCTATCCAATTACACCACCAAGAATATGATTTTACGATGGTTTTGATTGATTTATGATGCTTTTGCATTTACTTATATTATCACAATCCATGGCTAAATCTCTAATGTTTATAACAATGAGTGTTAGTGATATTGAGATGATGGATTTTAGGGACAAACTTCGTAAAAGGGGATGAATTCGTTCCTGACAGCAACAAAAAAGCTAATTAGATGGCTAAAGGTATTATTGAAAGTTAATGGCTGCTATGCCAATAGACCGATGCAGTTGCAAGTAACAGAAATGACACGATAAAAAACGCAGGGCGCCTTAAAAAAGGACGTCGCTCGAATGGAATAGTTTTTAATAAATCACGTCAAACAACTCGGAGTTTCCCTAATGTAAATAGCAGACAGCATAAAAGTATCGGCACACTCCGTACCTTACAAGTTTTAATTGATTAATCCGGGACAGCTGCTGCAAGGACACGTCGATCCTCATTTTCAACCCAAGACCGAATGATGACCAAGTGTAAATCCTAACATTTCATCATCGTAAATATCTCGAAAACAGTTGACTCTAGGGATGAGGTACAAATTATTTACATGCGATGTGTACAATCGATTAAGCTGATAAAAAGTATACCATTGTATTTAAAATAACCACAAAATAACCACTTATGGTTCAACCGTAAATATTTCGCAGGCGAAAATATTTTAAATTAATAAGTACGATGTTATAACTACTTACATACTCCAAAACTTCAGAGTTGCGTTCATAATAACATCTAACTAATGAGTTTCATGAAATTCTCTGTATACAGTACAAATAGTAATAATAATACTAGAATTCTTGAGATTGTCACCGCCAAGCTTTTAGTTTTAATTAAATTATTAATTACGTGAATTACGTAAAATATTAATTCTATTCTAGCCGAGGTGGAAGGGTATGGGCCGTATAAACCGGTCCCACCACCGAAACCGCTCCCACAACAGCCACCTTCTCAACCTTCCAGCTGCCTCACACCACCTCCCTACAGGATGCCCCCGCACCCTTTGTACAACGAACCGAGCATACCAGGAGCTGCGGCAGGACATGAAACACCTGTTGCGGTATCTTCACCTGCCACACCGCAAAATTTACAAACACATTCCAGTAAATTTCCTGTAAGTATATTGTTGCTCGTATGTACTTATTTTCGTCTAAAAAGATAGTTTTTTCCGATGCAAAAGTGAGGTAAAAAAATATAAGATGTACCACTTTAATGGTAGTCTGAATAGACATAAAAAATTATTAAATTCAATTAAAACCTTTTAACGCCAGAATAGCAACCCCAATAGCATCTTGGTTCCCTAACAGTATTCTCAAGGCTACAAGACGTACCTAACGTTTAACGAGCATTTCTTATTAATCCGTCGAAAATGCAGTTGGTACTTTTTCAGCAGAATTGATTATTAATTGATAAATCGAATGTAATCGAATGATATTTGTTTTAAGCAATCTACATGACACCAGAGTAGAAAAATGCATACTGTAATTAAGAGAAGCAGGATCAAGACGTTCATTTCATCAACTTACTTAATGTAACCTGCAAAAAGATAAAGAATTTAAACAGTTAAATCGTAATAAGTCACAGAGGATACAAATTAGACCCTTAGGGAATGCTATATGGTGAATTATCAGATTAAAAACCAGTATTTTACTTCTACGTGAAGCTAATAAAAAAAAATAACTGCTATAATTTTGTACAATAAAAAGCTAAATTAACAAGAAATTCTTTGTGCGTACCAGGAAGATTACAACACCTAAAATATTCGTAAAGTAATTTTCATAATCCGCGAACGTCACTCAAAAAAACTGAATGTAGGTGTCGCTAATATATGTATGTATGTACATTCCATTCCCATCATTAGACGCAAACGTAGCTTATTAATCCACAAAAGAAAGCAAAAAAATTACGCGTCAAATTCAAAGCACTATTTCATATTCTAATTAAAGCCATCACATACAGTGTCTTTCAAAATAGAAGGAAACACTCAATAACCTTTATTACCTTGGAATTTACAAAGAAAAAAAAACACAGGTATATCAAACGAAAGCATATACAGTGTTATGCATTTGAAATGGAAACAGTTCTGTGAAACTTATATTTTACACGAACTTTTTTCAATATACAGTAGATCAGAAATTTCAGGAATTCATCTAAATTTTCAAGGCATAAAAATCCGACTACAGCAGTAATCAAAAGGTTGGTGTTAACCAAAATTTCACCCTAATATATTTATTAATAAAAGAGTTGTGAGGGAATCATATGGGTCAGTATGTGTATATTCATTGTAAATATATTAATAAATCATATTCTTACAAATCAAAATTTAAAAAAGAACAACACAAAAATAAATAAATAAATGCAATCGCTTATTTAGATTTATCTAGTTTGCGGTCACTCAATTGTCGATGAAATTAATGAACCATTAACAATAGTCTCTGTTTGATTCAATTCATAAGTTATTACTTTGGATTGTACACTTAATTATTTTTTTTTAGATGAAATATTAATTACTATTAATTGTATCCCACAAGTATGAAATATACGTCTCTTTCTTTGTTGGCAAATACCACGGTTTCAAATGTTTTTCCGCTTTCGATTAAACCGGTAACGAGTACAACTTTTATTTTTTAAATGACATTCTGCATACTCTTTGGCATTGTTTTATTCACCATGTTTGTTTGACGCGCTGTATGAGAACTAGCATTGTCATGATGAAGGATAGATAATGTGACGTTATCGATTTCATCATTATTCTTCGAGCCTTCAATGCAGCGACTGTGACATGTTCAATAAAACGAAAGAAACAAGCGATCATTTTTTTAGAAGTGAACGGACAACTTTTGTTAGATTCGGTTCGTCTGGAAACGCCCAAACAGTTGATTGCTTCTTAATTTCCGGTTGTTATGAATATATCCAAGTTTCGTAAATCTATTACGATGTTGCATACGGATTTTTGTCGAATTTGTTTGGCATTTCCTTACACCAGTGGACACGAACCTTTATTGTGGTCAAATTATAAACAACTGACCGGGCGAAAACTCTTACTGAACAAGCGAGACGACTCATCAAATTATGTGGAGTAACTGGAGTAATAACATCTGCTATGGTTTAAGGAGGTGAGCTATTTGGACCCTATTTTTATGAATGCCACAAGATATCCTCCCCTTTTAACTAATGAGTTAATCACAAAGTTAAAAGATTTTCTACTGGCTTTGCGACAAACCTTGTTTTTCCCGGTGGATGGAACAATAGCTCAAATGCCTCCATTATCATACAGTACCTGAATTTAACATTTAACCAGGGCGTAATTGCCACGCATAGACCAGTGCTATGGCAACCAAGATCGCCAGATTTCACAACACTCCATTATTTATATGTAACCATCTTAAGACGGTAGTCCAGGCTGCTCCACCTCAAAACGTCGCGGGTCTAAAAATCCAAATCAAGCTAGTTTGCGAGCAGTTAACACCCGACGCAGAATGGAGAACACGAAGCACAAAATGTAGGAAATTTTGAGCAATCTATTAAGTTGATTTCCATTTATCGTATCCGTTCCTAGTTACCTATTAAGAAATCCTACTTTTTTAATTTTGTTTTTTGTTTCGATTTTGTTAACATTGTTCAGCTATTTCCAATTGTGGCTCCTTATAAAGGACCAGAAGACCACAGCCCTGCCATTGCAAATCACAAATTAATTATTAAGAAAAGCTTCTTAATGATTAACTTGTGTTTTCTAATAAAATTATTAAAGGTTGACTTTTCTTTTGAAAAACACTGTATATGAATAACATCCAATATCATCCTTCTTTTACATCTGTACTCTCTGAGAGAAAAGACGCCAGCAAATAGCAGTTCGATTCGAATTTATAGAGGAACTGGTTTAAATTCTTCGAGTAATGCGTCTTTGTATCGGCAAGGGAAATTATACACCGGATATCTGAAGAATTCGATAAAACTGCCATTGTCGATAATGCAGCGGCCACTACTTACTTTTTATTTATTTAATCGTAAAGACGGTTGGTTAATGTGTTCTGTTGGGCTCCTACTAACAGAAACACATCGATCACATGTATTTACGACGTAATATAAGATCCTTAAGAAGTACAGTGGTGGATATCTTCGCCGATGCATGAGAGAAGTTGTGACGGAAGATCGTTGAAAGTTGTAATGTTTTCAGCAGATTAGACGAATCGGTTTTGGTCGTATGTTTCCAGGTCGTTGACAGTTAAATTGGTGTTGCGTAATCTGATAAGATTGGAGCAATTTGTAGTACAACTTGAAATATTAGCGAAGTTGCCACAACTCTATCTTTTTAAAGAATGTTAGCTTATTTTCCACGTGGTTGTTGGAAGATGATGCGAGACATCTATCGTGGAACACCTCTCTAATTAATATGATCTACAGTATAACAATTATTATAAACAATTGAATTTTAACGCGATTTTTGGTCCTGCACCTGACACCATTCTAACAGAGTTCACACCAAAACATATGCGACTCCATCGTAAAACAGGAGAGAAGAAGCAGAATAAAAGAAAGGAAAGAAAGGGATGGGCTCTCATCTTGGCCTATACTCCGATGAGAAAAAATCTCGAAACAAAACAAACTATAACTAATATGAAAAACTAGCAAAATAATCAAAAGACTAAAATAAGGACCAATGAAAATGCAGAGGGTAGAAGTAATGATGAGTAATTGTTGTTGTAGACTTCCGCGGTCGTTGTTTTCTTTTAAAGAATTTGGGTTTCCGGGTTGAAACCGCGTCGTAATTGCATGAGAATGCCGACGTTTCGCTCTCACTTGCATGGAGCTTCTTCTGGGCAGCTGCATATTGCGTGGCTGGTGTACGCATTCTTCGTACAGTGACTTTTAAAAGTTTTTAGACATGGAAGAAAATGATAAACTGGAATCCTTTTCTTGGAGTTCTTTCTTTAAATTCTCCTAATCTTTCCTTCGATCTCCATGGAACAATGCCGATGAAAATTTATTTATGTTCATAAATCACTTCCTGTAGACCACTAAGAACTATTGTAGCTCGTTTTGATTTAAACTTATCCTTTGTGAAACACATGATGTTGCACTTTTGAATTAATGTCTTACTCACTTCTTTTTTTTTTTTGAATGTTGTGTAAACGATATATCAGACAATTTCCTAGCTTCTTGATTTCTGTTATTATAAACCACAATTGCGTAACACTATATTATTCTACTTAATTTCCCCGTTTTGAACCGAACACTCCAGAATAAGTATAAATGTCGGTGAAATGCTGTTGAACTACAAATCTACAGATGAAATCAACGTGGTCTACAGCTACGTCATATAAACGCCACTGCTATAAAGCCGCTACATATACAGGGTTGCCATATGGGGTAATTTATATTTGTAATATAAAACAGAATAGAATAATCAATTTCTAAAATTTCGGGTATAATGTTGGGACCTTTGAATAATTATGCATAAAACAATTGAATTAATTCAAGTGTATACATACATATATACATCTAAGGAGGAATAATTAAAATTATTAATATTGCATACACTTTGTTACTTTGCTTTAACAGACACAGTACTTGCAAATTATAAATTGAAAACTGATGAAGACACAATAATTACATTTATTGAAGTATTGATTTTATAGGTTGGGTTGGCAACATTTAATTTTAATGAATATGGTTTATTGGTTTGGGCAAAGCTGGCAGCCCTGACTGAATAAAACGAACTAAGTACTAGTTAAAATAACAATGGATGGCATCAAAAGCTGTAAGTTCGCAAATGTAGGAACGAACAAGAATATTACTAAAGTAGGGATCTTTTCGTTCCATTTAATTTATCATATAAATTTTTCCTTTAAAACGCTTTCATTACAATTTTTAATAGTTGAAGCATGAATGAATAATAAGGATAATAATGCAAAAAGTAAGATTAACCATAAATGTTATTGGAAACAATCAAGCTCTGTGATCTTTCCAATCTACTATTGTCAGCAGACTATTGCTGACAATAGTAGATTTTTCTATTTTGTCATTTTCATACACTAAAATATTGTTTATGCAAATCTATGTTGTATATTTTATAATGACTCCAATTCCAAATTAAAAGTCGCAATTTTAAGTTACATCGTCCTATTCACCATCATATGAAATTTTTTGTGATGGGTAACTTTACGATATTGGCAACCTGAAATTTGACACTTAAAACTGATGATACTTTTAATTATTATTTTTTTTAATCATGGATACTTTCTATAAATAAGGAAATATAAAGAAACCTAAAAATTTAGAAGGATTTACTCTTTTATTTTAACATATTTAACGGTACATTGAAAGCGCGTATCACACTATTTATTTAACGGTACGTGCTCATTAATTAGTTTGTAATATCTACGACAACTACATAACTTGTGTACTTAAGAAATGCAAGAAATTTTACGTTTAGATTCTGTTTATCGATTATGTAGCAAGTTAAAGACTACATATATGAGTCGTAGTAAAAATTTAAATTATAATGTTAATATTTTTAGTCTTAATGCCATAATAGTAGACCTAGCTTTTTTACTATTATTTACAAAAAACAGTAAGATTTCCATATTCATCTATTATAATTACAAATTGTTACTACGTGGCATCAAATGCTTTCCTTTGATTTTTTATTTCAATTTCAACTACCTGTATAATATGTGAATTATTCACTATTCACTACTATCTTTGTAGAGAAAATAATTGCGGGAAATTAGCGATAGTTATTAGAAAATGGTAACTTGCTTTCTTTTCAAATATGGAGGTTTTCTCCTAAAGCAAAAGCCTTGCGTGCTCGGCAAGTTTTGTCTGTCCCTGATTGGTTAATTTGAATAATTATCTCCTCTAGATGGTCTTAAGTTTATCTTCCATGCGTTTCTTTTCTGTAATTACGTTCTTACTTGCTTTATATACGTTTCGAATGGATTAAATGCGGAGACAACACGGCAAGGCTATTTTAAGAGAGTTTTCATAGAATTTTATGGACCTGCTCTTAGCATTCTTGAAACGCAGGAGCTTACGTGACTGGAATCGGTATGGAAATTGTATAACTGGACGATCGACGCATATATTTACTTATTGAGACTGAAGTCCGATGTTTTGCTTGATACCCGGCTTCTATAATAAAGTTAGTATCATCAAGATTAAATCGCTTAACCTTTAGTCATCGTAACTAAATTTTTTTTGTCTGTATTTAACTATGGAATAGTACGGTATGCGTTGATGGTATCTACATGAAAAATATTCCATTGTTACTAATTGCCTAGAAAAAAGAAGAGGTGAGTTTATTAGGTAATAAAAATAAAAGGTAAAAGCACACAGGAGATCATAATAGTCAATAAATACATTTAAACCGAGACTTTTATTGAATGTTATTCAAATCAAAGCTGTAAGAATCATGTTAATGACTTTCTTCAATAAAAATATTATTCTTTAGTTGAGTGTAGGCGACCGTAATCCATAGTAGAATTGTCTTTCGGGTGATGTCGCGTAGTTAATATTTGACTTGACGTTTCGCTGACCATCCTGTCAGCTTCTTCAGAAGATTTCTAAAGACTGTCTTTAGAAATCTTCTACACGACATCACCCGAAAGACATTTCTACTATATTATTCTTTAGTCAACGTCTGCCAACATTTAATCATAGTGACAGTTGTGTTGTTTTGAGAACTGATGAAACACTTGAAAGTAAGAAAATTTATATATTTGTGAAATCACGGAGAACGAACAATACCACTTACTGATTCGATTCCTTTTTTTTAATGGGAAAACTTGTACAGAAAACAGGGAGACGTTGCACTTTACAATGACCATCCACCATCCGATACTGCTTTAATGAATTTAAGTATGGCCGAATATCTATATCTGATGAAGAGCCCCCAAGGCGTCCCATTGAGGTGACCACTGATTATATGAAAGTTTATGATATGGTGTTAGCAGACCACCTGTGAAAATTAGGGAGATTGGTGATATGGTAAACGTCTCAACTGAACGTGTGCAAAACATCCTTCACGAAAAATTAGTAGAATATGAAAAAGCCAACGGCGAACTAGGTACCCCGTCTACTGACAATTAACTAAAATCAGAATCGCGTAATAACTTCAAAGTCAATGTTTGGACATGTTTAAGGGCAATAAAGCAGGCATGCTAAATTTAAAACATTGAGTGACGTAATTCACAAAGATTATAAATAACCTCGGTCCCAAATGGGATCTTTGAGGATGCAGATGTTACTGTACGTATTTCCCTAAACCGAGATATATTGCGTTCTCCGTGCTAACTATGACTCTATCCAATCCAGAACTGGGAACTTCTTAAGGAACAAACCGTGACTGTATTTGTCAAACGCTTTAGTAAGGTCGGTATATATGGCATCCGTTTATATTTGATTATCCATTTATTGCTGGTGGGCTTATGAAGTAGCTACGCCAACATAATAGGAATAAATGTAGTGTAAGGCAAACTAAAAGTTACTTCAATCAACTTTCAGAAAAAAGTGTTTTTATGCATTTTTACCTATTTTCTATTTTTGCATTTTCTATTTCTTCAATAGAACACCGATTTAACAACACAATTAAACGATAAGAGACAAATTCTCAAAAGATTAAAAAATATTCTACATTGAAATTCATTAAGTACGACCCTCTAGAAGCGTTTACTGTTGCTACGCTACTGATCTGTACGTCCGTATGTCTGTACACATCCTTAACCATTGCATTACGTACGTGTATTATATTGAGGCAAACCCCGCACACTACGATGTTAACGAACCCGTAAACATCAACCGCGACCATGCTATCTATCCGAGCGCTTACCGCTTGGCTTTTTCCGAGATCGTCCCCCGTTTATTAGTCGGCGCGTTTCGCTCGAGGCACCACAGCGTCGTCGGCCAAACGTCGCGCGTTCTGCCCGACGAAGAGGAGGGCCTTCACCTTCTATTGTTACCTTGATCTACTCGCCGCGCCGACCGTCGCCGTTGCGGTCGGGAGTGACTGTCCGTTCGTGTGCCCGAGCGTATACGTGCATATGTTATGCGTATTTGTAGCGGTATGTTGATGTCAGTAAGTTTATGAACTTTTCTAGAAGATTTCTTAATTATACAGCGTAATTACGTTCATATGAAGTATAATTCTCACAATATTCCAATGTTTATTACCAATTTAGACCTTTCTTATTCCAAGATCAACATGGATTTATAAGCAAACATTCTACAATTGCCAATTTCGAAATATGGATGCAATACCTTTCTGAATGTTTGGATAAAAATGAGGTTGACATTATATACACCGACTTTTCTAAAGCGTTTGACCGTCTCGATCATACACGTCTCTTATTGTTAGTCAAACTCGAGTGGGGGAGATTTTTCAGTTATTGTTGCGTTTATTCAAGCTGTATCTTGTCGACAGGGTGCAACATGTAAGTTAAAAAGGTTACCGTTCAGATCATTCCAACCACAACCAGCGGTGTTGTGGCAACTTGTTTGCTGACAAGTCGAAATTGTTTCATAGGATCAATAACTTATCGGATTCTATGCACCTTCAACAACAGGCTGCGTTGTTCCAACAATTTGGAAACATGGGGCAACAATAATAACTTAAATCTCAATATATCCAAATGCAATACTATTAGCTTCAATTGAGCTGTACTATACTCTTGGTTCCCGACTCGTAGCTTCTGCTTGCAGGCAGAAGCTACGACAACGAGGCGGTTCCGACCCGGAATCCCAAAGAATAGTATTATTGACGGCCGCGGAAACCTATGCAACAGAAGCTTTAGAGCATCTGGGATATATTCAGAACTTGGAAATCACATTTGATAATAAATTGATGTTTAGTGCGCATGATCACCTCATCTCTAAAGTCACTGGGCTTTATTGTAAGAAACATAAATCATTTCTTCGATGTTGATTCCGTCAATCCTCTTTATTATTGTTATGTACGGCACACTTTTACCTTTACCAACTCTCGAACAACGTAGACTACATACCGACATCAAATTTCTTTACGGAGTAGTTAATAACAACGTTGATGTTCCTTTTTTTATTTGTATTTCTCTTGTTTTTGTTTATTTAAACGCCTCTCACATTGCAGACGCAGAAAGATAACATAATTAGCGAAATTAGAACTATTAACCCGATGTTTTTACGCCAAATCATACATTATTCTTTGAATCAGCTTGAGCATGCTAAAAACTTGCTAATTAGGCTGAAAATATTGAAGCTAAATACAATCGTAAAAGTCAACTTTTAGTTCTTACCATAGCTTCTTCTTTAAGAAAACACAGAATGCTCAAAGTTTGGCAATCTTTAAGTTAAGTTAATTCTACATTCCTATTTCATTTTCAGTGGTTAACTTGCAGTAGAAGGCAAAGGATATTTGGAAATCTTCGCACAAATCTAAACTATTCAGTCAATGAAGTTTTCAATTAGCAAAAGTGAAAACTTCTAATGGCAACAATTCTAAAAAAGTCTTCTGTTCAACAGAACTTTTCGACATGTATCCTATCTAAAACATTCTCCATCTAATTGACTAAAATGTCTATTATAATTCGAAATGCATTAAAGAAAGATCGCTAGAGCCAAGCTCGAACAATAACATTCCATTCCGCAATTTCCTGTTCATTCTGCGAACTTCTACAAGAATAGAAACATAAGTTTCTTAAGTGACTGACTGCGTATCATAGTAAATCGTGCCATCTCATGGAGGAACAATGTACCCGCGATTTAGATTAAAACAACCTGTGTTCGAGCGGAGTTCAAGAAGCTGCAAGGTAACTGTGCTTAAGCCGTGTGTTACGACACCGCAGAGGTAGGCAACGTAAATCGTGTATCTCGCCTTCATTCAAGAAACGCTACGCTGTGGCTTTTAATTGTTTTAATGGAAGTGGTTGTGTTTCTTGGGATAGTAGATGCAATTAACGTAGATTATATTGGCCGTATTACTTGTTTTAAATGTAGACTTGATGGAGTTTTTGTTGTATATAGAATCCAACATGGTTTCCGTCATCATCATCATCATAACACTAGAAGAAACAAAAATAATTAAATGAGAAATAGAAATCTTTTGCAAAAATGGGAAAAATTCAGAGCTGATTCTTTCATTCCAATACATACCACATCATGCCTGTTCTCCATCATGAATAAATTTGTGCTAATATGCACAATACACCAACATAGAAATGGTATTAACACAGTTACATATCTCATTATAAATTGCTTAATATACATATTCAGGACCATAAAATCCTTAGAATATCCATACGTGAGTAGTCGCCAGTATCTAATGCCTGAATTAATTAAATTATATGGAAACTTTATTTAAAATTTATGTGTACTAAGTAATAATAAATGCTGCATACGTATTTACGTTTTATTTTCTTTTCTTTCGGAAACCGGGTCATTAAGTTTTAATATTTTGATTTGCATAAAGCCAAACATGTAAGTTGTTGAATGTAATTGAGTTCGTGGTTTTTACAATCTACTATATACTGATAGACTAATTTAAAACGTCCTTGCGATAGTAATAATATTCCTTTCGTCTTATCTCAGATTGAAAGAGAAGTGATCCTATCCAGCGCCGACAAGAATTCAAAAATCCCCATTTTGCACGATTACATGAAGAAAACTAAAGGTACCATCGCCCCAGACGTACCCCCCAAACAAATGGCTGCGTGGACTCAAGGATCTCAGCAGCAGTCGCAAGTGCTTAGTCCTGATCAGGTAAGGATGGTGTATTAAAAGTAATGTGGATCTCGCCAAAATCATTCGAAACAAAAAGCTTATGTTCAATCGTACCAGTTGTAAATACTACAACATTTGGTGTTTTGACAAGTTTCAGCATGCATCTGCTGTATTACTGGATTTAACTAAGATACTTGATAATCTTTCTCACGATATTCTGCTTTGAAAATTCATTATGGCCAAGCATCAACAGTCGAAAGAATGAAATATAACTAATGAAGTACCGCAAGGTTCCAAGTTAGGACCAATTTTATAGCTCTGCATGTTTGCGTTTTTCATTCTGTTGTGGGTATGTGTCCTTTCTTTTTTAAGGCTATGATACGAAGCGTTTTCCCCAATAATCTGGTGATACTTCCATTCTTCGAAAACGGAAGCCCTTTTTCGTGATGATAATCTGCTTTTCTTACCTTCAAACGGTAGTAAACCATTTGTTACAGTATGAAAAGAAATAAGATGCCTTTTTCTAAAAGATTATCCTGTGTTTGACCCTTGGTTAAAAGCCCAACATCAGTTGTGAATATCATTATTTACCTTTATGTGCTCTTCATTCAACCAAATCCCATCTCAAGTCTTTATTCTTCTGTATATACTGTTTATTATAATTGTATCCATCTAATTATATCTTAAATTCTGTAAAGACACGTTTTTATCTCTTTCCATGTACTTGTAATAATGAGCTTTCATAATGTCTGATATTATAGTACAGTGGTAATAGATACCAAAATTGCTACGAACATATTATTCACATTAATTTTCTTGAAATAAATCTGTTTCATGAATCTATATATTGTAGAAGAGCTCATCCATGGCAAATCTTAACATTAAAGTAGTGACCGAACAGGTATGTTAGCCTTAGAGATATTTCTCACGTCATTGTATGGTTGATAATTAGGATTCATCCATCCTGAAAACAGGTGCTCTGCACTAATTGAGGTGCGGAGTGTGCCGATACTTTAGTGTTGCTTGCCATACTACCCCGCAGTTCTTGCCATCATTATTTAAACGTTTAGTCCACTTTTGCAGGGACAAATTCGAAAGAATACCGATTTATCGCCTTGATGCATCGGACTACAACGTTTTAACGCGACAATATGACAAATTCGACCTCCCGATAACGACCAGCGGCGGCACCTCGAACGGCTCCGACAGAGTGTAGACCCGTACAACTCCGCCGTTCCTTAAACGGCAACCGACAATAACTTATTCATGGCTTCACGCTACCGTTGCGCGTTGCCTTCTTCGATTTGAATGAGGAATTTTAATTTTATTATTGGCGTATAAGGCGAAAGATTTTTATCGTCCACTGTACAAACGGCAAAGGCAGAAACGCAGAACGCGAATCCAGTATGGCATTGCCGTGTTTGTGTGTATGTAGACGACTGACGACATCGGGTTACATTTCATTTACATGTGTTTCGGACGAATAATGTGACGGAATTCGTAAATAGGTAGTGGCTAGCGTGCTAGCGCGGGATGTTTATGTTTATTTTTATTGTCTTCCTGTGTTGAGCGAATGTCGTCGGTTAGTCAGGCGCAAGTACGTACATGTTGTATGTTAAAATGGCTTCAAGTAACTTCGTTTTGTTTGAGATCGCGTCGCTAAGTTCGACGACACTTTGGTAACTTTTTATTTCACGTTTTTCTATCGAATAGTAATAAAGATATGTAGCCGATTTCCAATACATGCCCGGGGACCAATCTTCTTCGTTCATTCTTATCACTTAGTTCAAAAACACATGTCTTAAAGTCTAAAGTGTCCGAAAGACAAAGGAAAACTACACAATAATGCATTGCTTAATCAAAAAATAACGTACAATATCAAATAATGGAACATTTAACACTTAAACAAGTTTCTAAACATTACGTTTTCATAGGCAAAAATAACGAGGGATACCTTTCAAGTTTTTATAAAAAAAAACGGCTGTTCCAGATTATTTAATTAAACTTGTGTGATGCGGAGTGTACCGATACTTTATGTTGTTTGCCCTTGCAATCGTTGTTTATCATTATTACACGCACAGATTATTTATTCCAAATAATTTTCAAGTAAAACGAAAAAAACAAAAGCTAAATACAAAATACAGGTGCGTTAGCCCAAGAAAGAAATAAGCTGGCAATGCAATACAACAGCGTTGCAAATACAATAACTACTAGGCTGAATTAATACGCACAATAATGAAATGCTTATTTTATTTGATACAAAATGATTCAAGTGAAAATTTAACTTACTTGAAACATATTGAAGATTTTCGGAATCAATTATGGCTTAACCGCAATTAAAAAAATAATTAAATGAAATTAGGGGAGATGCTCTCTTGCTTGTAATTTCCATAAATATATCGACCTTTTTTTTCTTTCCAATAATAATCACTCATTTGTCTTGATGAACGATGATGCTACGTTTTCGCCTGCTTTTCCTGATTTCATCAAATAAATTGTTGTAAACCATTCAGCAGTAATTTTTTCCCGATCCTCCAAAGCAATACCTGCGACGTGTCCAGTACAACAAAAGAAAGAAGCAATCATTTTTTTGGAAGTGCTTCGTGAACGAACAAACAGTCGACTGTTGCTCGCTTTCCGGCTTGTACGAATATATCTAAGTTTCGTCAGCTGTATATGGATTTTGATGTTCCTCTAATGATTGTTTAGAGCATTTGCTTACAATCGACATGAGCCTTTTCTGAGCTTATGTCAAATTATGCGAAATCCATGGCGAACAAATCTTTTTCACACAGAAATGTTCACAAAATCGAATGTGACGATATATTACATAACAATCCTCTACCACGATGAAATTCTGTAAACCAGTTGTAAACAGTCCTTTCTGATACCAAATGTTCAACGAAGCGATTCGGTGTTGCTTTTCCGCTAGACCTTTACCAATATCGTCAAACGGTAAGTTCCAAACCGCCAATGGATGAAAGGAATTGAAAAGGCAGAGAAACTGGTCAAAGAAGCAGCGAACATGTCGTTCATTGGTGTTCCAAAAGAGCAACATATATAAGGAATAAAGACAATAATAATAATATCGACAAAAATCATTTAACAAAAACTTAAAATTTCCCTTTTCTCACAAAATCGCTTTCTTTAAACGCTCACAATAAACAAGCTAATTTGTGTACTGTCACTGCTTCTGAAATAGAAGATGTCAAATTTTACGAAAATAGTAATGTCCGGTTTGAAGAGTGGCCGTTCATGAAAACTTAAGACGCTGTCCTCGTAGTAAATTATAAACCTTTTCTGAAATATCCCAATATAAGTTACGCAAGATTGATTAAAAAGAAATCCTAAGAAATCTTCCGCACAATCGTAAAGAAAAACGCATCAAGAATAATAATGATAATTATTAAAGGATTATTATAAAATCCTCATCAGTAAAGGTTCCATAATGATCTGACGTATCACATCTGAGTTGTAAAAAAGTTTGGAAAGTAGATTTACATATTTTTCCATATAAATTAGCAACTGCACAGAATTCGCTTTACTACCCAAAGACTATAAATAACGGGTCCGATTTAGTTAATAGTTTATCGGCAATAAAAGTGCCAGCACTTTACGTAATGTTTTTTTTTTATTATCGTCATTTCCTTTCCAAAACTTGTTTTTTAACCGAACAGCTGCATTAATGTTAATTTTTTAAATATGTGGAAATGATCTACATTCCACACAGTAATAGTTGTTAAAAAAATATCCGATTATGTTTTGCAAGATATGGAAATTCAATTGCTCACCATTCTGGATGAGATAATCTTCACAAACAACCTCATACATCCTAACGCATTACTAACACGTCTGCATAGACAAACCAAACTGCTGGCACATTGCTTTTACCTAGCATTGAATACAAATAAGACACGGTGGAGGCATGCCACGCGTTTCGTGGTCTTACTCGAGGTGCTTACAAGGAAACAAAATGAATAACGGTGAAATTGTTTACTGTATATGCTTTTTTTGCTTTAACAATCATCATACATCATGTATGATGTAGCTGACCATTTTTGTCCAAATCCAACAGATGGTACGTGAAGAGAAATAAGTATTGAGAAGTGAGAATGCCTCACTCTTAGAAACTATCGGAAGAAAACGATTTGGGGTGGTTTCTTTGTTTCAATTAAGTGAAGAGGGATGCGTTCCAATGAACTAACAATGAAAGATCATTAGTTATTTTTTCTGTTCCTTGAAATATCACCTTACGTTACAACACTCTTGGGGCCAACTCCCTGTAACTTTCTTACATCTCATTGAATATGCAACGCATCAACACCGTATCCACCTTGAATTACCAAACAAAAAGTACGTTTACACTAACACTCCAATCGACCAAACTAATAAACTCTTCGTTTTTAATGATAACCTTCAACAAATAAAACGCTTCAAGATTTGACTGTGAGACCATTCTTTCTACGGAAAGATATTATCTCTGGGAATTGTTTGTATTCTAAGTATACGGCATAGAGGCCTTTTGGAATATTCTTTTCTTTATACTCACACATCGTGCGATGTGCTTGCAGTATTATGGTGAACTCGAATGCGAAAAGACGTGAAGACGAGTTCCTCTTTCCTGGACGCTTGTAGCAGACGGTAGACGACGTAATATGGTTGAGTTTGCCTTGAACTCTGACCTTGTAAGTTATTTCCTTTACTTCTGACGTTAAAAGATGACATGTTTTTAAATGTTGATGGATTATTTCGAAACGTTTAGGCATCTCAGTTATTTCGGATTTCTTTTGGTGGTAAAGGAAACTGTATGGCAGTATTTTTGAAATACTTTTATTTCAAGAATTAAAGTTGTCTTTGGTAACAAATTGGTTTTGTTTCAAACATTTGTTGGAACTTCGAATAAAATTAAGGTGTTATAATTAAATTTGCAATAAATAAATTTGATACCTTTCTTTATCTTTTAACTTCTCTATTTCTCAATTTTCAGAGTCATAGTGGATATGTACAAACGTCACAACAAAGCCAGCACCAAAACAGTGAACCATCCAACGCCCTATTCAGGGCATCCTACCACTCAACTCAGGAATATTACAACGGTCAAAACTTAGGAATGTCTACAGGTGCCGTACCCCGATCACCCTGGCATTCGGAAGCCAATAAATCTACGAGGTCTTACCAAACAGAAGAGTATTGTACAGGCCAAACTATAGTCCAAATCGAAACTGGGAGGGACGCTCAAAAAGATTCCAATAAAAATGGAAAAGGTATGACAAAGACCTATCACACCATTAAAGATATCATTTCGAGCAAGTTTAAAAGCAATAAAGATGCCGCGGATGATAAATGTGAAGAATCTGGATTGAATAACGTCGCTGATGAGATGAAAAAGCGTTTAGGCGAAGATACTGACGATAGAAAGAAAGCTGCTGGTAGTACTGAGCAGAATATTTATGGAAAACCCAGAACTGATGGATTATCTATACAACAGCATCAATATAACCAGCATATAATGCAACAACACATTTTAGCGCAACAAGCCTTGAACCAACAACAATACCAACAGTACAAAAATCAACAAAACATGTACTCCCAACAGCAATTAATGCAAGCCAGATCGCAAGAAATGCTTGCAGCAAGACCTGAGGAGTATTACCAAGGAAATTTCGCTGGTAACTCACAAAGACCAGCGAACAGATACGGAATCCAAGGCAGAGAACAAAGTTATATACCCATCCATCAAACCCCCGTTAAAGAAAGGTGTGTGGATGATAGGAGAGCTGCCCCAGAACAAAGGAGCGCTCAACAGATTGAGAGAGATAACCTAAAACAACGTCGAGCAGCCTCTCAACCCCAACTAGCTTATGAGGACGAACCACAAAATGATATTCCTGACAATAGACCGCAACCACAAACGAACCAATTACAAACAAGACGAGGTTCGCATGGTAACATCGTAGAGACAATAAATTCAAATCAAGACGCTGAGAAAGACAGCGACGACGGAGGGTTTTTGAAACGTAACGCTTCTCGAGAAAGGAAAGTTGATAAGGACCAATCTAATGAAGAGCAAAATCAATCTGCTGAACCTGAAGAATCTAAGATGTTAACGCCTGCTTTATCTGGAACTCCCAGGAAAAGACTCGAAGGGGAAATTGGTAAAATTGAAGGTGTTTACAATGTAGGACAAAGATCCAAAAATGAAAATGAGGATGTTAGAAACCTAAGGAAGCAAAATGCTGGATCTGGTGCAAGTTCCGATTACGACAAACCCGGTCAATCTTCTTCCAACGCCGATTCTGGAAGGGGTAGCGCTGCGTATAGTAGCGGGAGAAGACCAGGAGTAATAGACACCAACAATGAGTGCTCGGATCCAATTGGAAATACAAATTATAGAGATGTACATAATGAAGGTAGCAAAAACATCTCATTTCGGTTATTTTAAAAATAATTCGATGAATTTGTTTTAGGCAATGATTCGGAGTGGGTTGATATAGTCGAAAACGAACTCAGGCACATACTTGAACCAAAGCTACATGAACTTTCGCTGCATGGAAATAACACTAATATTGCCAACTCAACACTTAGTGAAAGTATTTCCTCCATAACACCACCACTACCTCCATTGTCACCTGGTGAGCAATCCTCACCTAATGTGACTCCAAGGAATTCAACTAGATATAAACATAGCAGGTCAATCAAATTTTTAATTGTAGATTTAATCAAAATTTCCCCAATCTGGTCTTTTTCTTTTTAAATCTTATTGAGCATGTTCAAAATATAGAGAAATTAAAGTACTATGACTAATTAAAGAGACAATTGTTAAAAAAATTCTTAAAAAACGTCTTGATCCACTTTGTAGTTTACCTTACGGAAGTAAACCAGACTATGATAACTACAAGTCAAAGATGCACCCAGGTTTAATGCCTGGAAGTAGATGGCATGGTAGCGCGCAGAAACACAGACTTGGCAAGAAAATTGACCATGGAGCTATCTTGAGAAGTAAACAAAGTAATTATTCTCCTTTGAGATCTTCAAACCCAAAAAATTTCCATTAAATATTTTTTTACAGTTTTTGGTTTGGATACCGCTGATATGACTTCAACCACTACCAGATCTTTAGACCTTGAGTCCATGCTGGATGGCCAATCAGATTCCGAAGGTGATATGAGTACCACAGACGCAAGAGCGATTAGGAAACAATTAGAAGGACTTGAAAGCATGTATTCAGAGGTAATCTATTTGGGAATATATTAGGATAGTCTGTCAAAACAAAATTGTTGTAGGTATTAAAGTTACTAGGGGTAAAAAAGCATTCTGGTCGTTACCAACCTTCTGATCCTAAATTCAGCAAACGCCGGTATGGAAGCATGTCCTCTTTACCTTCCAGTTCAGTCAGCAGCAGACCAATTAGGGATAAGCGCCGTGCAACGGAAGACAGGAAAAAAGTCCGAGATATGCGCGGCATCAATAAAAGATTTCAAAGGTTAGAATCGCACGTTGTCACTTTAGCCAGATCCGTGGCTCATCTATCTTCCGAAATGAGGACGCAACATTTGATGATCCAGGAAATGGAGAATATCAGGGCCGAAATCGCCGCTCTGAGAACTCAGACCACCATGTTGAACGTGAGGTCCCAATCGAGTACGAGAGCAATCAATAGCTCTAAAGATCTGCCTAGTTTGGCGAATCCAGCTAGGGTAAAAAAATTGACGAAGTTTTTTGGCGATGAGCCGCCATTGTTGAGGTTATTTTTGAGGAAATTAGGATACGAGGTGAGTGCAAAAGATTCTGCTCTTTTTCTTATATTTTTTGATTTTAATTTCAGAAATACGCAACTGTTTTCGAAAACGAAAGGATAGGAATGGTCGAGCTTCCGTATCTAACAGAAGAACGTCTGCAAAAGCTGGGTGTACCGCTGGGACCACGCCTAAGGATCATGCAAGAGGCTCAGATATCCGTTTGTAAAGACACTACGCTATGTATCGTGTGATCCATACGCTTTACGAACTTGTAAATAACTTTAAATGGCGGCTCTAACATAAAATATCGGATTTTCTACATACATTTCCCATTAATTCATTTCTAAGACATTAAATTTCGTTCCCAGTGATTGATTTTCTACAATTTCCATAGAGATCTTGTAAAAAAGAAGTGTGTATGATGACTATAATTTTGTACGTAGTATTTATTTATGGCGTATATATTTTCATTTCTCGTTTAAGTCATTGCCAATTGTACCAAAGAATATCACTTTTTTATGTTTGTATCTAATGTTGTATTCGATTGTCTGGGCTATTGTTATTTAATATATTTTTTTTGTTCACAAGAATATGCATATATTTATATAATTTAGTATACTTATTGTTTTTTTTTTTTTTTTGATTGATTGAAAATACAACGAAACAATCAAGCTACATAAATATGATGAACAAATTGAAATAAAATAGATTTTATATGAATGTATCTTGTTTTATTGGGTCCAAAAATGTTAAAGCTTGTTTGAACATCATGTATTCAAGTATGTTTAGTATCTAGTTGTGAAATTATCTTAAGGCTACCAAAAGTTAGGTTCTTTCAACCGAAGCATGCTATAATTTAAAAACTTTGGTATAATATTAGACTAACTAACTGCTCTGTTTTCACAAAGAACATGCATCTTCTCTGACCTCGGAGTAATAACGACAATTTGAAAAGAACAATGCCAAGTTACAAATAAAAAACGATATAAACGGAGATCAATTTGATATTCTTTTAAGATTTAGATGACCTTGTAGAAGTTACCGTAAACTTGCTAGTGCCAGTTAGTTCTGGCAACAGCCTAACTTTTTTAAAAAGTAATTTCCAGGTTTATTACTTTCTTTATTACTAAGTCTCTCTTCGGCAGGTTTATTCACCTCTTTCTTGGCCTGCCTTTGGGTCTTTGATCGATGAGATTCCATTCTGTTATTATTCTGGTTGTTGAGTTTCTATCTTTTCTATATGTGTAACCATATCATTTACCCACATGTACTTTAATTGTTCGTGCTATGATTTCTCCTCTCAATAACCTATCAATTTCATCGTTCATCAACTGCATGTGTTCTTCTACTCTCTCTATTTATTAGCACTCCTAAATATTCAAAGATTTCTACCTCTTCGAAAGTATCTTGTTCTATTTGAGGTGTGAGGATCTTAAATTCCTTCTTCTGTTGCATAACATATGTTTTGTTTTCTTTCCATTTATTTCCAGATCCCTTTTCTTTGCCTCTTTCACGATTGTGAAGAATGTTTCCTCTAACGGTTTTTTATTTCTAGTTATTATTGCTGCGTCATCAGCATACGTAATTTGCGCGTATTTGTTCTTTACGGTCCCGCTAATGTTAGTCTGTTATATTATAGCATCAAGAAATGATATGAATAACAAACCGCTTCTGACCCATTCATTGACACTCTAATCAAAATCAAATCTTCTTTAATGTATTTTCTTCATCTAGATCTACTATGCTTTGCCTGTATAACTTGTCAAACGCTTGTCTAAAATCAATGAGGAGAATGTCATTTTCGTGGCCTTTTTTCAGTAGTCTATCTTAAAATGTGGACTGCATCAGTTGTTGATCTGTTTTTTCTATATCCAAACTGATAGTCCCCGATCATTGTTTCAGTGTGTTGTGATAGTCTTTGTTTTAATACTGTTGTCAATATCTTACAAGTGGCGTTCAACAATGTTATTCCTCTGTAAATTGTGCAAATTTTCATGTCTCTTTTGGTATTGGCACTATAATTCCTTGCTTCTAATCGTGCTGAAATAATTTAGTGAATCTCGAAGAAGATTATACATGCATATACGTAGGAAATGAAGTTTTTCGGGAATGCAAAAGGCTTTTGTATAACCCTTCGGGAGTCATGTAGGTACATACATCAAACAGCTGAATCATGCCTGTAGTTGTGGTTTTCGTGGCATTCATAAGTATTTTTGCGTTTTTCTCAGGTTCCAAAGTAATTTATTGTGTTAAAGTACTAGTAAATGATCTGGCCTTCTACCGTTAGTAGAATGCTCCTCACTCCTGTGTTTGACAAGAATATATTTGTCAATTTACCTGAAGTTAAAAGGACCACCACTACATTTGGATCATGAAACAATATCTGTGTTTGTTTGGTGCCCCACGGAGATAAAGTATATTTCCCGTTTAATTTCCACAAAAATTTAGTAGAGCTTCTTCACTCAATTTTGAAAAAAAAATAGATATTTAAGAAATTAAAATAACACGAATCAAACTTCGCAATGATATCAATGGCCTACTTACAGAAGCTAATTGATACAATAAATTCTTTCATGTATTGGCGTAAGCTCCAAGAAATACTAAATTGAATAAAATTTGAATCACAGCTCTGGCATGTAAGGCCGATATCTGGCCGTTAAAAAACAGCAAGATTTCGCCAAAAACTCAAATTATCTCAGAAACTAAAGTAGATGGAATATTGAAAAAGCTGACGTGAATTAAAGAGAGGTAGACAAAAATGAAATTGAAGAAAATCAAACTTGTATCCTTTACAGCGGAAACTGATGTTGTATTAGGAGGAGCTTACCTCGTAATATGTTTTATTTAAAAACTTCTCCTCTAAGTTACTCAGAAAATTAATTATCCCCCCTTTACGCACCACTTGAACACGCTGTATAAAATTTTACGTCATAACGATTATCAAAAGCACACAGGACGCCTACACAGGACAATATCATTTCCTCCTCTAAATACAAAATATATCTTTCTTCCTTTTCTCGCCATTTCATCCGAATGCTATATCCTCCTGTTCTATTTTATACCGTGGACCAACTCGAACATCGCCAACTATCCTAGACATCCTGGCGCCTATGAGATCTCGTAGAATCTTTCACAGAAGAAGAGCTAGATACGAATAGTCAGTGCTTTCGACATCCTGATCGTTACTACTAAGCTCCAAGGAGAAAAATTAGACTCAGTCGATTGAAAAAATAAATTTTATTAGTTAACGTGTTCTAAAAATTAGTTTTTAAGATGGGTAAGTCGCTGTTTATTGTCATTCTTTTTTCATTTACGAAAATTTATTTTCGAGTACTTACTTTACGGTGCGTTAATATTTCCTTTCTTGGGAAATAATCTTTGCAATTAAATAGTATTTTTGATAAAAATTAATGGGTTCAACAAATCTACAATACAATTATTTTAAGTAGGTACTGGTTTGATGAACTGCCAAGTTCAAATTACTAAATAAACTAAATTGTAAGTTCTGAATTTACAAAAGATTGTACATTAACCTTTTTGAGTTTATTAAAATTTCTCATTTCTCTTTCAAATTGAATGTAAATTCTAAAGTTTTTTGTTCGACAAATTGAAAACAAATTACTTAATTGATTTCCGTATTAATAGAATGAAGGTAATATCAACATTATCGGCAGTTGAATTCCGTCAACAATAAAATAACAAAACGAGAGCATTATCACTTGTTTAAAAGATTCTTTCGTTATTATCGACATGTTAAAAGCCTCTTCGAACTGTCCTACATTTGTAAAGGGATGGGATGTTACACTTTCGGAAAGGGAAAGTTTCAAATCTTTGCGCAGGACAAAGATTTCTGGCATTCAATAATTTGGAATAGAGCATTCAACTTTTCGTAGGTCACTCACACGATTACTGATAGACAAAGACAGCGTTGTAATATATCGGCGGCGGGAATATATTCATCTCGGAGAATTCCGAAGATTGTCCCTTTGTAGATGGTTTTGTGGGCATGGTTTAAAATTATATTAAAAGCTACAGGATATCTCATAAGTTCGCAACTATACATACTTGTATTCTGTAAATGGAATTTAGAATAAAATCGGTTACGATGAACTAGTGCGAAACTAACTTAGGTTGTTATGATAGCAAAACATAAAAAAACTAAATCTTTAATTGTAAAACATCAACAAAATAAACAATTATTTGTTTTAAAGCTGCTAATTCTGCTCCAAAAAAAAAAATTTTGAAAACGCTTCCTCGTTCCTCAATATATTTTTCGGTTCGTTTCAGGACATCTCGAACACTTCTTAATAAGACCCTGTCATCTATTTGATGTACTTCCCAAACTACATTTTTGGTAGCCTCAACAATATCGTATCGTCTCGAATAGATACGCTTGTTAAGATAACCCCACAAGAAAAAATCGAGTAGGTTCTAATCAAAATGATCTTGGAGGCCATGAAGTCGGTGCAATAGTTCTAATCCATCTGCCGTTAAGAAGATTGTTTAGAAAACGACTAGTTTCTCGATAGTTCTGAGCCGCTGCTGAAAAATGATATTGTGCCGGTTTGCAAGATCTATTTGATCTAAGAAATTGTCCAAAATATAAAATCCACATATGTTTTACCAGTGAGAAATAAATTAAAGATCCGATAATTCTGGAAGAAATTATGCCACACCAAACATTAAATTTAACCAGAGTTATCTAGGTTGCTATTGGGAGGGGTTAGTGGTGAAACGCGAGTTATAGTGTGATTACAACCTCAGGTTCGAGCCTCACACAGCGGTCATAAAAAGTTTGGGTAAGATATATATACTTACGTAAAAACTATGAGTTTGGCAAAAACAGCCCTTATCTGGGCTACCCTGAAGACGGCAGTAGAATGTCTGCCGAATCGTCGGATTCCAAAAATCCAACAAACGGAGGAAATAGTCCCAACATCAACTCAAATATTAATAATCCTTCGTCAACAATATCACGTAATGAGTTAATAATATAGGCACCAAACGAAATAACAAATGTCATATCAATTATTTTCGCTTTCGACTTCAGATAAAAAGTGTGTGTAAAAATGTCTATAAAACCTTCTTTTCTTCACCGAATTCATTACCGCTTCATATGACTCATTACAACAAACAATTTTTGTCTCAAAACTTTTGCTCTATCTCTTATCATTAGCGAGTTAGATATAGACAGAAAGTGGAAAATTTCCAAACTTGAAAAAGTAATTTCACCCACACAGAGTGAATGCTAGCAGAAAAATAAAATTGCGTGATACATACCCATGTATGTGCTCTTCATGCTTCCAAAGTTTCATAATTTTCTGAATTTTCGGGATCATTCGTTGTCAATAGATAACATATTTAATTAATTTAATTAAAATAAAAATTTTAAAAATAGACCCTTCCTTTATGCTGCTATTATAGTGCTCATATCTTACAGAAAGTCTTACTGTACAAAAATGGCTTTGGAAATGGTCACTAAGAGCTGGTGTCATATCCATCGGAGCCTTCACAATGGTAAAAACTTTATTCTACCATAAAACATGTAATAGTGTAATTTTCTTAAACCATTTCAGATGTCATCAATTACCTATTTTCTGTACTTTACAATACAAGAAGCAGCGTCGCCCTTCGCTTTTGAGTTGTCTAGGATGCACATTGCAGCTGGCCTGATACTCATAGCCACCAATGTGAGCCTGTTCTATGGCGGAGTGAAGGTAATATATTTTGAGTAGGATCCCCTATAAATTAATAGATTTATCCATAAATTTTCAGGAAAATAGATTATGTCTTATACCAGCTCTGATGTTTGGCGGTACCATGATTAATGTAATAATATTTGTGTTGCTGACATATTCTCTGGTTGATCCATTCGCTTTACTGTTTATTTTTGCTTTGAGTAAGTAATTTTCCGTTTTTAAAAACGAACATTATGGATGCTCCTCTGTGTTATTGTGTATCATAATCTAAATATTTTAATAACACAGGCACCATCCATTTTATTGGATTAAGCCAATTTGCTATCAATTTAATTGGTTTCCTTCACGAAATAAAGATTATCTGTTGTAGTACCGCTGATATACTGCTGGATGGTCGTCTACAGTTTCTATGTGGAATTGGATCCTCGACGAATGCAATATCCAAGCAATACGGTGATCTCCTACGCGGGACCTATTTCGGAACCAACCGAGCCTATTAAATATCCAGAAGTTGTTTAATTGTTTATGTTAAATGCTGCCAAGTATAAGATAAGAATGTATATTGAATTTGTTGTTGCTTAATGTGGTCCTGTGAAGAAAGTTAAGACAGTTTCGTTTGATCGAATAAGATCAATATATTACACCATTTGCAACACATTTCTTCTTCCACATTTTTCGCATTCGAATCAGTTTTGATCTCTAGCCATGTAAATGTATGATAGAAACTATAAAAATAATATATATTTACATGTAATGTAAACAATGTATAATAATTTGTTTAATATTTTGAGATAAAACAATTGATTACATAACACAGCACTTGCATACGAAGGTTTAGTGCTATTTTTTTTTGATAAAAACACAATTTTTTCTGTAGGTCATACATTCCATAGGCTTATACATTCCTCAAAGTTACGTTGATAGTTTTGAATAACATGTGAACGCGACAATAAAAATTTTATGAAGTAAAAAACGAAATTGTTTCATTTTCCCCGACTATAGTAACAATCGCAGAAGAAAATGATTGTGTTAATGTCTATAATTACCTGGAAATTAGTTAAATTTGGAAATGTTTGCATTAAGGGTTAAATATGAAATTTAAACATATTAATATATTAATAATCGTATACAAAGTGACCCTTGCAGTGGAGACCAAGTCTATACTAATAAAAACAAAACAAAGATATTATAATAATAAAATTTTCACACAGAATAAAGCAAAAGCTACTTGGTACATTATAATAAACACTTCAGTGGTATTAGATAAACCAATTAGTTTCTCAACAATTCTTCTTCTAAAGGAATTTTTCCAAGTAGGTTGAAATTGGCCAAGATCGTTCCTGTGTTTAAAAAAAGCTGACCTAGCGACATGAATAATTTCAGGTCCGTGTCTTTAGTTTCTGTATTCAGTAAGTCTCGTAGAGAAAACCAAAAATATACAACATAATACATAACACCCAATACGGTTTCGTGTAACATAAATCTGCAAAAGATCGTCTTAAATCATGCTTACGCCAGTTTGGACTCCGATGATACTACTTGTGGTATTTTTTTCGATCTTACTAAGATATTCGACCTAATGAAGCACAATGTCTTTTTCACTTCGGAATTAATTTTAGAAAGATACGTTATAATCCGAGAATTTTCACTATCTACCGTTTACTAGAAAGTTGGGATAGTCTGTAGTTTGAAAAATTGATCAGATCAACGGTGGTTTAATATATGTAAGTTACCATTTCGGACAGTTTCTCACTTCATTCTATTCTATCAAGAATAGCATTCATCTTTTTCGGCAATTGCAATGAATACAAAGGTGTCCCAGCATGAACTTGTCGAGGTCAACTTCGTGTTGATTTTGTTGGTCCTATGCCTAGCGATACACGAATTAAGAATCCAATTACAAAATTTCGGCGAACTGGTTCTGTTCTTGATATCAAGAGGCCATTACGAGAACGTAATGTCATCGGTCATAGCAATTGGCTATTCTAAAATGGTCCATGTAACGAATTGTGACAAAAGACCTTCGTCTACATGCACATAATTGGCCCATCAGAGCCGCCGAGTGCAGTGAAATAACGAATTTTGTCAACAAATCATATTCAGAGCAAAGCCCATTTTCACATCGGTGGTTACGCTAATAAACAAGACTGTCGCTTTTGGGGACACTAAAATCTTCGAAAGATTATGGAGAAACCACCGTATCCTCGTTGTGTAGCCGCTTGGTGTGGATTTTCATCCAAAGATGTGCTCGAATCTCATTGTTTTGAAAATGCAATTGGGAAACAGCAATTGTTAATAGCGAATGATATTGTCAGATGTTGACTAACTTTTTCTGGTCTCTTTTGGAAGATACGGACTTCGCTAATCTCGCCAACAAGATGGCGCTACTTGCTACACTGCCAAAGAATTTAATGCACGAAAGAATTCGTGGCTCTGTAATTTCCCGCAATAGCGACACTGGTTGGCCCTCACGGTTTAATACCACTCAACTTTTTCCGTTGGCGTTTTCTTAAGGATCAAGTTTATCCAAATAATCCACAGACAACTGACGATTTAAAAAATAATTGAAAATTTTGAGAAAAAGAATTGCTACATGCAGGAGTCGCAATGGACATGTAACAGGTAGTATTTCACACATAATTTCAAGGTGTAGATGTTAAAGAGAATGAGAATTTTATTCTGGATTAAAATCCTCAAATGTCTATTGGGACAGCCATTATTACTGTATAGTCTGTCTCTATCTATCCACATAACAAATATACCAATCCTCCAACATCGTATCACCTTCATACATTTACCTGCTCATTTTTAATGTGTTTCGTGTTTATGGATTAATCAAATACAAGCAAATCGCTTTAAGCTAAATTAAATCTGCAATTCGTCGAAGGAAGACTTATTAAAAGGCAACAGCCACGCTGACGCCACTAAAGTTCACAATCAATAACCGAGAGGCAGATTTACTTTAGTCTTATGTGGAACTAGGAACTAGAAGATTGAAGCGAGTATATCGCCGATTCTACATGGAAAATTACAGCAAATAAATTATATACTGTGAGAAACAAGGATGCCCAAGAAGTTTTGTTGTTATTTCTCTTTAAAAATTGGATCACTTGTGGCTGGAACAATAACAAGTGTAAGTTTGAATAAATTCCTACAGAAAAATTGATTATCTGTTCTTGTTTTATAGATATTATGTGCTGCGTGGCTGGGATATAATCTACATCAATATTTTACAACTATTAAGCTACAAGAGCTGCATATAACTGAAGCTAAAGTTGTTCTTAGTGGAACTCTATTCATAATAAGTGTTACGGAGATATTCGGAGCTTATATGGTAAGATAAGTTCAAGAGATACACTTGATACAAAGTTCCTTTGTAAATAGCGCATGCGTAATACATTTATACAATTCAGTAACGTATACCACCTTAATTTTACGTCAAAATAAACAGTACCGAGATGTAGAATGCTGTAGAGTAAAACATAAGAAAATGGCCCAAACTTAACTTAACTTACGAGTCCCCGAAAAATATCGACAGAGATTCAATCACTGAAAGTGTAATGTTAGCATCTGTAGAAAAATGGCGCAATGATTACAACGAAAGAAACAAACAATCATTTTCTTGAAAGTGCTTCGTTAACTTCTACGGTTTTGTTGATTTTGGGTTTAGCGGTCAGGTGTCAAGGTCTTTTTGATAGTGCTTCATTACTGATAGCCCGCTGTAAACAAACTACTCGATATTTTTTACGCAGTTACCGGCATCCAAGGGCGTTACAGACAACATCATTAAACCTTTTGTGAAGCAGCTGAGAATTTTTTGCCACTCGCCAAATTTACAGGTGAACAAGCAATAGTTCCATTAAGAGAGCGCAGCACGTCAGACAGCTAGATGCACATTTGCCTTACTTCATGAATATTTCGGAAACAGAATAATTTCTCGTGTAACAGACTTCGAGTTTCCATCTGATTGACATAATTAAATGCCATCTGATACGTACATTTGTGGCATGATGAAAGTGTCAGTATTCGCAGAATCAGAAGATTCGAATATCGGACCAACCACTCTTTAATAATACGTTCAATCTGCAGAATCTTTGTTATCAAGTTTGTTTGCGCCCCACATTTTAAACACGTAAATTGTTCAATTAAAAAAAATAAATACAATTACAATTTGGACACTGTTTATTTTGGCCAGCACTGCACTAATTTTATAAAATGCAATCAATTTTTTAGAAAAACGATTGGTTGATCTTACCATGGTTGCTAATATGCGGCTCTGGATTAGCGATATCTCCCCTAATTCTATTCGTCATGATATTTGTGAACCTCAATACAATATTTTTTGTTATTGGATACGGTAATTTCACCTACTACACACTTATCTGAGTAAAATAATAATTTTTCAGCTCTTTCCTTGTATTGGTGGTTGTGTGTGTTGTCGTATTATCAAGAATTATGTTTGCAAAACGAAGAAAGCGTACTCAATAGGTTCTTTGGCAAGTTTTGTGAAGCTTTAAGCTTGATTGATGTGTATTTCAAGCTATGCTGGTCTAGGAGAATTCATCAGAGGGGCCTGCAAGAGAATTGATACATTTTTGATTTATTATGAGAAGAGCTGAAATTGTCTCGTTTATATACGATGAAACAATTTTTTATTTTTTAACAAAATGCGGTGGTTGAATTGCTTTTGGTAATTTGACTCATGCACTTTGTATAAAGTAATTAAAAGTAATATTATTAGAAACAAATACTTCCGTTATTAGACCCTAAATATACCTATGTAACACTTGTACTGCTAATAAATAAACAAATAATGACTTTTATTTGTAGTGAAAACCACATGTAAAACGGAAATGTTAATACTCTGTTCAGCAAAGAATGGGACACCAGATTTTAAAATGTTCAAAATTTTGTTATAAATTTATAAATGTCCATATTTCACGGTAAAAATTGTTAAAATTAAATGCCCTATTTTTGTTCAATTTTTAGAATCTGCAAAAACATTTGTAATAAGTGTATAAAATTCAAATGAATGAATAAAAATTGAGTAGTCTGGACAGTCTCGATTAGGCGTTGTCAAAAATGAAGGAGAAACTTTTGAGCACTTAATTTAATTAATTCGATCTTGAATAACATAAATATAGGTGTCAATATTACTGTATAGAATGATAGATGATAGAAAAATAAGCTAATTAGTGAATCATACCGCAAATGATAAGTAATCTCTAACAATTGCTGAAAATATTACCCTTTCTGCTAACATTCCTACGTTTGGCTAGCCCTCATACAATTGTGTACAAAATGAATGTACGCTGAATTTTTTTTGTTAAATTAGTAATATATTTTAGTGCCATCACCAAAAATATATTAATGTAGAACAATTGTACATCATACCATCGTGTGTTATTTGTTCCTTGAACAGAAACCCTATTCTATTAATAAAAAGAACCCAAAAGCAGATTTATGTTGCCGTAACTATATGATTGTTAACAAACCGATATTGTTGTTCACGCAATTAAAAAATCGCAATTGGTATTGCTTTTCAATTTGATGATTTCAAATAATTAGTAGCAGAAACGAAAAACGCAAAAAAAAATCCAACAAAATAAATAGCGATGTAAACAGTACATTGAACTGAATTACTTTTAAATAAACAATATAGTTTACCTGGAAAACTCATAACGCACTTCATTAAACGTAATGAGTTCTGGATTGCCAACCCAACTATCTGTATGACATTGAAGATTTATTTGTGTCCTTGTTGTTGTCTTATTGATAAAAAATCCATAAATGAGAATAGATTTATAAAAATACTGTAGTTGGTGAAAGCTGTTAGTGTTTGTCGATTCATGAACGATTGTCTCAAAAAATATTTGAGATGATAACATTTTTGGTAAGTATTTATTAACAATATAACAATTACATATGCCGATATGATATTTATTTATGGGTATTACAAGGGTAGTGCAAACCGTGTAGTTGCTGAATATCAGCATCAGCGATGGATAAGTACTCCAGACAATTTTCAGCAATGAGTGAAAAAGTTTCCAAGTGCGAGAGTTAAATCTGAGAGCCCAAGTGACCCTTGTCTTGCACTAGAAAAAGTACTTGTAAGTACAAAGTAAATTGCAACTCGTTTTACAAATTAATCAAACTACGGCATGGGAGCTTTTCATATTCAGCACTTCCAGAATCTTCAGAACAATAATAATACTTTGCGGTTAAATTTTAAGAATTAGATAAACTGTACCCTTTACAAATACATGTTTTGTTCACTAATGAGGCTCAATTCACTCGTAATGGCATAAAAAATTGTCACAATCAATATCGTTAGTCAAACTGTCACAACTGCTTTTGGAGATGGCCTAAATCGTTAGTTTATGCAACAAAAGTGAAGACAAGGGAGGCACTACTCGATCAGATTGTCAATTGTCCAGCACTCATAAATGAAAACCACCGCGCACTTCAACGAACTACCCATGCAATCCGCAGACGAACTGATGCATCCATCGAAGCGGGCAGTGGTGCATTTGAAAATCTAGTTTAATTTTAATTATTTTATTATTCTAATATTCTTAATAATGCAAAATACGTGGTTTACTCAAAAGAAAGTATCAAATAGTAACACCTTCGCAAAAATAAACAATATTGCTATTTCAGTAACCGCTGATGTTCCAGCATATGTTTATTTAACTTTCTTGATCATTTATGTCCTTACAATACCTTCTCTGAAAATTGGGGCTCTTCCCCAATCATCCTCTATATGATGATAGATGTTATATATAGATATATACATGTACAAGAAACATAGGCATGCCATCTAGAAGTCAGTGACAAAAAGTCGGATGTAGATGCCGAACCAGTTCTGGAGCAGGTCTTTGACTGCTGATCCCAAGATGGCACAGCGCATACTTTTGTCCTGAGCGATTCCATCAGTAGTATAAGCCGTATTTGCATTATTTTGATTATTATCTATGCACTGTTTTATTTATTTTTAGTACATCATGGCAGGGTTGCTGCAGACACTTACATGTCCAAATTCCGAAACGCTCACATGCTACGTCATCTCATAAATTAATAAATATCCGTAGTCATTTTTTAACGGAAACCTTTCCGTGTAAATTTTTTCGATACTTCCCGTACGCTAAATTCATTATTTTCGTAAACGTGTGCCATTTTTTAAACACACAAAAACAATTTAATTGCACATTCTACTCAAGACGGTCGAATCGAAAATCCCGTGGATTTCTAAACAACATAGCATCTAAAGTCTAACGTCTATAACGTTCTAAGAATATCTGACCTCCACGTAGGTGATTTTTATAAATGTTCATTTTTACGCGTTCTACAACCTATTAATACAAATGCCTCAACTTTGAGAACACGCAATATATATAAATGAATATTAATTTCAGTTCTTCATAGCTTGTTCAACTCCAATACTTTCGGCCCCAGCTCTAAGTGAAGGTCACCTCGATCTAATTCGAGATGTCCAAGGACGTTATAAATTCACCCTAACCTCCCCAAATATTACCAGAACACAAGAGAGTTTCCTAAATGGTTCGGTCAAAGGCTCATATTCATACTTAAATGCAAACAAGCAACGCCAGACAGTCCTTTATAAAACTGGTTTCGATGGACTTACCATTGAAGGAAAATATCCTCCAGATGGATTAGAACAAGAACCAGAAAATTTGCCAGGAGTTTTAGAGGCTAAGCACCAATTCTTGGTTATTTCTGAAAATGCCCAGAAATATTTCACTGTTTATGGTGAAGATAAGCCAGCAGTTGATTTGAGTAAAGAAGAGTTCCTGAAGGCCGTTTCTGAAGAGTTGAATCCAGGATTGAAGCCTGTTTATGGTACACAGGATCAGAATAACTGAAGATACGTAATACATAATAATGATAAGAAAAAAACTTTACTTTTATAATAAAACTTTATTACAAAATATCGTCTTCTTTCATAGATTCAAAAAATTCTCCTTTCTTAGATTACAACAAAAAACACAATTTACCTTCTACAGCTTTCATTTTATATACAACACAGTTTATACTTAACTACTAAAAGTTTCTATCACAAGGTCATCATTAATTACTTATTTTAATAATTTCAAGTTGACAAACATTAATTAAAAAAGTAAAGTAAAATACGCGACGACAATAATTTACAAAATAAACGAATAACACAGCGACAAGGTTTGTTTCTTCTACCATATGACGACCACAATGTAAACGCGAAATTAACTAAATATTTAGCTAGCTAAGAACTAGTTATGTATTTATGTGTATTTATGCATTTAATAGAAATAACTGCAATCTATCGATATGTGAAAGAGTATAAATTGTAAAGTTCTGAAAACTTGATAATATACTAAAGCTTACGTGTAGTATCCAATTAAAATGTTTTCAATAATATAAGTCTTCCGGTTATACCGGAAGTAGTTGTCAACTTTGTTATATTAAATAGAACACCGTACACATTATTAATTTTTTTCAAATTTTTAATTTAATTTCAGGATTTGTTTGTATGTTGTATGTTGCTATTTTTAACTATATTTAAAATCTTTTTTTTTTACATTTTAACAAATAGACGAATACATGCCACTTTTATAACTGTGAATGTGTTCAACATGGAAAGTTTAAATTATCCAGAACTGCCAGAATTTTATACACACAGAAAATTATGCAACGTGTCTAGCAATTATGATTAAACTTTCAAATGGAAAAAAATGAAAACTTTTTTTGTGCCTTTAGCCGTAATTGACGGACACGCTGTATATCATTTTCGAAAAATTTATAATTAAATCGTGAATTCAAAATGTATAACCGGAAATCTTAAATAATCGAAAATATTTTACATATCTTACTAAATTACAACATTTTCAAAACGACTGGACAAAGTCGTGTTTTATCGACTCTCGTGGCAATACGAACCCCTTCTCATGAGACGAATAAACACGAGTGTATCTGGTCACTGCGAAAATTAAGTCACTTCCTAGACTTTGCCCATCACTAATATCGATCCATGCAGTTACTCGTGAGACACCTGTATATTGATGGTTATGGACTAAGTCAAAATGCCAACAAAAAAATGCATCGAAGTTATACTTATATTGAATATTATGTGTAAAATTAAGAAAATTATGTCCAAATAAGAAAAAGTGTCAAACGGACTGTCCAGTTGCAAATTTGAGATTAAGTTTTAAGCTTAAATCTTTTTCTTAATTGAACATATTGATAGTGAATTGTAAATTAGGTGCATAGAGATTATGTAACAACACTGCATTAATATTATTGATTCTTAGTAAAAAGCGAGCAAATGAATATGTAGATTATGTAAGAGAATATGGATATTGCATGGGTTAATCTATTATCTATGATAGGTGATAGCCCTAACAGGTTACTGTATTGTTGTTAATGGATTGTTTATGTTGCTTTCAGTAGAAATATCAAGGTACACGAATAAGAAATTCTTGAGCCCCTAGTAACAAAAAACATCAGATTTGTCTTCACATTGATAACATTCCACTTTGTGCTCTTTTTTAAGCATAACTCCCACAATCTAATTTTAAATTTAATTAGTCCTGGCAAAGGTTATCAACTGTTCGAAGGAATTTTAATGAGTCAGTTTAGAATGTCTTCGAATGTAACAACAATAAGATAAATAAATAAATCAAGCAAATAATAAGAAATTACATAAACAATCCACCTACCCACCTCACGTGATATATTGCTTAATATATTATCGCTGTCCGGTTAATATAGAAGAAAGGATATCTGCCGGCGACGTCTGCCGGCCGCGAAATTATCACACGACACTTTTTCGACTTCCACGTAAATACAATATATAAAATAAGAATCGAAAAAAACGAAACAATAATAAATAAAAAAAATCATCTTCGACGAATATAATTATTACCTAAACAATCGAGGAACCGATTATCGTAAACTTCGATTACCCGAATCTAATTCGTTCGGATTTACGGTTTTTTATGGGCTATAATTTAATTGTTTTTCGTATTCCCCCCGTTTTACTCTGGAGCATATTTTCACTTAGAAGCTAAATAATGAGTCTTCGTTTTTTTTTTAATTAAAAATAGTGACTAGTGTTTCTATTCTTCCATCTCCTTCATGAACTTCATCTTCACACCATGCTTCATACTACGGTCTCCTTTTCCTCCTTTACGTGATCCATTTGAATTAACCTTTTCTCCTATCACCTCTTATGTACTTCCTGCTTTTTCCATCCTACGCGTTGTCTCCTTTTCCATTATTTTAATCTTACGCTTATTATCACACATTGTTGTACATACAAAGTTAATAGTAGGAATGATCGCGGAGTAGCGCTGATTAACTTCTAGCGCAGTAAGCGGCGAGTTCCTTGTACGAGCATGATTTCTTACAGCATTCATCGTATGCACCACGTCTTCGTCTTCGTCGGAACATCAACAACGATTGGGCTTCTTCCCTCGCAAGGATCACTTTCACAATACCTCTGGGCTCCAATGTTGTTGCCATTGTTGTCGTGGTTAGCTCCTTTTCCGTATCTGTATCCGAATTCGCATCGATACTTCGTGCATATCGAGATCGCGTTGGAACTGAAAGAAATAAGGAAAATTACATTCACGTCCGCATTTTTTTAAATATCCTCAAAAGCTTTCGAAAACAAAATTATAAGATTGTTTATTTTTAATAAACGCTCTAACACTGATGTGGGGAACATTTGCTCAGTGAGGATGGATTGTAGGAAGTTCATCATTACCATTTCTTTCGGATCAGTAAACTACATCCATATTATTGTTTCAGATTTTGATTTTAGATATTTGACTGGGTTAATGAAGCAATCACAGACGATTATTTTGGTTGGTATGTTACTAAATTGCTTTCAATGAATAAACGATTTGTAAAGAATTCCTCCTTTACATTAAGGATTTAAGGAGCTGCTGGGAATTACTTTGATATTATTATACAGGATGTTTGGAAGAACGATATAATGTTTTGAACAGCTAATAGGTGGAGTAATTAAAAACCAAACTAACTACATTTACCTTAGTCCAATGTCTATTGGATATCGGGATATTTGAGCTTTTTGTAAATTTTAATTTTCCAGCAAAAAATAGCCATTAAACAATAATAAGTGTTATGAAAGCTTAACGCATCTTCCCTTAAAAAAGAAAAGCAATTAAATAAAGTCTGAAATTGTTTTGAAAAAAATATAGGCCCACATCTCACTTGGTAACATTTATAATTCTTAAGTTTGTAGTAATTTTGTTCTTTTTCAATAAAACAATTTCAATGATAAATTTACTTTGAAAACATATTATTTTCTAAATAACTTTCATTAGATGACTCTTCAAAGGAAAATACATTAAACGTCCAAACAAAAGCAATTTTTCGAGTAATGTCATGAAAATAAAAAGAATTGTTAATATCTAATCGTCAAGTTTTGTTGGAGAATCAAATTTTGGTAAAAGTTGAAATATCTTAAAATCCAATAAAAATTGGACTAAAGTAAATGTGGTTAATATGGCTCATAATGACCTATCGTCCATCGTCTATTTAAGACTTTACATCGCCCTTCCAAACACCCTGTACATTATATTACTCTCTTAAAACATACAAAGGATAAATTAGTTACAGATATCACACAAACATCCTTCTTTTTTGTTATGATTTTGGACTAAAATCCGGCAAATTTATGAACGATTTTGCATACTAGAATATATATACTGAAAATAAATGGCTATTAACCGGAATAATTCCGGATGACTTCCTAATTATTCATTTAAAAATAGTGCCATGCTATGCAACTACTTAGGCGCAATTTTGACAGATATTGTAGAGCATAGAGCATGTTTAATTAGAATACTGTCCACAACCATGGTTCTTCTATTAAATTCTGTTCCAGCTTAACTCAGGATATTTGGAAACCATTTTTTTCCAAAATTCTTGACAATAGAATGTTATATGATGAATGAGAAAAATCATCTTTGAAAGTATACAGAAAAGCTGGAAAAGGTGGAATGTTAAAAAAGTTGGTTGCCATAGCAACTAAAGAGCTGTAAATGCCATAATCAGCATTAAATTATAGATTAGAAAATAAATTACCAAACAATTTTTGTTCGAGAGTGGAATGGTATTTCATAATCAGAAACATAAAACATCTAAGGAAGTGACCTTGAAATTTTACACAAAGTTTCAAATATATTCGATACAGTAGAACCTGCGTAATACGGCGGGTAAGATACTAGATGAGAGTCTTGGAGATAGATCGCTTCTACGTGACGCTACCTATGATTCTTTAGTTGCACCTGCTGTTGTATTTTTCAGGAAAATAATTTTAACTAGATAACCAAATTAAATTGGAAATAAGAAGGATACAACAGCCACCTGAGCTTATGACAAGCTTTAGAAAGCACTGCGTTGGATGTCAAAAAAAAATTGATCATTTTATATTAAATCAACGATAAAATATTTCATCTGCAAAGATAATGAAAAGATAAACTTGAGTAGATAGATCAAATTCAAAAGGGCAAAGGAAGCGAATTTGGAGAAAGGTAACCAGAGTTACATAATAACATAATAAGTCAACAAACGAAGAAATTTGAGAGACTAGTTTGGGCATGCAGTAGTGAGGATGGAACAAAATAGACTTGTTAAAAGAATAATAGAGGCAGGAATAGAAAGAATGAAAAAAGGGAGGCAAACATGGATAAGGAGAATAAAAGAGATAAGTTTGAAGAAGGAAAAGCAATAGAGGGCATAGATAGGAAAAAAATAGAACAGAACATAATAACGTAGGCCAAAGTCAGTTAAAACTAAAGGCGTTCCCGATTTTGGGCCGTGTCATAGTTAATCAAAAACTCTACATTTCGCCCAGAATCATATGGGGCTTCTTCAGGAGAAGGGAAGATGGTAAGCCACAGTTAGACGGGTAACTAGGTTAGTTTCGCCTCTGAGTAACCGTGCTAACTGTAGCCTACTAACTTCTCTTCTTCTGAACTATGACACTGTCCAAACCCGGAACACGTTTAATTCTAAGAAACGTGATACCCATAGGATAGCAGGCTCTTGAGAAAGAAGAACAAATTTGCAGCTGTTATTTTAATTCAATTAGTTTTTTAAAACATTACCAATGGATATTTATATGAACATCCTCAAAGTTCTGAAATATCACGCTGTTTACATTTTTCTAACTTACTGTTTACGTCCTGTACTTTTTATAAGATTTTCAAACGCAAAATATTAGCACAAATTAGAATATCTAATGAAAAAAAAAAAGAAAAATACGGAGTCAGTCTTCAAAACAAAATCGTAGTAGTTAACAATAATCGAATTGACCGAATACTTACTTGGGGTGTTGTATTTCGATTGACAGACAAACGCCAGTAGAGCAGACAAGTGTTTACCGCACATCTGAAACGTATGGTCCGGTGGGAATTTTGCCTTTGACGTGGTTTGAGTTCTGACTAGTAGAAACACAGTCACCGCCATTATTAATACTAGGAAATTATTTTTCATCTGCAACAAGAGGAAGATATTGTAATTAGAAAACTGCGATATTCAAAGAAACATATATACAGTGTGGAATTTTTAGTAAATTTTCATTTTCCCAAAATAATTTTTTTTTAAAAATTTACAAAATATTACTCCATTACTTTTCGAATTTTTCGAAAATATGGAAGGAGGGAGTAAATTTTTTAACAATTTAACAATGCAGCAGCCCAGAAGAAGTTCCATGCAACTGAGAGCGAAACGTCGGCAGATTCTTGTAATTACAACGCGGTTTCAACCCGGAAACCTAAATTCTTTAAAAGAAAGCAACGACCGCGGACGTCTCTTCTACGTCTAATTACAAAACCTGCTTTACGTTTTTTATTTATTTATTAATAAAGTTTTCATTATTTGTTTATAATATTCATGTGTTTGGTTACTTTGTAAGCATCAGTTAAGTTCATGTTTTAAGCTTAAACAAGTGAAATTCAAAATTTACGTATTAAAACAATTTCCCATATGATGTGGGGTGTATATAGGGTACATGGGGTAAGCAAACGTGTAACTTTGAGAACGTGTTAGTAAAGATCTTTTACAATTGATTTAAGTAAATATTATTATCTGATATTCAGTGTCAGTACACTAAATATCACACAACTAATGTTTGTCTTTTTTTTCATTCTAATTTTTATTTCGATAATATGCTTTTAATTATAAACAAATAATGAAAATTCAATCAAATCCATTTAACGCGAATTATAAATATTTTTATATCGTGATGTTTGATAAAAGATTCATTTCTTTGTTTCTTTTTTGAATACCAATTTTTATTTATACCATTAAACAAAAGAAAAATTATGAAAATTTCTAGTAAAAATGAAGTCCGTTGTTATGAAACAAAAATCAACTTGCTGTATCAACCGACCGAACAAGACAGTATAACGTCACGACGTCATATTTTGGAATTTTGGAATTAATAATTGCCAGTGTGTTAGCATTAACGTATCCTTCATGTGAGAAATAAAAACAAGGTTCTGGCAACAAAATCAGAAAATTGGACAACTTATCATTAAAAATCCATTTAAACTGTACAAGCTAAAATGCAAAGAGATTAAAGTGTTCAGCAACATAAAAACACCTTAATTGATAAGAAACATTAGAAATTTGATGAAACTCTTGTTTACATGGTGAGCTCATAAACGTTTTATGGTTTGCTGGAGCAGGTTTTAGTTCAAACATCACATTTTGCAGAAAATACATCATCATTGGATTTTGGAAGAAGATATTTAGAAAATTTAAACACCGAACATAACTTCAACATAATATAAGTACATTTTATAATCTCGTGATTTCCATTAATACTTTCAATAATTATATTTCTTCATCACAATACTCAATACTCGATAGTTTTTCAAATATTTTAATTTCTGCGTTTTCACATAGATATTACAGAATGACGAACTTTTAGGAAACTAACATATCTTTCAACTTCCAGTTTCACCAAAAGTAACGTAAACGTAATTTTCTTAAACGAACTGCCCTAATTCTTATAAAACAGTTGAATTCAAAAATTAATTTTACGGAATCGATTTCGATAGTTTTAAACGTTTTAGAGTTAATTTAATTTTTATGAGTATTTCAGCAAAAATATCGGTGTAGTTGATAAATAATTGTTACGGATTAAAATATGGTTTATCGAAAGCTATCTTCAGTATCTACGTGATTTTAAATAGAAAATTATGTATATTTTTATTGCAGATCATGGAATATTAAATGCTTCATTGAATGATACATGATTCCTTTGCTCTACACTTTTCAAATAAATTTCTGAATACTTAATGTTGTTAATATCTAGCTGCTTGTCACATCATCATATTGGATGAATTATCATGCAGTATTTAATTGTGAAACTGACAATCATTGCAAAAATGTTGTGAAGAAGATGTGTGAACCACTTAACAGTCACAAAATGAATATGACAGGCATGACAATCAATGCCACTAGGTAGTAATTCGGCTTCAAAGGTTTACACAATATTAAGAATCGATTTCAAAAGACTAGTGTTAGTTATAATACCAAACAAAAGCATTTATAAAGAATATAAATCAATAACATGAAAGTTCTCTCTCCTGGGACATCTACCCGATCTTTATTAACACTGTAACTTGAGGGATGCAGCTCACACTTTTAAGCATTGATTATTATGACAATTGTACCAGAACTACAAATTTATAAATTTAAAAATCTTAAAGCATTTTTTGGAAAACAATATTGTTCAATTTTGCTTCAAATAACTTCGTGCCAAATTGCCACCATCTTCAAAAAATCTTTAATGCTTATCTTTGAGGACTACGCAAATTTTAGTCAATAACTTTGCTTGAATTAGCGTTAAAGTTGTGTTTTTATTCTTGCAAAAACACGTCGCAATATTATGTCCAACAACAAGGCTAAAACGTCACCGAACCGTCTAAACAACATCGAATTCCAAAATATCTTTATTTTCCTCGTCGAACTATGCAAGGTCGTTGTCCTAAAAGCACTGTCGTCCGTATTACACTATAAATATCTTGACACCAATTTTTTTATGCAAAAGAAAAACAATTTGATCTTGTATTTTTGGCCTGTGTTCATGATCTAGTTAGGGCTAACCGTCTGTCGTAAACAAGATAGTAGAATGGCTAATGAACCGCCCGTCGGTTGTGTTAAGAGAAAAATAGAATCCTATATCACGTGTACGTAGCATGTTCAATAAAGAATTTAAGAATTATAGGTAAAAAAATCCAAAAACAGCAAATAAATAATACAAGCAAAGCGTTTAGGTGAATAAATAGAAACAAGTAGGTTATGCGCGTATATACAGTGACACAATTTTTATATATACGGATAAAAAGCTAACGCGTTCAAACGAACGAGTATCCAAGTGTATTTTTAGAAAGAAAATATATAGTTTTGGATCGGAATAATAGGAACATAATATAACAATACAATATAATCGAAATTTTGTAAATAAAATTCTGACAATATCTTATATCAACAAAAATGTTATTAACACACGAAACTATTACAATAACAACAATAATAATATAGGTAATATGTAGAATATTATTGTTGAAATTTCTTTGTAATAAGGGGACAATATATTTAAACACTTTTTTTCTAATTTAATTCCCTTTAAAGGACGAAATGAATATATGAAATTTGAATCGATGAAAGGGACATACCTCTATGATGCTATAGAAAATAAAGCTAGTATCACCACTACAACAATATATTAACGATATAGCACACATTCGATTAGATGTCATGTGGTTTACCCCGTCACCGTATACTATTAGTGCCGTACGTCTAACATAATATGTCAGTATAATGATAAATGTAATACGTCTAACGAATGTTGAAAGAAGACTGTTCCGATATCGGATCATTTCAATAACAAAATCGTAAGCAGCAGCGCCCGGCATCATGGTATTCTAAGAGAGAGAGTTTACATCCCACCAAAAGACACAAAGATTCGTTTATTCGACGATATAAACATTATTTATAGATTAGCCTTTCTCGGCTGGTTGTTGTTTATTACGAGTTTGACCCACCTTTGGCTTAAATATTTCGAACGGGGTGCTCGACGTAGCGCCCGCTTACCAAGAATTACCAAATATCCATCAGTATCTGTCTATATTTATCCATTAGGCCAGTGAGTGGATAGACAGTAATAATTAGGTATGTATATCAGGAATTCTAAAATTGTATGCCATAAATTTCATTAATCTCCGAAAATAAGAGTTGTATTTATCGTACGTTGGGTAATTTATTGTCTGGAATAGATATCAATATTCATTTTAATAATCGAAGGAATTTATTATCTATTCTTATTATCGGGAATTTGGAATTAGGAATTAATCAAAGGACATAGACCGTTCATATTTTTTTTTTGTTTATGTTCTCCATCTTCCAGAATTATCTTCTAGAATTATTCCCAGAAACGATAGAAGGTGAACATTTCCACATTGTATAATGGACGTCCCAAGCAATCTTTCAAAAATATTTCTGGATCGATAAATAACGAACCAAGGAACGACTTTGTTATTTTCACATTTTTACAATTTACATCGTTATTGCGAATAAAAATAAATAAAATCATATATCTCTAAATGCACCTACTACAGGTGAGTAGATGAGATTTTTTTGATACATCTACCACTATCCCCCACTCCCTCGCAGAATAAGAATTGAACGGAGAAAAACAATATATAGACACAACTAATCCCCGAGAGATACCATTTATGCATATATATACACACTTGCTGCTCCTCACTATTATCTATGCCAAAAAATATAGTGTATGATAAGTCTTCACAAGGACTGCATGTGCAATATCTATATTCATAGTTATATATTCGTTATGTAATATTCGAACTAATGGTAATGAAAATCATCAAAGGAATGTTGAAAACATTAATAATAATTGCAGCGCGCACATTTTATAAAAGCAGACTTGCTGCAGGTTGAACATGGAGATAACGCAATTTCATAATGTTATTCTGCCGATGTAAGTCAATATCCGTATTACTGAGTAAAACTTAACCTGAAAACGTTTTCACGAACATTTTCTATACATGAAAGCCGTATATGTATAGGTTTATCGTGTATGTATATATTCCTGCAGTTTAGCAGGACAGTAGCAGGACACCTAAGAAACGAATACCAGAGTTGTCTGCGTTCCATTCGTTATTCGGTGCAACAATACATCCGTTAATGGTTTCCTAAATGATGATAATTCGCCCGACATAGAAGCCTCAATCTTAACATTTGGTGTCTAACAAATATAAAATATTATGGTTTAAGCATGTGAAATACTTTATTGACACACGTTTTATCTGAATGCCCACGTTGCATCATTGCAAAGCACACTATTGTATAACATGAACCAATAAAATGCAGTTTAAAGAAAGAATCGTTAATATCTTGAAAACCAATAAAAGTAGGGTCTGAAAGAAAAGGAGTTTTCTCAGTTTGAAAATATCTATATTTGGAAATAGTTTATAAACACGCTATATAAAATTTAGTAACTGTAACAATAAGGTATAGTACCATAATCTTCATTTCATTCTGAAATATTTAATTTCAACAAGAGCGGCGCAAATGCTTGAATTTCTTCATGATTATAATTCTCTCGAAAATCCTTGACTCTAGGGTAAAATGCCCTAATATAAATTATTTATATGCTTCTTTATTTTATACAAGGTGAAAAAGTTAGTTAATAGTTCCAGCGCTATAACTTCCTACATACACCACCGTTCGTATATTTGGGGACGACTAGAAAAACTCCGAAAAATAAGCAAAATTGAAATATTGACAATTGATTGTGTTTTATATGAAAGAGTATACATTTCTATATGTATGAACATAATTTACAACAGTATTCTCTTCTATCCCATCAAATTTATAACGCATTTATATTCTATCGCAGCCTCAGACAAAATTCCTCTTAATCCCTTTTATGGGGTTATAAACGTAAACTTGCAAATATTGTCGAATATTTCCACAAAGCAATAATGTGAGGTTCATAGAACACTTAGTACAACAAACAAAGCAGATATCGTCTTGTATTTAAAATAAAATCGATCTTGATAGTAGTTTACTTTAAATTTAACTATCGTAACAAACGGGTGGTGCTGAAATGGCAAAACGAAAAGAAATTTCCATCGAAACGCGTTCTGCTATTATTACTTTACGTAATGAAGGATACTCAATGGCAGTTATTGCGAAAAAATTAAAAATATCGAAAAATGGTGTATATACAACATTAAAATGGGTGGCGGAAACGGGTTCTTTGGCTGATAAGAAACGTTCTGGACGCAAAAAGAAGACAGCAGCTGCTGAGGATCAGTTCATGGTTCTTGTTTCAAAAAGAAGCAGATTCCTAACGGCTCCGGAAATAACGCAGCAAGTCAGTGTTTTATGAAGAAATCCTATTTCGCATTCGACCGTAAAACGAAGATTAATTGCGGCAGGCTTAAAGGAACGATTAGCTGTCAGAAAACCGCATTTGAAAGTTCAAAATAAAAGAAAACGATTGCAGTGGGCACAAGAACACAGACACTGGACATTCGAACAGTGGTGCAACGTGCTGTGGACAGATGAGTCCAAATTTGAAACATTTGGCTCCAAACGGAGGACGTTTGTTAGGCGACAGGTTGGTGAAAGAGTTAGTGAATAGTGTATTTTACCTACAGTGAAGCACGGTGGAGGTAACGTAATGGTTTGAGGCTGTTTTGCGGGTACAGCTGTAGGTGATTTAGTAAGAATACAGGGAATACTTCGTAAAGAAGGCTATCTCAAAATATTACAAGAGAAAGCTGTACCAAGTGGGGAACGATTACGAGGTCGAAACTTTACGTTTCAAGAGGATAACGACCCTAAGCATCCTTCTCGTATGCAGAAACTATCTAGCATCTCTGGAAGAAGAAGATCGTTTAAAAAGAATGATTCGGCCACCTCAATCTCCTGACCTGTCGCCTATCGAATTAATATGGGATGAACTGGACAGAAGGATACGTCAAAAAGGAGTGACTAGTTCACAAGATTTATGGAGAAAGCTCCAGCAAGCATGGACCGATATCCCAGCAACATTTTTGAAATTTTTAATTCTAAGAATGCCACGAATATGTACCGCAGTAATTAAGTCAAAGGGTGGACATATAGACGAAAAATCCGTATAGACCTAATTATAATTAGTAGAACATTTCTTTTTGGAATATTTTTAGTTTTGTATAGTATACTCAATGTACAGAAGTAAATTAAATTACAAATGACTTTTTGTTTTTATTCGAATTAAAAAAAAAACTGTATTTTTTAATCGTCCCCAAATACATGAACGGTAGTGTACGTACAAAATTTCATTGTTCCCTTCAATGGCAGTATATTTTGTTTGCTGTTGTCGTAGTAAGCTAGCTACTTGGATTCAAAACGGTGCATCAGTATCTTTAAGCGATTGATATATCTCGAAATCTATTAGAAATAGTAGCATCAAACCAACGTTAGATGAAGAAATCAAACACGCAATAATATACAGGGCACACTATTTAAAATCTAAAAAGCGAGGTAGATGCTTGCATTAGCTATTCATCGATCATCTTGTACAAACGGGAAAATCTTGAAAATTTTAGCAAAATAATTTTAGATTGACTGGCATATATGTACATATGTAAATACTTTAAACTGAACGTCGAAGTTGTTTTTTGAGAAAAATCTACAAAAATCAGCTGAAAAACATTCAGCAATTAAACAAAACAAGTCTGAATATAAACCATGACTAATATTGTTTAATTCGGTTATTGAAACTATAGAACTGAAGTTTATCTCTTACGCTTTTGTAGATGACTTCAGTCAAAGTGGCGATACCAAAAAACTTTCTAGAAAAAATTGATTAATCTCTACAGCGTTGCAGTAAGATATCCTGTTTACCCTTACAAAAGTGCAGTAATACCAAGCGATAATAAGATATTCCGCAAACAAGCCGAAATATCTACTCATAAGCGTGTAAACACCATCCATAATAATACGATTAAAAATTCCGCACACCAAATCCTAACGAATTGCGAACATTGAAAATATGTTTATAATGTTCTCCAATGAAAAAAGACAAAAAGAAAAAAATTAAAAATAAAAAAAAACCCGGCGCTAAACGATATTTTTATGTACTTTCAACCTTTTATCGTCTCAAGCTTTCTCATTCAGATCATCGATGATCCCAGCGATTAATATGTATCTACTACATAAGTACATACTATATACCATCGTATGATAATAATTGATATGTTTGGTAATTTTAATTTTATGTTGAACGTTAATTATAATAATATATTAATAGATTATGTGCCTTTAGTGTTTACATGGTGATAAGACAAGTCGCTTTCTCAGAAATGTGTGTTTTTTTTTGGAGACGTTACAGTTCTTAATCTTTTTTTTTTGGTTTGAAGTCTTTTCATGGAACTGCGATTAATATGTAAGAGGTTTATTAAAACTAAGCTAAGCAGAAAGGAATTACTGCGATGTGTGTATGGTGTGGTTTGATATGCAGCAATTATGGCAATGTTTTAGCATTGAGGAAGACTTCCTTACGCGGCACATACAAATGAAATTACGCCACATCATTCTTCACAGAGCTAAAAAAACGTTACTTGATTTACAATTTAAATTGCCATGGCTTTGCAAATACCATTTTCCTCTAGAAGTAGCCATAGAGAAGTTTCTACACTATTCACGATTCAAGATAAATAAGACAAAGACACCGTATTACCATAATTCCCTAAATTCTCTCCTTTCATTTCAAGTGTTACTTGAATGCGTCATTGAAAGGTATTGTGTGCACCAGTTTAAATTTCCTCTCTACAAAATGAAACAATAACACTTAAAACGACAGTGACGTCAAGCAAATAACTGATAATAAAACCTCACACAGGACGCTCTACCACATACCTTAAATTCATTCATGGATACGTGTGTATTCAAGATATACTTATTACTAGGAAATAAATATATTGTAAAATTAAACATCTTTCGTTCGAAATTAAAGATTTCTTTGAATATCGGACCAAATTCTTTGAATCGTCTAATCTTCAACGTGACTCTTGAAATGATTCATTAGAAACTCGTATCGAAGAAGAAATAGATATAAAATATCAATAGGATATATCTAGGATCGTTTCTGATGTAATTTTTGTTTCTGAACTTGATAACCTGCCCAAATACAAAAATAGTAATGCTATGTAAATCACGGAGCATATCTTTTGGACGTATTTTATATCTCTTAAATTATTTTAAGCGAGTAATATTAAAATTACAGTGAAAATTGTCTAAGACGGCCGTTTTTGCTAGTTAGTTTGCCTTGTATCATGTCCTTTTGGACATCCAGAAGCGTTTGTACGAATATAAAAATTATGGCAAAAATAGCTGTTTTCGAATTTTTAGTGGTGTAGATATGACATAACTACAACATGTCACCATGATCCATAATCGTTTATAAACGGCTAAAATGTTATTAGTTGTTATAAATATTTATGCAGGAATTATGTTCTCCAACAATATCAATACCCAGTCATAAAGAATTCGTTAACCAAATGGGGTTTTGATTGTTGAATCAGTTCTTTTACATGACAACAATAACATGTTTGAAACTAAACATGTTTCGGGTTTGAACCGTGTCATGTCGTTGGTTAAAATAAAACTCGACGTTTCGCCCACAACTGCTGCAGTTGGTTTTCGCCTCTGGCATGGTTCACATGCTGAGTTACCGTGATCAACTGCTTTCCGCTCAGTTAGTTTCGCTTCTGCCGTGGTTCACACGTTGAGTTACCGTGCAAACTGTTGCCATCACTCTCCTGAAGAAGCCCCATACGATTGTGGGCGAAACGTCGAGTTTTATTTTAACCAACGACATGACAGAGTTCAAACCCGGAACACGTTTAGTTTCAACTGACTCTGGCCGTGGAAGCCTACGTTTTTAATAACATGTTTCCTCTTATGCAGCCATGAGTCAACGTTTCGTAATTTAACAACATGAATTTCCCTAATCAGGAGAAGAGGAGATAAGATTATTATATTTTGTGCCATAAAAATGCTGTGCGAGCTACACCGCAGTATTTCGAGTGGTATTTCGATCATCTTCTTTAACCACTTTTGGGACTCTGTATAATTATTTGGGACAGTATGGTTCTCTCTGTAATCTAAATAAGACTGCAAAGGGAAAAATCAATTTCGAATATAGTGCCGCAGAAACCAACTGTAATATTAAAGCAGGCAGATACGCTCGTCTTCATCCGAGCCTCAGTGGATGAAAATTACCTAAAGTTGAGTAAAACTTGAAAAACTGCAGTCGAAGCAATCAAACGGGCATTTATCTTTTAGAGTGTCCATACTTATAGATAACATGGAAAATGTTAAAAATTCAAACCTACACATGCATCAACTGAAAGATGTCAAAATTTAGGTAGATTGTAATGGCAAAAGTTTAATGCATTTGTTGAACTATGAACGTGTTGGAAATAAGTTAAGTGATTTGAAAATGTTATTAAGTATATGTAAAACCTTACATAGTATGCTTCACTGAAACTTGGTTTAGGAATTTCGAAATACATTGCGCTGCAGTTAATCAGTACAAACTTGCAAGCAATTATTGTAAAATTGCAATTAAAGGCGAAGGCTGGGGCATCTGGTGTCTGAACACTCTAAATGCCACTCCGATTGATGTTTCAGAGTTTTATATAAGGAAAGATATTAAAGTACGTTTAGGTAGAATTCAAATCAAAGATTTATCTTTATTTGTTACGTCATCAATAGCACTATACTCTTGGTTTGCGAGTTAGAACCTATTCATTTTTATAGCATCTGACAGACCCGTGTATTGTTGACTCTCTGGGAAACCAGTAGGTAACACCATGAGACGAACAAGCACGAGTCTGTCTAATCTCTGCTAATTTCGTGAAGCGCACGTAAAGTGGCGGAGTTTATTCATAAGTTATACATTTTTATTAAACTATATTATTAATTAATTAATATTAAACTAATATCTCCTTATAATTTGATAGCATCACTAAAGATGGAAGGTTACAATTATTTCGTACTTTTAAAGAAATATAATCTATTAGCTGTTTAATAAAAATGTACAACGTATAAACGACTCACTATCATTGTTCACTGAATGGAGTTAAATTTACCCGTCCTCTTGCATTTTTTCCTCTTAATTTGAATACTATTCGCTTGTATCCGGGTTCGGAATCTGACATACAAAAAGTAAGCAAGTTTACTGCAGATCCTGTCAGGATATCTACCAATATCCTTAAATTCTGCAAACAGAAATCATCGGATCAGTGGATCTGCTTAAGACTTCTGTTATTAAACCATTACATAAGAGAAGGAATGTTTTTAGTGTTACTACCTATCGTCCAATTGCCCTCTTTTCATCTTTTTCAAAACTTGTTGCATAATCTTTACTACGCATGAAAAGCTTTATAAATGGATATAACCTTTTGTCTTTATCTCGGCATGTATTTAGCTGGGAAGTCTACTTTAGCTGCTCTGCTTGCGAGTTAATTCTATATAAGAAAACATCGAATCAAAAGTGATTTGTCAAAGGCAATTGATTGTGGCGAACACAATATACTTTTACCTTGATGTACTAGGTTTTCGAAGAAAGAGAGCGGACTGGATTATATCGTACATACCTACCCAACAGATTTAGACCCAATTTATTGGAATCGGTGCAGATATATTTTGCTATCTCCAAATAATATTGGGCTCCCACAAGGATCTGCCCTTGCTCCATTATTATTTTCCTTACTTTTAAATGACAAAATGTATCTTTACGTAACTAAAGAGAAATAAATATAAATAAACCGAACAACCTTCGATAATCATTTTCGTCATAACAATCACTTCACCTTTTTCTTCTTCGATTTTAGCATTCTCTTGCTATACAACGCATATACGTACAAAGTTAAAAATGAAAGGTATAATTACAAATGATAAATAGTCGCTGTCACTAAGCAAGCGTAACAACCGAGACAGAAAAAAAGGAGAAAGACCACAAAGAGCGAAGTCTTACGCGGTCTCGATAATTCGAGATATTTCTTAATTCCAGCTCCGCAAATTGTGAGTTGTTGATTAAATGGTATTAATTGAAAGCCCAAACGTATCTAGTTCTCCCGTAGATTGTTTTTTTTTTGTTATCTGCGTATTGTAAATTACCCGGAATAACATTATCAAGTGAAGTGTGCAAGTCGTAGTAGCCCCTTTGCATTCGAGGGCTATTTATATCTCCGATAGTGACGTAATTAAATGCATGTTGTACTTTGCTACATGGTAATTGCTTCGTGGTATGTGGAGGTATCTATTGTCTATTATTATAATTGCGGAATAAGTGAATTGAGGTTTACTGGTTAATTGCAAGTTAGATAAGTGTCCTTTCACTTAGGATCGATTATTTATAATTATAACGTTGCCTTTCCAATATATGATTTATTGTAATATGTATTTACGAAGTGAATGTTCTTTATTCAAATATATGATAAATAAAAGAAAAAAATAACAATGTAACCACTTTACCGTAACACCTGTTGCAATGCCATTGTTACTGAATGTTAAAAGAAGTAAAAAAAGCTAAAAAAAAAATGCATTTATATTATCTCGATTCAGATTTCTCTCGAAATTGTAACAGCATTGAATTTTAATTACAAGTTTTTTTTTTATATTTGCGTCAATATCCGCATTACTTTATCAAATTAAATGCGAATACCAACTGTCAAACTTATCTCTTCCTTCATCTACATATGTACGTCATTTCCTTAACCAAGGAAATAATGCTAAAAGCTCCCTTTTAGCGTTGATGGAATCATTTACGACAAAGGCAATGCAAGGAGAGAAAAAATATACTACCCACGGACACGTTTCTGCCTACCCAGCCTCATCAGTGTGGTTTCGAGAGTATTTTAACTCTACCTTGTATCACTGTTGCCTCACAATTAAATCGAATCTTGTATGTAGACTAAGGTCTTTCGTCATAATTCGTTGCAGAGACGATTTTGAAATGCTGAATCGCTGTGAGCGATGGCGAATTGGGTCCTTGGACTGTCGGTCACACTTTCATTCACCCTGAATGAACATTGCATTCTTGTAATGGTCTCTTGATATCAAGAACAGAACCAATCCGCTCAAATTTTACAAATAGAATTCTAATCGCTGTATTGCTACGTATATGATTTCGAACAAAAACAACACGTAATCGAGTGTTCGTAACAGGACGCGCATTCTCGTATAATTTTCTTGTGAAACTTACAGTTTTTCTAAATGACCTATGTCAAACATAAAGCTTCAAAGTGACAGCGTTTGCAAAATGTTAAATTAAAAGTTCACACTGGGACAGCCTTTAAAATATCGGAATTTAATACAAATTGAAAATTTAAATTATAATTACTATTTTGTGTAACATATCACTTGATTTTATACTCTGTCTTTCTGTTTTGTTCGCTGTTTCGTCTAAAGGTTATCTTTTGTTTGATTTTGAAAACAAGCTTAAGAAAAATGAAGGCTTTCATTCTAAATTAATTTTCCCGAACAATTCTCGATCATTCGAGTAGATAATCAGACAGACAAGCGATTACGATACGATGTCACGTCGAGAGCGCCGGCCGTTCCAACGCCGGCTAGACGACGAGAAAATTACACAACTTTCTCTTTCACGCGCAATTAGAGATGAACGTATCCGCATAAATTAATTGCCGAGTAAACATAGAGGCGCAGGCACTAAGCACAAGCAAAGCAAGGCAGAGTGCCGACTTTATTTTTAGCCAATAATAGGTTTATTGTACCCATTTTTCCCGTATTATTTTTAGCACGGTTAGCTAGTTCACATGTCTAAATATAGATTATAGTTCAAGTTGTAGTTCATACATTATTTATATGGGTATGTGCATGTGTCGCACGCCGAAGTGTAGACATTGGCGGCTGTGTATGTGCGTCTCAAGCGTGTCTGGTGAGACGTCCCCGGGCAATACAATGTGTCACTTTTTCCATGTGTGTGTAGATGATGGATATTGTTTTCTTCGTGCCACTAAGTGCGATATGCGATGTGCACGTCCGATACAAGGAGAAGTAACACGGATCCATCGACCCTGTGTACTCAATTATGTTGTTTATACACGCAATACCACTAATAAGTTTGAGATCATCTCGGAAAAAGCGAATAAATATTGATTTTTTTAAAGGAATTCCGTCTGCAACGTAGTGGAAGCGATTAGCTGTCAATAGCTACTTTATAAATGGAGAAGGAATTCAAAACAGGAATTTTCTACTTGAGGAACGTAGTATGAGAGATACCGTTCAAGTATTACAAAAACAACGAAAGAAATATATAAAAATATTCGCCAGTGAGATTTGTACGCTTTTGCATGCGTTCGAGCCAAATCTCGAAACATTTTTTCCACCCTCAAGGTGGTATCTCCAAAACATGGTTTTTGAAGGCTCCAAAACTTTCTGAGGCAATAGACGTGCGAGAATGCTAACATCTAAAATGTGTATTGCTGTACATTTAACCAATAAATTTTAAAGAGGAGCGTTAATAATAATGGTAATATCTATTCTCTGTTAAGATAAACCTCACAAAGTGAAGCTTTCATTAGTAAAATTGAATCACAAAATCAAGCTAAAATATGGAAATACAAAAAATATGTAATAAAAGGTGAAAACCTTCAACAACAAGTTAGTTAAAGTGACGGATGAGCTTGCAGAACGCCATACATTTTTTTCAAAACTAAAGTTGAATTTTTGAGCGATATTTGTTCGCTTCTTCCTGCGAAGTGCTTTCGGGTAAAGTTTGAACAACGAAATTTCTCAACATTGTCTTCCTCAAAGTATTTTACAAACCAGTCAGTCAGCTGTGAGAGGTGTTCCTTGCAAAGGGACAACAAATTTTGTGAAACAACGATTTTATTAGAGACCATGCTCACTGTTTTTTCATATCCACGACTGCACCTTTTTCCTAAACGCGGCAACCTCCTCAAAAAAAAAAAAATCTGCTCCCAGCTGCATGCATAGCTTTTTGAGAAATCTGGCTTTTGGTGGTCTAGTTTTTATGTAGCTCCCAATCCAATCTTAATCATTTTCAGTTCCAAACTTGTCAAGCATCTCAAATGAGTCTTGAGCCTTTGCGCTTCCAATGATGCTTTTGCAGAACAGAAGAGTCTTTATTACTGTAAGTAGCCTCGTCAAGTTGCAGATCAAATTCCATCCCATTCATTCTCTATTAATTGATCATTGAAATCCTGAGCTATATGATGGATTCTTCCACTAATAGTGTTCTTGGACAAAGGTGCCTTTAAAATTCATTTTCCCGACGATTCTCCCAGCACAATATCAACTATATCAAGAGCAGTCAATAGAATAAGCACTCCTGCAATGGTGTAAGGCGTTTTGCACTTCGTCACTCTAGTATGTGGCCTTATAAGATACAAGCAGTGCATTGCCTGATACTAAGGCTTGTTGAACAAACACACTTCTTTGCTTTTGTAAATCTTACAACTTCCTATAAAAAAGAATTCGCGAAATTTTTCAACCATGCTAAAGTGATTAGTGTCGAGATGTCGCTGAAGCTTATTTGGGAGCATACACTTGGACTTTTAAGTAAAAATAAATCACTTTCTGAATATATCAATCTAAAGTTAATATTTCTAATGTTGCTCTATGAAAGAATGCTTTGTTATGTGTGACAATTTGGTACTGATTAATTTCTCTTGTGTCTTGCATGACACAAAAGTGATAACAAATTTTTAAATTAGTAAAGAATTGTAAGATTTAGACCAATATTTTCGACCAACCCTTACTATCCTCACATAGAGTCATTTCAATCAGCTCGTTAAAATAAACATCGTACTAAATTTAACATAGAAAATAGAAAATCGGAATATTTGCATTTAGAATTATACATTTCATCAGAAACCACTATGCCTACCATATTTTTCTAGACTCTACTGAAGATAATAGTGCCAAGAAGAAAAACGATGGAATAATTTGATAGCAATCTATACGTCCAGTTTCTATACATTTATAATTTGTACAGTGCCTTTAATACAATATATCAAAGACAGGCACGGTAATATAATTTAGGATAGGTATTTTTTTTGCAATTTCAAAATTTATTCAAAATTTATTTATTTTAGTACCTGTAAAAAGATCGTTTATGGGAATAATAAGGAGTACTTGTTTTATTTAAAATTGACATGTTAAATTATATTGAAATTTGTTGTAAATATACCTATTTGAATACTTTCTCACTGTTTCTTATAAATATATCGATCTCTGAAGACATATGTAAATAACATTGCATTCACAGCCAACCTTTTAGTAGTAATAGTGAAATTAACGCAAGTATGTAATATCGAGCTGTTATATCAAAGTATCCAAAAATCTAACGCAACCTATTTACTGCTGTCCCCGTAAGCACAATACTTCGAAGCTAGGGTGAAACGCACGAAATGAAAATGAAATTACCCACAAAATTATAAGGTACCAACTATACGAAACAATAATTAAACATTTAAGAAAAAACAGTTAAATGTAGGCTTCCACGACCGTAATCCATAGTAGAAATGCCTTTGGGATCGCATACTGTGATGTTTGACTTAACGTTTCACTGATCATGCTGTCAGCTTCTTTAGAGAATTTCTAAAGGCTAGTGTTGTTGTCTCTTGCTCCTCGTTATACACCCCATTTCCGTTCCGCTTTGCTGATTTGCTGATTTCTATCGATAGAGATAGAAATAATAAAAAATACCAACAACATCAATCGAGAAGACAGATACAAGATCAGCAACACATGCAAGTTAGCACTGGGGAGTCGTCATACAGCGAACGATGCGATTCATCGGAACTGAAGCGGAACGGTTATGGATCCGCAAAGCGGAACAGAAATGGAGTATGGAGCAAGAGACAACAACCCCAAACTTTAGAAATCTTCTGAAGAACCTGACAGCATGATCAGCGAAACGTCAAGTCAAACATCAAGTACGTGACAACACCCGAAAGACATTTCTACTATTAAGAAAAAACGATTACAAGCGATCTTTTCCAATTTCTATAGATGGAACTGTGGTAATCAAAACAAAAAGTTAAAACACCCCGTATAAAAATTCCTACCGTCTTCTCATTATTAAATTATTGAAGCAGTAACTTAAAACCCGAAAAGCAGGGCCGGCCGTAGATTACGCTCCGGTCAACTGGTTCGGGTTATTTTTAAAACCCATTCAACAGCACGTATACTATTCAGACAAATTGCATAATAATACGGATACGGAGGATCTCTCTTCGCCTTTTTTCGGTTTACAAACACGTCGATAACGTATCTAATTATAAAACTGTTCATTAAACTCGCGATAAAAAAATAAAAGTTCGTGTGAAGTTGTTTTTCCTCGAGCGGACTTTTATCGAGAGCGTATATCATAACAAAAATATATAAGCTTGGCCCTTGGCAATTACACTGCCATATGTACAAATGTAGATATCTCCATGTTGTGCGGTGAGCAAAATAAATAATGTCTTCACTCTTGAACGTGCAAATAGCAATATCATTTTCTGTATAGTGGACTGTATACTTCGGGTATGCAAATATATCCATGCACAACCCTAATTAAAATTTTATTTCATTCTTACTTCACTTGTGTTTATTTACTAGTAAACTCATCAACTTCATTTTGTCTGCAATGAATGAGTGTGTTAAAACTAATTTAATATTGTTACCTGAAGTTATTTTTAGTTATCGTTTCAATATAAAATTATAAAGTATAATAAAGTATAATAAAATAATAAAATAAATAAAATATAATAAAAAATGTTTATTTTATTTCAACCTTTCTGTAGATTTTATTTCAAAAAATGCTTTCGACCGGTATAAAGGAGCTGTTCCGGCACAACGAAAATATATATACAATATGGTCTATTGAGATCTTTGCTATGCCGATACAACACTTGGTAGTATCTTTCGGAAAATTAAGCCACCCACAATCAAAAATGTTCAATCTAAGTTAGAAACTTGAAATTTTATTTTCAATTTTCGGACTTTATTATCCGAAACCAACAATAAATAAAATAACCAAATTGAAATAAAAGCACGTCTGAAAATCAAGATAAAAATGCTTGAAACATATCAAGAAAAGCATAATTTCGTAATAAGTAAAATTGCAAGTAAAAACAAGTTCTAATAAATACAATATTAAAGGAAAATAATAACTAGATAATATTTATCCAGTTGATCAATTGATATGAATTGATATAGAATGGTATTCATCATATGTAAAACAAATTTATGTTTTCTTTACTATTGTCATAGTAACCAAATAACACTAACACCAGAAACTGCCTGGGTGTAATGTTGAATACCATTTAAAATTATGATGAATTTGGCAAAATTTGGTGTTTATTACTGAACACCCTGTGTGTTTCGAATGCATTTAATACCACGTTTAAACAGAGCCAACAAGTATGAAATTTAATATCGTAAAAAATGCTAAAATGTACTCGCATTCGGGATTCTTTTTAGATAATTGGGAACAAAATTCTGAATATCTGGAAATCTGCTAAAAATAGAAATATTACGTTGGTTTGTTTCTAGATGAAGAGACTAAAAATGCAATAAAATACTGTGTGTTCTACTTAAAGCAATAAAGTAGGTCCTCAGTTCACTATTTACCGATCACCCATTACTTCCTTTGCCTACTGTACATGAGGTTACACTTTAAACCGGTTAAACTCAATACGGATTTTTTTATATCTGCGTTTCTGTGTGTACAACTATGACTTGATAAGGAGAGCTATTGCTATAAATAGCCTGGATATATGGGGTATCCAAGAAAAATGAAGAAATGTGTTAGACTAGTGATGTTTCGGAAGTACTTCTTTCTTAATTTAGAGACAATAATTGCTTTTAGGAAAAAGCAATTTTTTGAAAACTAATTTATGCTCCAACTGCCCTCCTGGGGCACCTTTGTGACCGCTGAAAGGGTGTGTGACAAATTAAAATCAATTTGAGGGCGTGCGTGGACAACGGCGGGGGGTCCGCGAAAGCTTTAACATAAAGTAAAATAATTGTGACCCGACAAGAAGCAAATTGTTAGCGATAATATCCTATCGATGGAGGTTTAAATTGGAACGGAATCTTGCTGCTACAATAACTTGTCTAAAATATTATTGAGTTATTTTTACTAGGAGGTTCATGATCAGGTTTTGGATATAAGAAGCAGTCGATATTAGTGTTTCTATAGAAATTGAAAAAATCGAATACCGCGGCGTCATTAAATTCTTGGGCAATGCCCCTACGCAAATTGAAGCCGAGATGGAAATTATTTGCGGGGACTTTGCACCATCATTTGTCACGGCGAAATTTTGAACATGAAAACAGTGCGTCAGGTGCCGGGTTTACTCACTCAAGAGTAAAAACGCTCTCGAATAAAAATTTCCAAAGCCCTGTTGAAGCCGTTTAAGCAAGTATAGATGAAACTTGGAAACACCAATACACTCCTGTAGTTAAGAAAAAAAGTTGAAGACTATTCCATCAGCCGGGAAAGTAATGGTAACTGTTTCTCTTTGGGATAATCGGTGAATTACATTAATCCATCTTGAAAAATGAAAAACAATAACATGAGCATATTACGCATCATTACTTGACAAGCTGAAGGCAGAAATTGCGGAAAAACGACCGCATTTGAAGAAAAAAGAAGTTCTGTTCCGCCAAGACAACATACCGTCTCACACTTGAATGATTGCCATGGCAAAAATTCGCGAAGTGGGTTTCGAATTAATAGACCACCAAAGACTTTTTTCTATTTCCTAAATTCAAAGTTTCGCTCGTAGATTATTTAAATTTGTCTACTTGTTTCAGCATTTCTTCCCCAAGTCTGACTTTTGCTTTCTTTTCCTTATGGGAGATAGCCATTACCTTTGTTTTCTTCTTATTAACTATTAAGTTAGATTCTTTAAGTATATCTACCCACACATTAGTATTCTTTTCAAGTTCTTTTTCGCGTTTAGCCAGCAGCACCACATCATTCACAAATACAGAGGTTTGTATTTTAACTTGTTGAAGATATTGTATACTTTGTTGTTTGCTTCCAGCTTTGTTTTATAAGTCAGTGAGACACCGTCCTTGCCGTATTCTCTACTAATTTACAAAATTTTCGAACACATATCCCTTAATATTCCACAAAACTGCAATTTTTACAATTTTGCTGCTGAAAACTATAATGCCGCATTGATAATTAATTAAAAATGATGTGATGAAGTTCCGTTTAAAAAATTCCAAAGAAATCTAAGGCTCAGAAGAAACAATTTTCTTCATAAATTCACCATGGAAACAAAGTTTTGTCTAGTAACATGGTTCTATGGTCTATTCGGCAATACAGTGTAAATTAGCGGAAAAATAGCAAATTGAATGAAAACATTGTGAAAATCATGGTTCTTAATGATGACCATGACAATGGCATCTTAAAAATGTGCACATCAAAGAAGCAGAAATGTATACTTTTAAGGTTAAACCAATGATAGATTATATAATAAAACAATTTTAGCATTTGGAACCATGAAAAAGTCTTATACTTTTATGACAACCGAATCGACCTTTCAGTCTATTCATCTGGTTATTAAAGTTGGTTAATAAAGTCTAGCTGAGAAATATTTCCATACAAAATTGATAGCAATACTGCATTATTCAAATTGCCACAACAACACATTTATCAATTTATTAATTGTATTAATACTACTCCTATTTAATTAGATTGATCAGATTATGGGAGCAAATAAGCTCATTTCAAATTTTACAATTCAAAACACATTATTCAAATAAATAAACAAAAGTCTTGGCATGTGAAGTTTTCACGAATTAAGCCGATCTAATAATTTCAAGAAATTTTGTAAGTGTTGAAATAGTTGCTGTACTGGCGCGCATTTAGGGACTACGCTTTATAGGTAAATTCCCAAATGGTGTTTCATTTCCCTTTTCTTTAAAATATCTACTCTTATCTAGTCATACAGTTTACTTAAATCTACATCTATAAATATAAATAAATAAATCTAAATACTTAAGTATTACGGGACTGGTGAAATATTTGCACAATATTCTATAGAAAATTTTAATATTAATATTCAAATAATGGTGTTATTGAGTACGTAATTAAGAAAATGCTGATTCAAAAATTCTTACATTTCTTAATTGAGCTTTCCTGTTTACAGTACTTATGGAAGTACACTTACTCATGGATACTCTATAGTACATAGTATATCGTCCTACGTATTTGGCAACGAGGTGAAATTAGTAAATATGACAATAAACAAGCATCTAATTAAAACTAATTAATTTGTAATTTTGCACGTGACAACCTTGAACTACATGATTTTAGATTTTAGATAAATCAAATTATCACAATCATAACAATAACATGCTATACATACTGATCGATGATATTTCAAAATTTTCTTGTTATTATAGGCTATACGCATGTTTTAAAATCATATTGAAATCTGCAATGTTCGTATGTAGCTACCAAAAGTAAGTATCTTTTTAGATGGAATGTGTAATTTCATTTTCAATTGTGTCAACTTCTTTAGATGTAAAGCGTAGCCCTCTACACGCCCAAATAAAATGAAATCATTAAGCGCTAGATCTATATTATAAATCGAATAACCTCATCGAGCAGTGTATGTGCCCAAGCGTAAGATGATACTCCTCTTGGACGCCTTTCGCGAACATTTTGGAAAACTTAGCATTAACAGTACTACTAGCCTCCACTACTACAATAGAAACATATCCTGTAATTCTAAAAAAATGTGGCGACCATCTTTTTGCTTCGGCTTTTCTCGCGAACAACTTTTGCTGGAGCCAACTCGTTCTCCCTGACCGAAAACTGCGCACTACTGCTTTCTTTAAGAATCATACCAGTGTGCTTATGCGTCATCAATTGTAACGATGATTGTTGTACATCCCCCTTGTCAAAAACATGTGGCGTAGTTCTGCACCATATCACGCGATTTCCTTTTTCAACTGGAGCCAAATTATGGGGAATCCAAAGGGTCCAAAGCCGTATTATGTTAAGCCGTATTAAATGCCGTATTATCAAATGTTTGTATAAAATCTAATCTTTAAAGTACTTCTAACACTAACATGTCGGTCATCTTCAATCGTGCTTCGTACAAAACCAATATTCTTTTTGGTAATTGCTGTTTTTAACTTAGAAGCTCGAAAGTTGTTATTTAAGGAAAGACGACCACGTTGAAATTCATTTTACCACCACTAAGGAACACGACTTGTCATCAAACAGTCGACTGATTTCCTCAAAACATTCTTTACGGCTTAAACCACGTTGAAATTGTAAAAAATCACGGCTGGATAATATTTTATATTCAGTTTTCATTTTTTGGGGAAAGAACTATTTTAAAAATACTTATTTTAAAAGCCTTCGAATATATTTGACAACTTTCACTATAATTAAAGATTGTGAACAATTATGATAAAATTTTAAAACAATTGTTATAGTGAAAAACTGGCTGACTTTAAACTATCAACATTAATTTTTTCTCGTAGAATTTTGTCAACTTAAGGCAATATTATGCGCATTAAATTCGCTACTCAGAATTACATGATTTTAAGTTTAGAAGTTGAGTTTAAAAACTACAGTAATGTTATCATTTTATGGATCTCCTAGTAATTCTCTACAAAAATTTGAATCATTACCGAAGATGTCAATATCTACTAGTCTGCAGTGATTTTAATATAGATTTGTTTGCTCTTGTAAATTTAACAGATTATTGTGTTCATGCAGTCTCAAACAAACTACTTCTGTACAGGATTTCTCTGGGTCATCCATAAATAGCATTTTTGCAAGGACGAGTTATTCCTTTTGTACGGATCGATTTTTCGGATTATTCTTATCAATTATTATCCCTTGATTGTAATGCCAAAGTGGCTGAACACTTTGAATTTAAACGCTCGTATAATATAACGTAAATGAATTTATCACTCATTTGCATTGCGTGGACGCAAATTACAAAGGCTTTGTAACATGCTTCAAAATACTTTGCTTCCTGTTTTCCGTACGGAAAGAAGCGAGTACGAAGCGGCAGGTTCTTTGCGACTTCGGAGGGTGGACTTCTGAGGCTTTCTATGGACAGAGACCTTACTTGAAGCTCTCATATTGTTATTATTATTATAAATTGCACAAATCATTTTATGTACCGCGAAAGTTAAGAGAAATGTGCGACATTGATACTTGTAGAACAATAAACCTTGCATATTTACATTAACATTTGAGTTATGGTTTACTATTTTGGGGAAATGCTTCGAGATTAAGGGCAGAAGATAGCTTTGCGTATAATTTTTAATAAAAAGAAAAAAACGACTCTTGCAGGGATTTCTTTCTTAGGCTGAGTACCCCGATGGTCTACACTCTGTATATACGATGTGATACATCAAGGTCATCCAGATATCACCAATTTTATGTTCGCCTTTACAGGATTTACAGTGTTCCACTAAATATTCTTAAGTCTTATGATAATTCATGCCCGTAATGTGATGTAATATTCTTGTAAGTGTGTGTGCATGTATCCTACCCTCAAACGCCGCTGGTTTGACATAAACTCGTGTGTACTTGCTCTATTTATGCCTAAGTCCCTTCATTCCGGGGAAATAATTTCTGTAAATGTCGACTTTTTCAGGAAAAAAAAGTGAACCGCTAATTTTAGCACAATAGCACTTTATTACATTTTGTCTCAGAATTTATGATCAAAAAACACATTACAATACACCATTATCCATTTAAAAAAAAATACTACTTGGGGTAGCTACGAACTTATGAAACATCCTGTAGCTTCCAACGTAATCTAAAACTCCCACAATGGGACTTAATAAAGATCACTATTTTCTTCAATAGAATAATCTGCGTAAAGAAAATTTCTTACGCGAAGCCTGTATTCCAAAAATTGAACCTAGAATTTCTCACACTTAAATTTGATTTAACAAACATTCCCGCCTACACCGTCTTTTAACTTCATTTCCAGAGACCTCCAAACGCGCGCATTTAAACTATTCTAACATCGTTAGGATTGCAATTCTAACTTAGCATACGCCAACTGTACGAAATGAAACAACATAAACATTAGATTGCGACGATTAGCATTGCTCGTGCAATAGAAATAACCGCAACAACATGTTCACTTTCGTTTCTTGTTCCCATTACTAATGCACTACGAAGATTCTATCGCCTACGTATTCGTACGTAATTTTTGAACTTTGGAACACGGCTGTGCAAAACGAATCGAACGCAATACCCACGCGCAGATAATTAAATAAGGGATGGCGTACACGAACTTTTACTTAAAAGCATCTCCGCTAATTACCGCGTTATTAGTAGGTCAAGATGCAGGCTGCAACGACCTTGACCGATTCTATGTATGTATTCCGCTGTCGTCTATTGCAATAACCGATATTTCTTTTTAAATATTTGCCTGGGAGAATTCGCAAGATGACGACATTTACTAGCGCCAATAATGATAATGAAAATAACATTTATATATCTATTTGTAGCAAGAAAAATCACCTAAAAATAGTTAATAACCTTCAAAATGATGATCGATAACCTTCAAAGATTCCAAGGAACAATGTTGATTATTGTGATAATAAATAATCTTTAGTTGGGAACACTGTGAAATATTTAAACTAATTTGCTAGAAGATGGCGCCATTATGATCACTATTGATAACCAGTAGGCAGCTCAGCCAATTTCATTGAAAGATGTTTTGTGCATATGATAACCTTGGGTCGATTTTAGATAACACAAGTTATTATATTTATGAAAAGAATCTAACAGATGTACGTGAGAAAATGCCTAAACACGTTAAAAAATAGAAAAATTATTTTATTATTGGTACCAATCAAAATCGAATGTTCCTCACAAGTCTACATACACCAATATAAATCTCGTTAATTAACCATTAAGAAAAGGATTTAAAGTATATGGATGATTATAACGTAAAACGAATAATATCTGACGATTTGACGATTTCAATTAACATTGTTTACAAACTAAAAAAAATATTAAAACATATGTTTACGAAATCCCTCGAAAATCCTAAAGGTCCTGATATTAATAGAAGCAACATGTGTGTAAAATTGTTACTGTTATTAACTTCTTCCGGGTTTCGCAGTGTGACAAAATTTTCGCTCAACGTTTCGTCGTTTATGCTGATAACTGGACTGATCCTTCGTCATGTCGTTGGTTATCTGGAGCCTTGTCCTTCTTCCTCCAGTTCCATCAGATTGATGATCTTCCTGGGGTCTTCGGTCCTCGGTGTTTGGTTCTCGCAGTCTTCTTCCTGGACTCCCTCCTCTGATCTTTTGTTGTCCCACATTCTTCTTATATACACCATTGGTGCATTCGACCACTCCACTGAGCGTGGCGCTTCTGCGTAGTAAACTACTCCACGTGTTGCTAAGGTAGTACCCTTCTTCGGTGTTGACGGTGTTGTTGATGAGCCTTTTTCCGTAGTTCTTGGTGGTGGCTATCACTTTTACGTTGTTGTAGTTCATTTTATGTTCAGTTACGTGTATATGTTCCGCCACTGCTCTCACTCGATTCTTTTAAATCTTGCGTTCCTTTATTCTTACCGCGATAGTTCTTCCTGTTTGTCCGATGTAGCACTGCCCGCATTAACATGTTATCTTCTGTGCAATTTTTGTCTGCCCTGAGTCACGCAATCCCTCTCTGTGGTTCTGTAGTCATATTTAGAAGCATCTTTTTCCTAGTTCTCTAAAGACTCTCTGAAGTCCTATAAATAAGATTAAAGAAAATTCGAAAAAGTATGGTAAAGGATGGAACTGGATTAAAAAAAAAAAGATTGGGATTCGTTCAAAAATACGAACATGAGCAATTACGCTTCTGGGATAAGGTGTTATTCACAGACGAATCAAAGCTTAACCTATTCCATTGTGATAGACGTGTTAACGTTTGGGGGCAACCCAACACGGAGTTTAAAAACGAAAATGTACAACCAACAATCAAGCATCATGGGCAGTTGGTTTTACTTTGGGTTTGTATGTCGGCGGCTAATTTAACAATGTGTTATATGTTAATATTTTAAATGCAAGTTTCCTTGAAAATGGAGCTTACTGAGCGTCTGATAATTCAACAGGACAATGATCCTAAGCATACGTCTCTCCTGGCAAAAGAATGGATCCTGTATAGTGTACCAAAACAGCTTCAGCCTCCTCCTTAGTCGCCAGCCTATTGAACATTTGTAGGAAGAACTAAAACGTTGTTGGAGAAAAAGGATCATAACTCGGCGATATTCCTCAAAGCGCCCCATAGTAAAAGAATAGGCCCAAATACCTGACACAGAGATTAGAGCATTCAATGCCGCGTAAGCTAAATATTGTGATAAGTGCAAATGGAGGCGCCGCAGAATACTGATTAATTACCAATTGCTTTCCATATGATCATATCTTTAGAGTATGTTGACTTTTGTGAGATTTCTTATAAAGAATTTTATTTATTTTTTAATAAAGGGCCTTAAAATGGCAAAGAATTGAATTTTAATGGTTTAATATTACGATAACCACTTCTGGTCTTTGAACTTCTATTTTAGCCGTTGATTTGAAAATTATTTTACTGTATGTAGACCTCTCGTAAGCAACTGTAGTTGATGATATTTGTTAATTTTTGTAATAGTTGCAAATTGAAAAAGTTCTTAATAATTATATCCACAAGTCAGTCGCAAGACTAATTTGAGTTACTAAGAAGATTTCCGGAGAAAATATTGAAATAGAGATTTCTTGTTATTCCCTGTTAATTACACTGAAGATTTGAAAGAAAATCTAATCCAACTATGTAACGCTGATTATTCTATTTTTGTAACATACAAGCACATATAATTAATTTTCCAACCGACATTGAAGATTCTCCACAAGCAAGTGGTCTAACCCTCTCAGTATTACCCCAAGCTGGGATATATTTTCCCAAGTATACATGGTATTAGACTCGTTTCTACTTGTCTCTACAATGTTCATATTCTCAAAGTTTTAACATAGCCGAATTATAAAACGGTAATATCCGATACGGAAGAATGGAAGCAAGGCTCGGCCTATTAAAATCGAATCTATCTGGCACACAGAACGTTCAGACAAAGACTGAAGTCGGAGTCGGAATTTGGTGGACTAGCCCAAATATATCTAAATCACTAGGCCTAATTCAAAGTGCCACAGTATTTCAAGCCGAAATAGCAGCAGTTCTGGGATGTATACAGGTAAGAAGTTAATTATCGATCTATTGCTACCTATTCAGGCAGTCAAACTGTCATAAAAGCACTAGGCTCCACACACTCGAAATAGAAGCTAGTGTGAGCTGCATGAATGCGCTCAATAAGCTAGGAAGCCAAGCTAGGGTAATCCTGGTCTGAGTACCGAAACACGAAGAACGTCGTAGCGAATATCCAAAAGCCAAAACCTGCGTAAAGGGATCACTAACAAGTCTGCTAGGTCTGGAGAAGAAAGCAAAGCTAACGTAATTGATCTATTAACAGAGGACCCACAATATATCTGAAAAGGTTTCAGTGGGATAGGTTAGGAACCATCTGGTGTGCTAAATAGGAGTGAAGGGAAGATATCAAAGGAGGAAAAACACTTATAAACTTGAAGATGCTTCAAAACCTCATGGTATAGAGAAGGAAAAAGAGCAATCAGCGTTTGGTGACGATTGGATGAAGGTCCAAAAGCAAAATTATTTCACAATTTGAATCGAATCTATAGCTAAAGACGTCCTTCCTATTGATGAAGACGAGTACTTTTGTATGGAGGAAGAAGCCAATATTCAAATACAAATAAAATACTTGGCTCTCATTGTTTTTCATATATTTTAGTGTTTTAGCAAAATCAAACCTTTTGCTAAAACGTCCACCAAATTGCACAGCTAAAATCTAAACTTGTCAAAGATTTATTTTACGGAAAAGTTACGCATATTATACGCGAACTGGAAGTTAAATGAATGAAACTTAGAAGTTTAAATTTCACCATTATCATTCATTTTCGTTGTGGTAGCAATAATAACAAGTAAATAAAACTTAATTTTCAAATTAAAATTTAAATGCACACCCTAATATTACCCTATTCATCCCAAAAATTTAACATACTTTCACACTAAAATTTACTGTTACCATTGTATACATTTTAGAATTTACCAAAGTAACTTCTGCATAAATTGCACTTACCTCATCAAAGAAAAACGAAACCTGCAATCACAATCTTTAGCAAATACTCCCACTATATCCCGATAAAATTTATTCCACGTACAATTCATAAAACCCCCAAAACGAACTGAAAATACGCGAAAACAAAAGAAGACGCGATATGAAGCCAAAAAGATAGAAAAACAGAAGCGAAATGTAGAGCGCAAACTAGCAAAATCGGAGACGATCCCGTACGTCTCGCGCGGTTACACGGGTCGCTGGAGCCGAAAATTTCACGTCGATGACAGCACGCACACCGCCCGAACGTACCGTCCAAACGAGACCGACGGTAAGGCAGTGGCACCGCCACACACACGCGCGAGTCGCCCCGATGCGATGCCCACTTTGATAGAGCGAGATTATTCAGATGAGACGCACCACTTATCCTCCTATATTAATAGATAATTAAGCAAACGGTGCAATTGGAATAAAGTGGAACCAGACCAGACGCCGAATGCTATTAATTCTAATGGGCATCGCCGAGAATATGACCTATTAATTTTACATATCTCGTTGAATAGACAATGCGAGAGGAGAGGACATCGTCTATTCCACGCGCGAATAGGTTTTGATCTACTAGCACTAGCCTATACGTACACGTATCTAAGATAGTCTGCGATTTGTAGTCTAGAGGTTTTTAAATTGGATAAATTTAAAATTTAAAATGGAAGCTTAAACCGTTGGTATTTGATTTCGTAGAATTCAATATTTAGGGATTTCATTAATTTTTTCAATAAGTTATTTCTAGCTTTAAATATTTTGCTGACTAAGTAAATACAAGGTTATCGTAACGTAAGGGATACATTTCAATTTATAATAATAATAATAATTAAATTTATTTTCCAACAGGTATTTTTACACCCTACAAAAAAGTTTTAAAGCTTACATTCCAATAAAAAAATTAAATTTACATCTATATACTAAGTACCAAAAGATAAGTATACATGAATGGAGTAAATGAATTTTGCGACCAGTGTGCAGTTCCAAATTATACCTGTTCTCATCTGCATTACAAACATTAGCAACCCCGCACATTACGATGTACGGCTTGACGGATACGATTTCTGCAATATCCAGTTGTGGAATGCTTTATAATTTTGTAAATGAACATTAGCATTGGGTTCTAATGCCCGTATGTCTATATCGTGAACAGTTACGTTCCGATCCATAGATTGTACAAATTTGCAGAACACGTTTCATCAACAAAATAACATTTCTCTGCATGTTCGAATATGTCTTATTTTTTTTAATTTAAATTGCACAGAAGCTAGCGATCGTCACATTTGTTTTCCTGGCCTCCAAAATTCAGTGATAGGGGTGGCAAAAAAAAGATCTGTGGAAGATATATTTAATTAAACGGTGCAAATTGCAAAAGTCAGAAAATCGTCGAAATTTCAGGAGTAGCTGTAGAACGTGAGATTCTGACAAAACGGAAAGTGGCATTTTACAACACTCAGTAGATGCTACAAATTTGCCAAGTTTCAATCCAATCGGTGAGTTATTCAATTAACAAGAGAAACCTCCGATATTCATCACTCGAATAACAACATAATCTCTACATTACTATAACATCAGATTACTTTTAAAAATTGTGATTTATTATTTAAGCACCTGATATTTTCTGAAATAAACTCCTTTAGCTGAGATATTTCTTTGGAAAGCTTATTTTGATTAATTAATTTATTTTTCTCTAATTGGAACGAAGTGATCAACCACTTTTTATTTTTTCAGAGAATAATTTTGTTATTTATCCCTTTTGCAATATGACTTGAGGTTAAGTCTTCTTTACACTTGACACAGGACCATGTTTTCATATCACCTTCCAATTTCAATCTTGTATATTCTTGCTCAATTATATTTACACAAGTAATGTGATAATTTTATCGCACTTTAATTTACGCGAGACATACTCATCGGACCATTAAATATTCTTACCACATCATCGCCATTGCAACATAATATCGAGTATCTTCTTCTACAAAATACCAACCAAACACATGGAGGCCTTCTCGAATGATTGCATGTGGAGCTTCTGTTGACCACATCCATCAATTGAAACAGCTCGAAAATGAATCAGCCTATATACACAAAAAGATAATCTTTGCAAAAAATTGTGGTACAACGACCAGAAGTAGTGGTGAATTCCAAAAATCAATATGCATATTGTATTTTCCAATGAATATTGTGCAACTACATATATACCAGGAACGGGTTGTTTTTTTTTCTGTTTTCGTCAAGCGAGTGGCATTAAAATTCAAGAATCTAGGTCGCTTACGCTTTCCATTCTGACATAGTATCTATTCTATTAATTATGAATAAATATATAGTTGACATGATTTCGTGTAAAACAATATTGTTGATTGCATTTCCGAGAAGTTTACATATAGATTCAGTGTGTTTACGACGAGACGAAATATTAATTATGTGCGATTAATAATAATAATTAATATTGGTCTAATTAACGTGTTTGTTTTGATCCGTCGGCACGAGCGAACATCAGGACAATAATTGAAATCGTTTAGGTCCAAGGAAGGCATCACAAAAGCAATAGTACGGATTCCGTGGAAACATTCGCGTCATTGTTCAATGTCAATTAAAGGAAAGACGCAATCTTGATGTCTAATTCATTGTTAATCTATGTTTCTAATAAGGCATCATTACTTTGGCGCCGGCTGCAATAATTACAGTAATTGCACTTGTAGTTCAAATTATTACAAAGTATCATTTGCTAATGTTCAATTTTTTTTTTGTTTGTGTTAGTTGTAACATAGTGACTATAGATCCGAAAAGAAACGTTCGACCAACAAAGAATTATAATCAATTTCACTTTGAATTATCTTTTTGAGTATAACGTTCTTCGTATAGTCTATTTCTAGTTAAATATAACTATTCCCTTTTAGAACTGGGTGTGTTGCCTAGTCAAAAGGAGACCGTTATCCCTAGGGTAAAGCGTTTGTTTTCTTTACATTTATGTCGCTGCTCAATTTCGGTTCATCATTTTGCTTTTTGACTTGCTTACATCTAAACCTTAGACTTGCGGTATATAATTTAGGAACTAACTATTACTTCTACCCGAAGCTAATCACTGACTACTCTTTTTTTCCCCAAAATCCAAATCTATCTAATCAAAGATACTCTAATTACTGAGAATTTCGAAATTAATTGCTAATTGGACCTGTATTCCAGTGGGTGGGGCTTGGAGCAATTTTCAATTGTCAAATGGAGTTGTTTGTAATCATATCACACTGTATTAAAAACTTCACCCTTTTAGTAACCCCACAAACAAAAGTCAAGCGAAGTGAGATGTGGCGATCTTGCAGACCAAGACGCTGGACCACCTCCTCCGATCCACTGACGATTGTACACGCGATCTGACACTATCCGTTCTGCTAGAACAACATTTGCTGGACAATCATCTTGTTGAAACCAGATTGTAGAAATGTCTTTCGGGTGATGTCGCGTAGTTAATATTTTACTTGACGTTTCGCTGACTATGCTGTCAGCTTCTTCAGAAGATTTCTAAAAACTGGTGTTGTTGTCTCTTGCTCCTCGTTATATATCCCATTTCTATTCCGCTTTGCTGATACATAACCGTTCCGTTCCGCTGAATCGCGTCGTTCGTTGTATGACGACTCCGTAGTGCTAACTTCCACGTGTTGCTGATCTTGTATCCATCTTCGCGATTGAAGTTGTTGGTGTTCTTCATTATTTCTATCGATTCGCGTATTATCCTGTTACCGAAACTACAAGCAAAAGGCAAACTGAAATGCCAATGCGGAAAAAGCTACATTGGTCAAACAGGACGGAATATTCAGTGCAGAGTGAAAGAACACGAGAGAGACGCACGACTTAGGCATATTGAAAAATCTGCAGTAGCGGAACACCTGCACCAACAAGGAGACCACCGCATAACCTACAGCGACGTTAAGGTATTAGCCAGGACCTGCCACTACTACCCGAGGATAATACGAGAATCGATAGAAATAATGAAGAACACCAACAACTTCAATCGCGAAGATGGATACAAAATCAGCAACACGTGGAAGTTAGCACTACGGAGTCGTCATACAATGAACGACGCGATTCAACGGAACGGAACGGTTATGGATCAGCAAAGCGGAACGGTTATGGATCAGCAAAGCGGAACAGAAATGGGATATATAACGAGGAGCAAAAGACAACAACACCAGTTTTTAGAAATCTTCTGAAGAAGCTGATAGCATGGTCAGCGAAACGTCAAGTAAAATATTAACTACGCGACATCACCCGAAAGACATTTCTACTATGGATTACGGTCGTGAAAGCCTACACTCGACTATTGAAACCACATTGTTTGTCGTACATCCAAGGGAAAGTTTGCAAGCAACTTGAAGTTATTATATATAAACAATTAACTTTCTGCACTTTAAATCAAACCGGTAGCATCAACCTATTATCTTAAATAACCCTTCTTGGAAACCTCCTTAAGAACAACGACCATAACAAAACGATTAGATGAATCAACTCAAATTTCCTGGATTAAACATATTCACTAAATGAAACACTTCACTATTACCCTCTACCACAAACACTTCACTCACACTGAACGTACGTTTCGACAGCTAAGTTATCATCTTCAGCAGCAATACTGAACTGTAGCAACAGTATTACTGCTGAAGATGATAGTTTAGCTATCGAAACGTACGTTCAGTGTCAGTAAAGTGTTTGTGGTACAGGGTAATAGTGAAGTGTTTCAATGTTCCAGTGCCATAGCATTCGAGTACGTGATTTATATTCACTCAATATTTCATTCAACACACTAATATTTTTCTGTAGAGTTAGAATAAGCAAATTTCCTTTAACGGAGCAAACTCAGTTGACTCAAACTGATATATTTGAGTCAGTGTCTTTCAATGTTTATACAAAATAGATTTATGCATTTCTGCGTGAAGACACATAAATATTTGCTGAATATAAAAAAAATAACATATTAAAAATAATCATCATTCTAACATAAAACGCACACGCATATATGTTCCTATATTTTGTTTGCACAAGCTTCACATTTGACCTTGTTTGTTTGTTTTGAGTGGCAGCACTCACAACAACTAAAAAGTTCATTGTTTCAAACGGGTAAACAAAATATAATGTATGAACATTATGTGCACATATACATTCTATACAGTCGGTTATGCGGAGAAACGTCGCCTTTGGCACTACTATATTTAATACGTTCTTTCTCGTATCTGTTTCATGTAATGCGTGTATGTAATTTCCACGACATTACGCCGAGTACAGTAAACAAGCAACTATTCGCATTTTTCAGCATTCGGTTCGGCGATCATGCTAATATTAACCGCGGCTGAAAACAAGGCCGATTCAGTCGGATCGAATCGATTTTGAAATGATTACAATATAGTTTTTAGGGTACATATCGCGGGTGAGCCGACATTATCTCTTAAGTAGCAAATAGTAAATGTTTCAAGACATACAAGAAGCTATTTACATACGTTCAACAATATTAAAGCGATACACCCTTGTTTAATTATAGATTTATAGTCCGTCTAGAAAGTATCCGGAAAACAAAAAGCACAGCTATAATTTGACGGTATATATTTTTATTACTTAAATAATAAAATCACAACAAATAATTCCTCTCATTTACTAATACAATCTCAGGTAATCCCGAAACGATCTCGTTCTACTTCAATTTTCATTAGTCCCCGTATGTTTTCGATGGGACTAACATCTGGGAAAGCTGCTGGCCATGAAATTGTTGCCAAGTTTTGTTCTAACATCCAAGCTTTAGTGTATTCAGAAGTGTGGCATCTGTCATTATCATGTTGAAAACGCCACCCTTCGAGATATAAAGCACGAGCCGTTTCAAGAAGAAAGCCATTAAGAATTTCACAATACTTTGCACTATTAACGGTGCCATCAATTATACAGAGAGGTGTAGTACCACGCTGAGAGATTGCTCCCCAAACCATTATTTTTGTGGGAAATTTGGAAATTTGAACGGTAACATTTTCTCTTGACAGGATTTTTTAATGATTTGCACCAAGCTGAAAACAACTTTCGTCGGATATAAAAACATCACTAAAATTATCGTCTCGAAATCGTTGGCAAAAATCTATTCGTCGTTGCTTTTGTAGAGGTGTCATTGTAGGGATTTTTTTTTTTGGTTTCCTTGATAAGTAACCTTGTCTTCTCAGTGAAATGCGGACAGTTTCTGGACACACTCTTATTTGACGTTGATTTCAAAATCTGTTAGCCCTATGCGCGGGTTTTGTCGTCCTAAAGTCACTCAAGCGTTTAGATTGTTTCCGCTAATCTTACGCGGTCTTCCAGAAACTGGTCCATGGCTCATATCTCTCCTATTTTTTATCCTCTTTATTGTCTCATATAATGCACTTTTTCCGAGTTCAATCAATTACACTAATTTTTTAACGTTTTGAACACCTTTTCTATACAAATATTCCACCAACTTTCTTCTTTCTACTTGCGACATTATTTCACAAATATTAAGCCTGTTGATAATCAATGTTGTTATATGATTTTTGCCATGGCCTACAGTCGGCACAACCTACTTGATGCATTACTTTTGTCTTAGGATTTAATAAAAAAAGAAATATATTAAAATTAATAAAAATAATAAATTCCGGATACTTTCTAGACGGACAATACAATAATCATGTAGTAGTATTACAAAAGTAGTAGGGTAAATATTCTTAGTTTCCTAATTTGAAGGTTACTTAGGAGGAACTTTGTTGAAGTTCAGAAATCAGAGTAGAACATATGGCTAGCGAGATAGAAGAATTTTAATGTGGTTACACAAATACAATAAAATAATTTATAACATTTTATTTTTAAATACAAAAAAATAATAAATATAAAAATAAAAAAGAGAAAGAGTGCTTTTTATTAGTCAGGCAATAAATTGTCGTAAAAAGATGGGTGTCTGTTGACAAGACAGATTTCAAAGCCTAATTTGCAGGCTTAATTTTACAAAACCCCTTTAACAGTGGGGAGTAATCTTCAATAATTGAAATGTCTTTGGTTCGAGTAGGTAAACAGATCAACTCCTCATCTGACTTTTATCTCCCAATTTAATTTCTGTAGCAACTAGTTCATTTGGTTTTCTGTCTGACCTTATTGTGAATATGTAAAACATTTGCCCTCAGAATATCCTTAAAAAAATAATATTGAAGATCTCTGACTTCGTAAGGCTTAGGATTTCTTCGACATTCTTTAGTTACGGTTGGATAATCAGCTTCAGCCGATTCTTTAATTTCATTGTGTACTGAATCGCACTTCATTTGAGTATGGCCAGACTCTAGATATTTGTGTGCATTTGCCAGGAATAGGTAGTTACATACTTAGTTTTAAATAATTCATGATGCATGTCATAAACGTAAAAGAACATAGTTTGTTATTTTGATTTTCAAAAAGACAATAACACAAGCCATCGTGATTTGCCAAATTGAAAATTGCGACAACACAATTTAGTATTGAAATAAACTTAATTAGCTTGTTATCGCATTTTCTGCAAGCCTCTTATCGTTATTATTTCGTACCCAGCCTTCTCTTTCCTTTCTATAATATATTATTTCTATATTATATTGTTCATCTTCAATATGGCCATACTTATTGGAGAAGCAATTGTTGCATTAATCTTTCTTTTGTTAAAATACCTAATGCAATATTTTTTCACTATTAAAAGTTTCTTCCGAATATAGCTTATCAGAATCTCTGCGACAATAATGTGCAGGCAGTTTAGGTAAAATGTCAAGAAATTTATTGAGACGAACATCTACAATTGTACATCTGTTTCTGACCACCTATTGTAAATTTAAATAATGAGCTTGGTTCATCCCATGTGAACTGCAATTTACTGACTCTTGCTCAGATATATACCCCACATCGAGAGTGTATTTATAAATATCTGACGACAATTTTTTTTCACTATTTAGAGAGTATTTGAACGTTCCTTGCTCTCGAGAATTTTCTTTAGCTCATCGTTTTGGACTTTTCATTGTAACACTTGGCAAAACAAAAATTCTTCACTATTGCCAGTTCATTTCATTCCAAAACTCTTTAAATATTTTTGTTCTCGATTTTTCAGTAAAACCTAAGCATTGCCCTCGTCTTGATTTTTCACATACATTAGAATAGCACACTGGCTTTATTTTCCTTCTTTTTCTTGGATGCAAGTTCTCTTCTTTTTTTTGAAACCATAGATAAGCCTTTCCTTTCATTCGTAAAATTTTATTTTATTCCCGTTTCCATTTTGTTGAGTTAACTGATAACTTTTCAGATATATCGTCTTAATTTTTTTTATATGGCACAAGTTTTGTAAATTCATAATTGATAACATTATCTCCTTTATCAGTAGTACTTAAAAGACAATGTTTCGTCTTCAATTAAATTAAACTAATTATTACGAGCTGGTGGTTCTGGAAAAATCTCGAATTTTTCAGTGACACAACTAAAATCACTGTTAGCTAAAACTACATTATCGTCAAAATAAATTGGAATTTCTTCGATATTCTCGATTAAACTATAGAAGGCGTCGATTGCTTCGCTGATAAAAATATTTGTACTGTTATTAGAGATTTTAGCTGTCAGCTATTATAGATTTCAGTTGTATCTTCATTTAGAATCTTTTCATTTGCAAATCTTCATCATTTATCTCCAATTTATTGGTAAATTGGTTTTAATTTAGCATAGAAATTATTTTTCGACTTAACGCATTCTCCATGGAACTCTGCACATTATAATCCAGCTTTCTCCTTCTCAAATTTTGCTGTAGCGAATAATATCATCCTCAGTTCAATTTTCGTGATTGTCTAACAGGACCAGCAGTGGCCCTGTACGCTCCGAGTATATGCATTAAACTATTTCCACATATTTAAACGAAATTTTCTATTTTAAGGGAAAATATTCATAACCAGAAACTCTTACTGATTACTTTTGTTATCATCCTCACAAAGGCACATTAGCAACCCGAAAATTCAGATTTCGTTGAAACTCCAAAGACTGAGAGATTACCTTAACACAAGAACTATCCTTACTAGATCTTACAAGCAATAAAATTCTAATCATTCCAATTCATCTGGCGCCCATCAAAAAGAATTGAATGATATTGCTAACATTTTTACATGTTACATGAGTCAAAGTTCAAAAATTTTAACTAAATGCTTAATATATACATATCTGTTTTAAATAAATCTACAACGGTACTTTAGGTATCATTACGTAGTGCAAATTCGGTACACGAACCCGCCAATTAGAGTTACTCATCACGGACATACCGACAAGCGACTGTCTAATGATATCACTGAAGCCGCCAAGCACTAAAAATTGTCATTGCCCCTAAATGAACGGCCAGTCACTTATATACAAGGCCCAACTTACCATTTCACTGTTCATTGCGACAACTTAAATAATATGCATACATACACGGTGGAGATCAATTTAAAACTAGCAATCACCGTCTAGCCGTTTACAGTCTAACACCAAGAAATCGAAATACTATTGGCACCATGTTAACGCCCGGATTGAAGTGTATTTTATATAGTTTCTCATCTAATACATAATATGTAGATATGTATGTACTAGGTAGCTACGTTTGTAAATATTATATCGCGATATATTCGTAGTGCATGTGAACCTAGCACTACGTACACCAGACAGAACAAGCAATTTATTAAATAATAAGCGGGTGTCCACAGTTCCTCGAATTACGTGATTGTGCACGCGTTGAATTTAAAATTAGGTTAATGACGTAGGATTTGTCACGCATACAGGGTGGATCGGTAACATAGGAAGTTTAGGAATTAATTTATTAAACTTGTGTGGTGTGGAGTGTACCGATACTTATGTGTTGTTTGCCATACTATGCCATAATCCTTGCTATTATTATTATGTTATAAACGATACTTTAAGATGAATACAAACGGGATAAGTGACTAGAATCTAAAGTGTATCTTACAGTGTCATTAACAGAGAGTCAGTACGATTCTGCAGATGTGGTAGTGTAAGGGTTAGTCATGGGTGGAGCCTTCGGAGGAAAACAACTCCTGTGCAAGATCAGCTCTTAAGATTCTAGACCAGACGAAATGGCGTTCAGTTGTCTAAGACGTTGAATAACGATTTTATGCAGCTACAGGAGTGAATGTATCTAGTTTGAGAATTAGAAGAAAGCTGTACGAATTTGGTTTGAGGCCTAGAAGAAGGGCCATATACCCGCTATTCACGAAGCAACACTATATCCCTAGGAGACAGTTGGCCACAAATCACATACCGTGAGAAGTTCGTGATTGGGGAAGACGCCCTTTTTCTGCCGACTCCAGATTCACTCTACATCATTCTGATAGCAGAGTTTTAGTGTGAAGGAGTCATTGAGAAAGGGAAAACATGGCTTCACATGTGCCATTCATACGGTAGCAGTGAGCTGGTGGTTCTGAGAAATCAATTTATGAACGCAGAGAGGGATAGGGATGGTTCCCTGATTCTCTCCGGCATTGCATCGAGCATCTTTGGAACAAACTTGATCCTAACTAAACTATCCTAAGTGCTACTGACTGCAGCTGTTAAAAAATTGCAGTTGCTATTTAGCAACCCACCTCTAATTACAGAATAAGAAGGACAAAATAAACTTGTTAAGATGCTTGCTACCTAAGACTTAATGCTAGAGATAACTTACTACTATAACTAAATTCTGCCCAATAAACTGGGAAGCCAACTAAAATTGATGTCAAAGTTCGTGTCGGTTAGAAGCGTAGTGTTGAACACGATACATATTCGCTGGGTTGGAGATCTTGCAAAAATGTTTGTTCGTTTTTGCAGACAATAAAACGCATTCACAAACGACTTGCATTTTGGGAAACTGTAGGCTGAACGTTATATATATATATGTAAGTCGCGATGCATCATTGTTAGAATGGAGTAAGTTATGTAAAAATTTAATATCGGTTTGATTTCGTCCACTATAGAACGATTCGAAGACAAATATATTCAATTGTTTGAAATGCAAATTCTTTGAAGGGCTTCTACTATATTAATATCTGTTACATACATGGGGGACCATATTAGTGATCTGTATTTTAACTTAAAGCATACAAATGCAAAATAAAGCATAAGCACTGCTTCCAAAGTGTTGAATAATCGGATGATTCTTACAATAGATCCTAAGGTCTTCAGAGAGGATTTGACGATAATCCAGAAGAGATAATTTAGCCTGGTATGTAATACCAAAATCCTTAACAGTCGTGCAACGATTTATATTCTATTATAATGGGATTAGTTTTACAAGTGTACGTAATGACGTTGCACTTGGACACATTCGTGTATAATTTGAAGAACATCATGAGAAGGGAGCAGTGATTTGTTATTGTAGCAACGTGCAACTTGCATTTGTTTGGATTCGATAATATAGTTTCAGATCGGCTTCCCACTTTTCAAGACATCACAAAGATCATTGATGTACAATAGGAAGAGCCCCGGAATCAACCCAGACTACTTCCCCAAGGGGCTCCTGAGAGTGGTACAAAAAAAATCTGTTGGACAAGCAGAATTTAGCAGAAACGTCTGGAATACAGATGTTGTACGTAGGGCAACCCCAGCAGCTTCAAATTTATCCAGCAATTGATCTATAAGGTTAAAGACTTTGAAGAAGTTATACAACATCGACTTGATCGTTAGTATCCAAAGATTCCGAGAGGTACTGGCTCAGTATGGCCAAATTAATAACGATTAATAGGTTCTTCGCGAAATCATGTTAATATATGGTACAATGGTAGACAAGACATATCTCAAATGCTTTTCCAAAGTTAGTAACCACTGTTAGACGACAATTTTCAATTCATTTTTAATGTACAGCAGACATCTGATTCTTGAATTAACATCACACTGCTCAACTAATTATTGTTTAATGTTGCAAGGTTTTGCTGATCGACCTTGGAAGGATATATATAAACTGATTGAAAGAAATGCTGGAAGTTTGTATTCAATCAGATCATAAACATTTTAAGAAATTCTGCCATTATATCAAACAATTCTCTTCATTTGAAAAAAATAACTTTATAAATACAAGAATCAGTAATACCTTTTAGAAATTAATAAAGACTCCAATGCAATCAATCATTAGTTCAAATGACTTCTTCACGTCTAAATAATTTCCAACCAGTTGATATACACTGCCGTTCAGAGAAGTTCGACCGGTTGGTAAAAAACATGAAAAGATTACAGAAACAAACGAAACTAAAAACAAAATGCAATTTTATTGTATGTACAGGTAAAAAAAAAACTAAAATAAATAAATAAAAAGTTATTCTGGCCTAATATAACATACTGAACGTTATATTTTTTTTCATCGAAAAAACCTCCTTTGATGTTAATCACCGCTCGAACTATTCTAGGCATTCTTTCGATAAGTTTTGTTAAAACGGATTGTGGAATATTAATCCATTCATGTTGCAGAATATTCCGTAAATGTTCTTGTGAAGTTGGGCATATTTCTCGGATCCTCCTGTCCAGTTCATCCCACAACAAGTCTATAGGGTCCAAATCTGGGCTTTATGGGGGCCATGTCATTACTTTCAGGGTGTGATGTTCTTCTTGCTCCTTTAGATAGTTCTTACACACTAACGCAGTGTGTTTTGGGTCGTTGTCATGCATGAATGTAAAGTTACGGCCTAATATACGCAATCCTGATGGCACTGCATGATTCTGGAGTAATGCAAAATAATTTTCCTTCCTCATTACACCCTGCACTCTGCATAAATCTCCCGTCCCAGCGAAGGAGAAACATCCCCACACTAACACAGAACTACGCCCTTGCTTCACTGTAGGCACAATGCAGTTCGGGATCACTTTTCGGTTTTAGATCTTCGGACATAAACTCGTCGATTTTGCCCAAAAACCTCAAACTTTGACTCGTCACTCCAAAGCACGTATTTCCAATCATCTAACGACCAATCTAGATGAGAACGGGCCCACCATAGCCGTTTTGCTCTGTTGCCCCTACGTAATAAGGGTTTTCGAATGGCAATGCGTCCATGAAGGTCCGCTTGTTGAAGTCGACGTTTTACCGTACTCGTCGAAATTTGTTCTTCACGGCCGCGATTGACTTCGGCTGCTATTTGTGGCGCTGTTAATTTTCTATTGCGTTTGCTTAATAATACAATTCTCAAATCTTCAGTTTTTGTTGTTTTCCTAGATGCTCCAGGACGAACACGATTTTCTATAGTTCCAGTTGTCCGATATCGCTTTATGATGTCATTTACTGTTGAACTTCTCATATTTATTTTTTCAGCAATTTGTCGCCCCGTTTGAAGAAGGATATCTTCAAACAGCGTAATAATGCGTGAACGTTTTTCTACACTTGTAGGCTTGCCACGTGCCATTTTGAAGTAAATTTTCTTAAAACTTTCGCGCAAAAACGATAAATGCACACCAACACACGTTTAACAGTAAAATGAAGCAAATTTATATCTTTACGCCCGTGATAAATAAACAAGAGTGATACTGCGGTATATTTCCTAAATGTATTGTTCGTTAATAATCCCCAAACGACCCGTTTCAAAAGATCGGTACTTCCGAGAAATTCTTGGAATGATAATAAAAGAGACTTTATTGTGGTTGTCGCAATATTTCTACTTTACATAATAATTTATGGCTTTAATCCCTTAGAAAAGAGTGGATGCTTAATATTTTTCTAATTTTATGTATTAATAATTGTATACGGTGTGATATGATAGATTTTTATTGTATGACCGAACTTCACTGAACGGCAGTGTACATGTACATATCAGAATCTCTAAAGCGGCTAGTAATCTCGCCTAGGCGATTATTAGACACTGCAAAAAAAATTAGACACATGTCGTCCTCGAAATCGCTAATTGGTTGCTAGATAACCATCTCCGCATATATTCGCAATGGTTCAATGAATCACCTTTTTTCAACGAGATCAAATCCCCAACTGAGACAATAACATATTAACCTCTACGACACCGGCGAGTATTCAAATGTGCCAGTGTATCAGCGTTGTATATATTTATGTAAATAAAAGCAAAGATCACATACATTCGATTACGTATGAATTCCAGTCTTAACAATTGTTAATACTTTCAAATTTGCGTTAAAATTTACATTTGATGTCAATGTAAGTTAATTTGTTACATACGTAATTATGTTCAACTGGAAGTTTTGGGAGTTTTTATAAGATTAAATCAACACGATTGGTGCAACATTTAGGTGTCGAAATTAGTACCGAAAATATTGTTTGGACCATTAACATTTTCGAAATACGACATGGTTAAATTAACACGAAAAAAAATCGATTTGGAGAAAGCTATACTGCGTTGGAAATTGGTCATTTAGAATAGCTATTCCCATATACAGTATATACAAATAATGTTATCGCCTGTGTTAGGAAGTGATTATAATAGAGCTACGATACTCAATAAGAGTTTGGAATTAACAAAACAGACCAATATCCGCGTATTACTGAAAGATGCAATGCTCACCGAATGGACCGTTTTGCTAATTCGAAGCTGCTGTCATTTGTCGCAGCTACACCATCATCGCACCCTTAGGAACGAGCTCCCACCCCTCAGTTTCTCTAGACAACCCCATATACTTATAATTTATAAAAAACAGTACACTACTGCACGTCCTCGACATCAGTGCAGATTCTTAAACTACCGTTGATTGTTTTCAAAAAAAAATCGTTTTTTCGTTTACAAATTAAACGTTCAAACACTTTTATAACATTTTGTACATTACAAATAAACGCCATACAGTACTTTTAAAATTAATAATTAGAACTGGTTAGATACGTTGCAAAATGACTAAAGTGTACACTCAGATACAGTAAACTGCACACGGAGTTGTTTAACGAACGCCGAACAAATGGAAATATAAATACAACTAACTATCGTCCATATGTACACTGCCGTTCAGTGAAGTTCGGTCATACAATAAAAATCTATTATATCACACTGTATACAATTATTAATACATAAAATTAGAAAAATATTAAGCATCCACTCTTTTCTAAGGGGTTAAAGCCATAAATTATTATGTAAAGTAGAAATATTGCGACAACCACAATAAAGTCTCTTTTATTATCATTCCAAGAATTTCTCGGAAGTACCGATCTTTTGAAACGGGTCGTTTGGGGATTATTAACGAACAATACATTTAGGAAATATACCGCAGTATCACTCTTGTTTATTTATCACGGGCGTAAAGATATAAATTTGCTTCATTTTACTGTTAAACGTGTGTTGGTGTGCATCTGTCGTTTTTGCGCGAAAGTTTTAAGAAAATTTACTTCAAAATGGCACGTGGCAAGCCTACCAGTGTAGAAAAACGTTCACGCATTATTACGCTGTTTGAAGATATCCTTCTTCAAACGGGGCGACAAATTGCTGAAAAAATAAATATGAGAAGTTCAACAATAAATGACATCATAAAGCGATATCGGACAACTGGAACTATAGAAAATCGTGTTCGTCCAGGAGCATCTAGGAAAACAACAAAAGCTGAAGATTTGAGAATTGTATTATTAAGCAAACGCAATAGAAAATTAACAGCGCCACAAATAGCAGCCGAAGTCAATCGCGGCCGTGAAGAACAAGTTTCGGCGAGTACGGTAAAACCTCGACTTCAACAAGCGGACCTTCATGGACGCATTGCCATTCGAAAACCCTTATTACGTCGGGACAACCGAGCAAAACGGCTACAGTGGGCTCGTTCTCATCTAGATTAGTCGTTAGATGATTGGAAACACGTGCTTTGGAGTGACGAGTCAAAGTTTGAGGTTTTTGGGCAAAATCGACGAGTTTATGTCCGAAGATCTAAAACCGAAAAGTGATCCCGAACTGCATTGTGCCTACAGTGAAGCAAGGGCGTAGTTCTGTGTTAGTGTGGAGATGTTTCTCCTTTGCTGGGACGGGAGATTTATGCAGAGTACAGGGTGTAATGAGGAAGGAAAATTATTTTGCAATACTCCAGAATCATGCAGTGCCATTACATTCATGCATGACAACGACCCAAAACACACTGCGTTAGTGTGTAAGAACTATCTAAAGGAGCAAGAAGAACAGCGCACCCTGCAAGTGATGGCATGGCCCCCACAAAGCCCAGATTTGAACCCTATAGAGTTGTTGTGGGATGAACTGGACAGGAGGATCCGAAAAATGTAACAGCAAAGGAGATTTTTTCGATGAAAAAAAAAATATATAATGTTCAGTATGTTATATTAGGCCAGAATAACTTTTTATTTATTTATTTTTGTCTTTTTTACCTGTACGTACAATAAAATTGCATTTTGTTTTTAGTTTCGTTTGTTTCTGTAACCTTTTCATGTTTTTTACCAACCGACCGAACTTCTCTGAACGGCAGTGTACGTGATAAAACGAAATACGGCTAGTAATTTGTAAAGCGTTTAATAATACAATTTTTTCAGTTGTATACAATGTTAAACAGACTATGACATAAATATAAGCCAAATTCAGGAACGCGCCAAGATCTTTCGTGCTGTTGTGTAAGATACTGACTGGCGTCCTTATGTGTATTGAGCCAAAATTTTGTACCCCATAACTTGTTTTCACCGGTCAATTCATTTAGACTCTTTTAGCATTATTTGAAGGAAGAAAGTATGGTGCTACTTACAGAGGAACTAATATATCACTAAGCATTCTTATTAAACAAAAGTAGCAAATTGACTTGTTATTTATTATTATTAACTGTTTCGTATTTCATATTTTTGTTTTTCGTTATCAGTATTATTTTCCTTTATTTTATATGTTTTGCTAATTGTTCTTATTTTTTTTTTTTTTGCTTTATCGGAATTTGGAATTATTTAACTGTGGTGAATGTTATTCATCGATTTTGTAAAGTTGTATACACAAGTAATCCATTGTCTTAGTTTAAATTTTATTGTATAGTTATATGGTTTTATTCTGTAATACGTTTTTCGTCTTTTCACAATCGAGATCAAAGCATAGTGCAAGATTCCAAAAAATACAAAAAATTTCGCAAAATGTATCCTCAGTACAAGGAGTGATTAACCAAATTGGCACAGCGCAAGGTTCCCCAAAAAATAAAAACAGCTAACATTATACGCAGCAATTAGTAAAAGATACTCGTGGTTACATAAAAGCAATACTTTCACTGATATGAAGAATTCCTCTTCTGTTTTTCTTCAACCGGTTTTATTCCTTTTTCAAAATGTTTATTTAAAAGCTGCCTATAATATAAATTTTATATTTTAATTTAATTATTCACTATATATGCAGTTAGCTTCGCCTCTGGGATGGTTTACACATTGGGTTAGAGTGCTAACTGTGGTCTACCAACTTTCCTTTTCCTGAAGAAGATTGTGGGCGAAACATCGAGTTTTCGATTATCTACCATATCAAAGTCCAAACCCGGAACACGTTTAGTTTTTACTTTGAACACGTTTCAAAATGCTCAAAGAAGTGCTAACTCTTCAAAAACACACTGTTACAATAAATGAGTCCAGGTCGTACTGACCAAAGGCATCAATGCCATGACTTGTCTGAATAGTAATAGTAGGAAACAATCATACTGTTTAATTCTGAAAGCTAAACATTAGAATGTTGAATACATAATTATGGAATATGCAGCTTGCAGTTTTTTTTTTGAAATAACAAAAACTTCTAAATGCTTTTGATTCGTATTGTTTTGCAGATTCCCATATCTGAATCAACACAACATAAAACAAGACCAAAATAAAGACTGCACACGCTTTACGATCAATTCGCGTGTTGTTCAATGAAATTTTTTCGTCCTCGTCATGCCCAGCCATCGTGATCTCGTTTTATTGCACTGTATGGTCGCCATTTATGAAACAACGTTATTATCGTCTGATTAGAATATGTGAATTAATTAATTCAGAATTAAACATAAACATTGTGGATATAAATTGTAAATTATATCCGAAACGCGACTCACAGAATGAAACACGAAAATAAGCTAGGTTATCTCAGTTCATGGCACGTTAAAAAGGGATTTTACAGTGCGATATAAATATTAACTCCAATTTCAGTTTTTTAATTTTTACTTAAAATTGAAAAACTAACTGTGGATCACAAAGTGATATGATTTATTTTAAGGTCGAAGGCTGAGAAATAAGTCACCAGCCTGCGACTGTCCAGATTATCGTAAAACTTCTGTACGAACTCCAGTCTTATAAGAAAAGACCGATGTAAAACCGCAAAAAGGATCGGTATGTATCGGTACCATGTGGATCGGTAATTTTCCATATCCTGAGAGTCTTGTTTCTTAAACACCAGGATGATCCTGGCTATTTTCCAGTAGAGCCATCTCTTGCCAAGGTCAGGTAATTATCGTAGTCCCCTCGTATATTGCTTGCGTTGTTGACAAATTAATGTGTATCTGGGTATACAACTTCATTTGAAAACGATCTTTTTTTAAGTGATGTGGGAATCGTTTTCTGATGATTACTGCAAAACCACACGTGGATACTCAATATCGTCTGGAAAGGTAATAATGTATGGATTGATGAAATAGATGCTAGGATGGTAATTGGTAAAACCACTGGCAATAATCTTGAGCTAGAAGCTATTTATACAATAAGAGAGAATAATAAAGGTTTAATATAAAAGCTCAAGATTCTTGCCATTTATTTCACCATGTGTACTACTTGCGAAATTTTTGAGCCTTCATGTTCCATATTATAAACCTTTCTTTAATTATTATAAAGGAGGAAAAAATGTAATTTACTTTTTGGAGGTAATTTTTCATATGAATCCCTAGATTAACATTAATTGCAACGACTAAATATCGATACAATCTTCTGCGTAACAAGGCCAAACATTGTAAAATGGCTTCCTTATAGTATTTAGCAAATTATTTACAGCAAGAGCAATGCAAAAGAGAAAAAACCTTCTGCCCACGGACATCCATTGCTTGGGGAACAGTATCCGATTTATATCGTGGCAGGCATGTGTTTCATACACACCAGAGGGCGCCAAGAGATGACTGGCTTGTCATTTCGAATGTTGTGGTATTAATTGTGAAGCAAACTGTGATGCAAGGTAGAGTAAAAACACTCTCGGAACCACATTGACGACGCCAGGTGGGCAGAAACGTGTCCATGGATAGTGGCGTAAATTATTCCATCAAAACACAACGAGGAAGCTGTTTTATCATTATTTTTTGTTGTTATTGTTTCTATGCATTTTCTGATGTGTTGAAATGAGGTATAAAAAAAATAATAATTGCCATAATTCATAAAAATACGCATTTTGGTAATATTAGTAATTCATTGATCTAATACGATTTATAATCTACTAGTTAAAGTTAAATTACCATAATTCCTCCAGGTTACATGGTACTTCAACACAGGTTTCAAAGAAAAACAAATAGTTAACGCATATATGGAATCTTTTAAAATACACCAAGTAAACCTCCATTCACAACATTATTTTCTTAATCACTCACCAACAACAAGAGGAATATGCCCTAAATTTCCGATTTCTAATAATAGATTATCCATAGTTATTAATAGCAAATAGTACACAATACGCATCGCTTGTTATTATAACTCGATTCATTGCTGACTTCCGGAAGGCGCCTAGCCACTCCATCAATCGGGAACCAGAAAGAAAAATTCAATATTCCTTGTTGATTTCGGTTTCGAGAATCTCATTTTACATGGAGGCAATTAGTATTAATTAATATCCCAGATAAATCCATTTTGATTTATGTGAGACGTGTTTTGTTAGCTCTGCTTTGCCATCTCGCACACACTGTTGTTTTTGATATCAACGATTTCTCTAATAATTAAAGAATTACTCTGTAGTTATACCAACCTATTCATCAAGTGGCAGGCATAGATCATAAATGGGCTGACAGACAAGATGCAATTTATGTATTTTGATGTTTGTGCACAATTTCCAGAGTATTCAATTAATATTAAATGATTCGAATTTCGAAGACTAATTTTGAGGTGATTTAGATAATTATTAGTGAAAGTTTGAAAATAAGAAAAAAAATAAACGAGGTTCCACCGAGATTTGAACTCGGATCGCTGGATTCAAAGTCCAGAGTGCTAACCATTACACCATGGAACCGATGTACTTTCAGTCCTCTAATTTTAAACTTTAACTTCTTGCATTCTTAGTGTCTTATTTTTTTTATTATTATTTTTGTTATTAAAAATAAAACTGTTTTTAAATATAAAACAATGGTTTGTACCAAATTTAGTCAATTAAACACTCAAAGAATATCTACTAATGATTTGAACTAATTATTCTTTGATGTGTTTCAACAAACATAAAATATATTTCAACAAGATATTATTTAATAATGTCACTTTATTAAATAAAAATTTTAAAATATTTTGTTCATAACTCAATAACGCGACCAACCCAAGATTATATTGAATTTTTATTTTTTCTTTTTTTATATCATTTTTTAATTGGATTGCCCCCTACTTGCGTTGACTATTAATAAGTATTTTATCTCAGAACCCAGTCAGAATTAAAATATTTATTCTTTATTATGTATTTAAACGCATACTTATTGTATTTTCATTATTTAATTGAAAACGTTCTTGTGGTAAAGCACAAGCATATATCGTTAAATTTGTTTTTAAAGAAAAAATATTAATTATCCCACAACCAGCAGATGTAAATGCGTCACAGGTATTAATTTAACAATAGTTTAACACTACCAGCTTCTTCAAGATAACTGAGCTTTACCACAATTTGTGTTAAAGATGCTGCTTATTGTTTATTAGAATTTTTCTTTGCTTTTCAAAAAAACCTTCTAATCCCTAAAATTTAATTTACGTTAAACACTCATTTATATAAGTTAGGGAAAACTGCTTCTATTTGAATTTTTGCTGAAATTTATTAAAAGTTTTGGTACATTTACGTTTTTTGCTATTAAATCAAGTTACGTTTTTTTTTTAAGAAGGTGAAGGTGGCATTAGCAGTTCCTCTGGTATTAAGTCCTTTGATGACGATTTTCATTTTGACACTGAGATAACGATTAAATGCATTTAGATAAATGTATTATCTATTAGCAACACATACAGGATGTTCAAATATATATCAACGTATCATTGCTAGCTTTGTTACTTGCGTGTTTCTAATACTGATTGCAATGGCAAAAACAAAAACTGAACAATTTGTTTTCGATATATTTTATGAAATGCCTATACTTTTGTCAATATCTTGCAAAATAATTAGATATGCGATACACTGGTGGTACTCTACATTTTAATTTGGAAAAAATAAAATACGCATATCAGTTTTATTCTTCATTTGAAAGTACTAGCAATCCCCATGCAGTCTGCTGGTAATTGTGGTAGATCCACTGCTTTTATAGTAAATAGATATTTAAATGAGATAAACGCACATGCATATAGCACGTACACGTAGTATATAGCTATACAAACAGAAGATTACGACGTAAAAGTATAACTGCATACACTGACCACTTTTGGACAACAACTAGCCGGCATATGCGTAGTTCATCCCAGATGAAATAAACATCCATGCAAAAAATTAAAAAATGCACAAATAGAAATCTCTACAGTTGTCTGTTAAGAAATAAAATGAAATGAGGAAAAAGAGCTTGTTTCTGCGTTAGACTAGAAACTTTTTAGACTACCCTCGTACAAATACAATTTCAAATGATTCACCAAAAACAACCACAAAATAAAAGCAAGAACGTTATTATTTAATAGTTTGATACAATCCAAAGTGCATTACCCCAATATACGTAATGGCATAATGATGGTATTTGCACAATATACAAATATACGATAACGCATTTATCCACAATTTATCGTTGCTGTATAGTTAATTAGGTGCTCATGTCGGACGGTCATCGCACATATCAAAATCCCGATAATCGAGACAAACATATGGCCGTGCGGAGGATTTTGCGGGCCAATTTTCTATGCGACCGCTTGATGCCTCATCTGCATCATCCATGTTCCATTAACATTTCGAGCAGTGAATCGGAAAGATGAACGTATATTAGTGTGGACGCGTGATTTCGCAAATTCTTCGGAATTAGTTAACTACACGCATATACTTGACAATATTCACTTTATCTCTCTTGTGAAGACTTTGTGTTAAGAAGTAGGATGTAATGTTTGTAAACAAGAGTTCATCTTACCACTACACACACCTCACCATCAGGCAACAAGTGTAGATATATATATTGAACATAAACGTCTCGATCTAGGGGTAGATAATGATAAACCATCAGAGAAGACACTAAGGAATCATACATCTTAAGGTAAGGGAACGCACAAAATCTTTTATATCAATCAAATTAATCTGCTAAAGGTACCGAAAATTTCAATTGAAACAAATACGTTTTGTTATTGCAAAGTAATTGAATTTGTGCAGTCTATAAATAATTCTCGAGTAAATAATTATGCTGCATGTATGAATATAATTTCAAATTCGTCGTTACGTATTAATAAACTTTGTACTTTTATTTTTTCTACTAGCGTTTCACCAACACATCCACATGGAGTGGTTTAAACTGTTAACCATCTTCCTACCGCTTATTTTCGCAATAAGTGCCAGCGAAGACCCCCAAGCCTACTGTGGATCCCATCTAATTCAAGCATTGAAATCCGTTTGTAATTCCCGATATTATGGACGTGCTAAGAGGTCATTTTTTCTTGGTAAGTAAAATTAATGCAAATATCTATTATTAATTTGGTCAGAATTTCTATTCGAATCATTTTAATCCAAATCAAAAGATTCTAAAATCTATTAAATGTAACACTACAAAATTACGTCATCAAAGTTGTATAACCGGGTTTTTACTTAAGCGTTTGCAATTGTTAATAAATATATTTTAAAATTATTTGATCTTTAAAGTAAATATATCTAGTACCTAAAAACTCCATATGCAACCACACTTAATAAAGTATACACTGCCTTCACGATGAAAGGAATAAAATGCTGAAAAATGTGGATTAATAGTTGTGATTTGTGTTTTCTTTTAATTTATACCATAATTTAATGTTCCTCTCGCACTAAGCGGGAACGATTGTAATAAACCTCTCATATTTGTTATAAATACTTTCTGAAATATTGAAATATATAAATACAAACAATAACTTGACTGAGGTTCTGTTTATAATGAAGCCCCGATAAACGATAAGAACAGCGAGTTAGTAAATCTTCCGTTGTATCTTTCCGTATCTATGGCTACAAAGATGCCAGCACATCGATTGGCCCGTTTACTAACTCGCTATTCTTCGCAGCTCCACTATAAGCGCACCCTAAGGCGGCAAATAAGCTTAATAACAACAACAGAAATCATAGTGTTTTAAATCTTTATAAGTGTTTATCACATCTAATTAAATCCAAAATGCGTTTAACTAAAAATCATGCAGTAGATGTTAAGTTATTTAATGAAAGTGATCCTGATCATCCGCCAATTAACTAATCTACTGTAAGTAAGATTAGAAGCAAATTCAGAGAGTTTGATGAGGTTAAAGATCTACCAAAAAATCAACTATCCAAAGTACCTAATACCAAGGGAGTGTAGTATGGAATTCAAATAAGGTTCCATCAATGGGAAAAATTATAGATGTTGAGCGACGGAGAATCCGCATTGGATGTAGATGGAATACACTCAGCATCCACAGAAAATTAATACGTGGACTGGAATTATTATTACCTAAATTCTAGGATCTTATTTTATTGAAAGTATGTTCAACAGAGAACACTGTTTAGAGTTTTTTCAGTTCGAATTGATTCTCACTTTAGCTGCCGCTTTTCCCAATCATGAGGATGCTGACCTACCAATTAATCTAATTTGGTTCCAGCAGATGGTGCACCTTCGCACTATGCACTGAATCTTCGAAGGTTTTTAGATGCGATTTCCCCAAACATATGGATCAAAAGAAGAGGAACTAACTAGTAGATGCGTAATGAGATTCGTTTAATTTCTTCTGTTGTATGTTGGAAAATATGCAAGAAGCAATAATTTCTGGGTTTGGGAAATGTTATGAAGTGTATCGGTGTCAGTTTGAGCGTTTGCTTTAAGAAGCATTCCAATTTAATTTTCAACTTAACAAAATTTTTGTTTGTTTTATAATAGTTTAAAAGCTATTCACAATAAACCCTAATTCGTAAAAATATATAAGGTGTTCTATTTAAATAGACTTTTTACTTTTAATAGACTTGCTACCGTTTCTGATCAAACTGTAAGTAATACCACGGTGTAGTGTAGGTTACAAAATGGAAAACCAAAATAAATTTATTGAATTTATTCCTTTCATCGTAAATGCAGTGTATAATACATACCATGTTTACCATATCGCACGTGGGCTGCAACAGTGTCACAAGTAGAAAAACAGTGATTTGGAGAAACCCAAGATTGAAAATCAAAACAAACTAAGCATTACGAAAATAGATTTCATTGTTGTTCTGTTTTGATACAAATCTGCACTTTATTAAATAAAATCATCGGGCTAAAGCTAATTGGCTCTATTTTCAATCAATTCCCACAATTATCTTTTTAATTTTATTTATTTGGACTTATGATACCGTTGCGGCCCATGTGCGATATATCTACAAATGAACCATTTTCAAATTATCTAATAAATCTTAAAAGCATCTTACATTAATTAACGAAAAAGAAACTGACGAACTAGCTCCAAGATCCCCAAAATTTGGGAAAGAGTATTCATAAATGACAGTTACCTTCTTTATCAAAACAAAAGAAAAATCGTACTGCGCCATCTATTAACAATCATGTGCACTTTAGAATGATCTAAGTACAGCTTATGCTCCATAGATTTCTCTCAATTTCCATAAGAAAATTCAAATTTTTGAATTTAAATAAAATAAATAAAATATTTTAAACACTTCCTTACTATTGCATTTCAGATAATTACATCGATGGATTAGATGACATGTATCCAAGCGAGAGATACGACTACAATGCACTAGCAGATCTACTCTTCGATAATGAAATATCAACACATGACCTTCTTAATGGCAATTTCCACAAAAGACATCTAATAGTGCGAGATATTGTGAACGAATGTTGCAAGAAACCATGTTCTAGAGAAACGCTAAGTCTGTACTGCAGTACCTCACCGAATTAGATAATATTTTATAGCGCCAATCAAATCAAATGTATCTTTTCATAACGATAATACCTGCTACAACTTTCCCAATAAAATGATGTACTTATTGTCGATGTGAACAAATCAAATAGATTAAATTCAATAATAAACTCTTGCCAAATATGAAACTTCGCTTTATTTACATATAATTATATACTAATAAACGATTTTAAACACTTCACATTTCAGTTCGTCATCCTGAAATGGTAACACAGATGATTCGCCCCAAAATATAAAGTTAAGATCCACTACAGTAATAAATTTCCTCAAGACGCTGCACTTTTCTGTAGAAGCTGTGCAAATCTATTCGTTATCAGAAGTGATACGTCAATAAATCTATCCACGCAATTAGTTAAACATGTTTCTGTTTTACTATCTAATTTGCTTCCTGGTTTGTCCACGCACTTTTCCCAGCAGAAATCGTTAAATTCGTGTATCTGTGAAAATAAACGTCTGAGACTTTAATCAAACAGAATTTACATAACCTTACCTGAGCATTAAATTGTGCTTTTTGCTTTTCGACCATTAAAAATTCTTGCAGCTCTTTATCTCCGGCAGGTTTAGGGGTATCTAAACTAGAGGAACTGAACGAATCAGCAAAATCAGTCATTTTTCTCGTTTTCGGTTGATGCACGACTTTAAAAAGAGGTTGGGTACGTTCGAATCGGATGAATAGGTTAGAATTCGAATTGTGAATTTTGGAACGTAAATGAGATTTAGATAATGTAATTTATTATTTGAAAATATATATTTTTTACCAGTTAAAATTAATTTTTGAATGTTTCAAATGAACTGTTTATAATTAATTTAGTTAATTTTTCATTTGTCTAATCATATTTCTGAACGTAGTTAAGCTTAACAAAATTAGTGATAACCGATCCAGTGAAATTTGAATCACATCGTGAATAGTGAATATGGTTTTTTTAGAACAGTGATAGGCAGGAACATGGATTTAATCTAGGTATGCCGATTTTCATTTCGTGGATAATTTAAATTGGAAACTCAGGCAGTAAAGATTATATTTGCATGCTTTACGCTAAGAAATTGGGCAGTGTCAGTATGTCGTTCATTGCCGGTGCGTTCTATCAATAAATATACGTTTATTTCGAATAGTATTTTGACGGGGCACTAACGCAACAATGCTCAGCAGAGTCAAAATATTACACAACGGAAAAAATCAGTAATGTTAAAGGCAGGAAGTAAAGACGAATGAAAACGCATAAACATAAATTTGTGTAAAATTTATTATAAAATAACAGTCATCAGCAATCACTATAACAATTTTAAATCACGTACGTAACTGGCGATTTTTACATAATGATAGTATAATAAGTCACTGTCACTGAAATGCCACTCATCTTTACAAATCACAGACATATATGTGATTTGTGATCATCACTTGCTAGTTGCCATCACACCTGCTTACATCACTACCAAGCGACCAAGTATTTATTATCTATCACTACATATATTTGTCAACAATTATGGAGGATTTCGAATTTTGATCCTTTTTTTTACCACAATAAGACGAGAATAAAGTGATAATGAACTCAATTGCATATCCAATACCATCACTGCAAAGTGTGTAAGTATCATTATGATTATACAATATCCAAAAGAAAAATTCTGAATTTATAGCTGTATAGATTTCATCGCAAATAATTTACACTGCCTATTAAATGAAAAAAACGCATTGAAAAGGCTTCCATATCATATCAAAGATAGAATATTACATAAGATATCCGTGAGCTTGCATTTTTGGAGAAAAGTTGATGCAAAATTAATTTGGGATAGTTTAACTCATGGATTTACAAAGCAAGTGAATCTTACCTTCTGTCTAGTAGATGACGAGCTCCTACAAATATTAAGCAGGTGCCAGAATCTAAGGGAGCTGTACTTGACGCAAATTTTAGATAATTCTTTTACAACAAAAGGTAAACACGACTAAATTCTCTGTTGTGTATATTGCTGTAATTTCCAGGATTACTGGAACTTATTCCTTGCTTAAAGGAGCTACGAATGTTAACGTTATCAAAATGCTTAGCAGTGAATGATAGCGTTGTTATAGCTGTTGCTAAGAATTGTCCAAAGTTAAAAGGGCTTGATCTACACTCCTGCGTGAATATAACCGATGCTGCCTTATTTGAGCTAGTTAATTTAGAGCACTTATGTTGGGTTACGTTGTCTAATACGAAGGTCAACAGAATTAGCAAGATTAGTTTTATGTAACTATAGAAATGTATTCTTAAAGGTTTCCAATAAAGGTGTTGAAGCTTTGGTAAAAGGATCAAGTGGAAGTAAACTTACTGAGCTTAGACTGGGAGATTGTATAAACATGACAGGGCAAGTCCTACCTGTGATAACTGCTAATTGTCCTAAGTTAGAAGTATTTGTTTTTCACGGATGTAAAATAATACAAGGTAAGATTATTTTTTATCATAATTATGGAATACGATAAGGTTGAATAAATTATTAATAATATTGAATATGCCATTTCGTATTACTTACCATGTACTACCTCACGATAACAATGATAACATTTCCAGATACCGAATTATTGGACCTATCACTAACAGGATTAAAACAAATCCAATACACGATTGAATGGTAAATTCCTTTCTATTATTATTATTTTTATATTATTTCATTAACACAGTACAATTTGTAACATTATTTAATACCTATTATTATTATGTATACCGTTTGACGAATACTAACATTTTCCCTGGTACTAAAAAAATTTGGTGTAATATGTGTTTCTAAAGGTAGTCTGAAAAAACAAAAATTATAATATAATACACACAATACGTATAAATAAAAAACATACAATGCATACCAGACAAACGTTTAAATATACATATTTTATTTTTACTTTGTCACTTTTCTTTTTAACTCAAACAAATTGAGGTGACAATTAAGATTGAAGAAATTAGAGCCTTATATTAAATATTATAATAGTAAGAATATGGAATTTCTAAGAAAATGTAGAGATGTAAAATAACATATAAAAAACTTATATATTAGTGTTTGAGTAGAAATATGATTCCAGTAACGTATGTAATAATGTTGGCTATAGTGAATTGGATACATGCGCAACCGTCAAGTAACCTATTTGATCTGCCATATGTGGATATCCATTCGTTACTGAAATTATATCAATACAAGATAATTAAATATAAATTCTACTCCAAAAATCAATCAAATTGAATTTCATTTAAGGGTTTTTAAGATAGTTTTTTTAAGCATTCTTGGCAGGTATAGGAGATTGTTTTAATTGGAGTATTATTGAACGCAGTCTAGAGACGTCCTTGTTGCCTGTCTTTGCCTTCGGGTTGAAATCGCACAATTTTGCGATCCTCTCCCATTCTGTACCAGGTTCTATTTCATTATCATCTGCTACGAATTGTTTTTCTGCGTTTCTGGAATGTAATGTTGAAAACAGATATTTAGATCTTGGAAATTTTACAAATGAAGGAATAAAAGAATATATATATGTTACTTACTTAGCGGATTCCCTGAGAGCAATACGATAAAATTTCATTAATACGTAAGGAATATACTTGATATTATACACAGCTACGTGCATATGTTACCTACAGCTCGGCATAGAGCAAAACAAATCCATCTTTTTGGACGTCCCAACTCGGCACATACGTTTACACTGTGTATCTAGCGAATCATAGTAAAAATACCCGTTACGGTTTGTGTCGAGATGAGCATATCGAAGGATCGCCGTAAAACAATTAGAAATTATTACATTATATTGTGCCGAGTTGGGCATTTCCCGAAATATCAGAAAATCTCGGAAACGATTCAACAACGAACACCAAGTTAGAGCGGCTCACAGTAAAGTACGAAACACTATATGACGAAAACAATTTCATCGGGCTCATCAAAAGGTACAAACGGTATAATCACAAGACTGGTTAAAAGTTGAATTTTATCATCATCATTGGCTTTTATGCAACAGAAATTAAAATTTAATAAGTTACTTTGATTGTATGTTTGAGCTCTAGAAAATTCATATGGTGTGAGAAGAGCAACATTCCATCCAAACACTATTTTATATTTTTATTTTTAGATGTTTAGTAAAAAATTTAGTAGATTGGTCATTTCGCCATTTTAAAGGTATGTGACCATACCTCCCTTTATAGAGGATATTAATCTTAATGGAAAAATAAATAACCTATAAGAGCTACAACAGCGCATAGAAAAGGCTTATATAATTCGTGGATAACTTTGAGCAATTTATAGCTCCCTTATTTTGTAACTTCTTTATAAACGACTTGGGAAAATGATTTATTCTATCTAACGAGTTTTACTATCTATTAAAATAAATTCCTCAAATTTGAGTCTCCTGAATATTTCAAATCTCTAACAATTACAGCGTACTGTAATTTTTTCTAAGCACTGAATACGATAACTTCCAACAATAACAATTCTTACCTATTAGCTGCTTTCGTCTTCTCAATCTGTTCAGCATGATTTCTATACCATTCTTCCAGTTCCTCCTTAGCTGTTTCTCTCCATTCTTCTTTTTTAATTTCCTCTTCTCTATCTGAAACAATTTCATAAAACAAGTTGAAACATGAATCTATTCTTTTATTTTTTCAGGTGAAACAGTTTTGTACTCAACAGAAGTTGTGAATCTCGTATATTAGTTATTTTTATATTATGTATTACATTATATACTTATAAAATATATTTTTGATAAAATTGTATATATATATACCTTTTTCTTCTAAACGCTGTACTTGTTCCTCTCGCCATTTTTTGATCTTTTCCGGCTCCTCTCTGATTTCAGACTTGATAAGAGGTGGGGACGTTGAAACTAAACAACGTAAACAAGAAAATGATTATGTGATCGTTAAACGCGGCAGTTCATCAAACGAAGGAAACTAAGCGCTTTCTTACATTTCCACAAATGCGGGCCTTGTCTTTCTTGTACCCTAACGCTCTTAAACATTATTCGAACATTACTATTTAACGTAACTATTAATAAAAAAAAGTTCGTACAAGTATTATGCGAAATTGGAGTAACTAGAAAAACAAGAGACCGTACAAGAGAGAAAAGGGGTTTTTAACGCATGATGTATCAGGTTTCAATGCAAAACTTGATGTATTATGTCTTTGAAAGATGTTTGGGAGAAACGTCCAAGGTTTCCGTAAGATATAGAAGAATGACGACGTATTAATTACATTTTTTTTTACAAATATACATTACCGTCACAAAATTCAAATACATATATTGCGAATTGTTACCGAAATTTTTAATAAGATTTAAAAGTATATTACAAAAGAGAAAAGAACTGGTATATTCTAAAAATATTTAACGTATGTAAGATATACATTAGCCTTTACAAATTCGAGGCATTCTTTTCAGCGGATTTTCTGATCGACACCAAATTGTTAGCACGCTTCCTGTAAATAATTACAGTGCTGCTGTCAATGGGCGATATATCGAGGTTTTGATGCAATACCATTATTTTATTATTTTCCGCCGTCCTTTTTGATAATAACGTTGCCTACGGGCGTCTGTTTTGCTTTCACGGTTTTTCGTAAAATACCCAGGCAGTTAGCAGTGCCCATTTATAAATATCCTTCGTCTTTAAAAGCATTGACAGAACAAAAGGAAAACATTCACAAACAATAATTGATATTAACATACAACTGTAGGCAGGGTAACTCTTTTAGGGCTGCGATAAAACCAGAAACTTAAAGCTCAAATAAAATACATAATAGAATTTATAACCTTCTTTTATTAGGTATATTGGTATTTAATGCTACCTCCTTTAGCCTTTATTTCAGCTTTAATTCTTTTAGGCATAGAAGCTAACAGTTTATAACATTTTTCGGGCGAAATAGACGCCCACTCCTTGAACATTGTCCGCTTGAAGACTTCCTTAGAAGTATGTTTGTTTTTCCGCAGCCTCTCTTTCAATGCCATAGATTCTCAATGGGCGAGAGGTCAGACAACTGCGGGGAGCAGTCCAAAACCTTCACTCGATTCTCACCAAACTACTTTACAAATCGAACGACAATTGACGGTTCAAGAACCTCTTCCAACATATCGCTACAACGCGCCTCATTCATGCACCCCTCACACTCATAGGACTTCAACACCTTGTATAGTCATACACCACCAAATCATAATGCTTCCACCGTCATGTTTAATGGTGGGTAAAATGCCTTCCGTAACCTGCGGTAAACTGGCCTCGGAAAGGCTGTACATCTGCGTAGACTAAACACAGGGCGTTAGCTTTTTTTTGCTATTTTGGTGAAAGAAACAATAGCGTTGAGTTCGGTTATGCATATTGCAAGGATTATGGGATATTTTCAAGTACTTACGCCTATATTAGATTCATCAAACCAAAGTACTTTGACCCAGTCATCTACGTCCTAGTGTTGGCACTTCTTTGCCCACACAGGGCGCTGCTTGCGATGTAACTAGATGAGCAAAAGTGTCGCGATTTCCGAGCATGTAAATTCCCCACGGTTAACCTTTTTCTTATGGTATTACACAGAGATTGGTGCGTTTCGTTGAGCGCGGAGCCCACCAGAAATCGCTATTGCGAATTTATTAAAATTATCTTGCCTCGTAAAGCTTAAGATAATTGTGACTTTTTGGCATATTGTGTATACACAAACTCACAAAACAAGAACCGATTATGTAATTTGATTGGAAATAGAAATTAACCGTTTCATATTTGCTTTCAATTTTGTGACGGTAGTATACATAAGGATAGAGTATAAAATGCATGAAAACAATGTATTTTACAATTTAACTGAGGCCTGTAATGAATGCTGTAAAGAAATTAAATGGTTTAAGCTTTAAAAATAACAAAAAAGATACGTAACAATATCTTACCTCCATATCCAAAGTCATGCTCAAAAGAAAAACCATCTAATAAAAAAGAGAAAAAAACATGCATAAGATAATAGTAAAATGCTGAAGCTAATAGTAATAGAACTTAACAAAATGAAGCGTTTTATTTACAAGTGAGAATCTTCGGTACCATTATATAGAATTTATTTTCTGCCTAGTGTAATGAAGACTACTGAAATTAATATATCACTATTACGCAAGCGTTCTGAAGACCTTGTAATATGCCCCACGTTTTAATATAATTCAATATTTTATCATTATTTAATATTAAAGTGGACTAATTTGCCAAAGAAACTCTATTAAATAAATGTATAATGTAGTAACTACATTTATTTAATAGTGTGATAAACAGAAGTATTTTTTCCAAAAGGAAGAAATAATTTTTTAAATATTTACAGAAAATACGAAATGTTGTTTTTGAAAATTTATTATTTTTATTGTACATTATAGGCCAACGATATGGTAAAGTACATTTATTCTCACAAAATAAAAATGACTTTAAAATTTCAGATATATAGACGTATATAGTAATTATGGGCGAATAACTAAAAAAATATATAACTCGGGATGGCCAAAAACCGCAATCACCATCGATTACAATAACAGTTTACCAAATAGTGCTAGGCGAACGTTGAATTAAAGTTAAGGATATAGTAGAGGTGAAAAATATGATAATATTTTTAGAATGCAAACTGATAATTACTATTTAGGGCATAAATGAACTTTGCAAAACCATCAACTTGCTCTATATTATATCTTAATTAATTGTAATAATGTATTTCACAGTGATATTCAATGTATGAAAGTAATTCGTTAACATGATGCTCTAAATTACATAATAAAATGAATACAATTCAAAGAAAAACATTTGTATGCGATGACTAATCTAATCAAAATCGATAAATATTGAAGCTGTCAATATATATTTTTCTAATTTATATGTATTAGACACAAAACAATCAAAATTAAATTTAATCAATTGTAGTTCACAATTAGCAGCGTTAGAATTAACTACTCGGTTATATTTTAAGCGAAGCATTGTTACTACATGTTACAAGAAGCATCGATAAGAGATTAGATAGCTTTGGTATCCAATTGACCTACTTAAATACTACATGAACAGTGCTAGGATCAGAAAAATGTAACACATACCACCATTACTCGGTTTGGAAAATTCCAGGGTTTCTTGGTCCAATCCGTCAATCATCTCAAAACTTGAACCCGAATTTTCTCTGATGGTGTTGGTTGTAGCACCATCTACATGTAAAGCTACACTTAAAATAAAGTATACAGAAAAAAAAAAGAAATATCGTTCATGCAATGCGACAAATAAATGTTAATGCACCATGCACGTATTACTGTTAGAAAATAAAATATTAAAGAAAATATTTTACTGCGAATAGTAGTAATGTAATATGAAGGATGTAGGTTAGAAATTACCTCCGTTTAGCTGGGGTATCGAGATAGCGGCCGGTTTCAATTCGTCTTCTAAGCCCGCAAGATCCGATTGTTCCTTCGCTAAAAATTCAGCTGCTGGGTCGACGTCGAATTGATCCAAATTATCGCCAAAATTCGCCATTATTATGATATCTCAACCAAACATTTGACAAGAATGACAAGCATACTATACGTCCGGAAGTTACATCCTCTTTTCAGAATCGACAACATAAAGCAATGAAAATTACTAGAAAACACAATGATTACAGCAAGCTTTGCAATAATTAACTTTTAACTGACTGCGGTAGATAATAATTCAGTAAAGTAGAAACATTTTCTCGACATTGTCCTTTATTTCTTAAAATAATAACGGTATACAAATGTTTGATTTTTGCAGTTTCATATTGGCGACCATGCTTATACTCCGGAAGTTGATTTGGAGGGAATTTCAAAGTTTTAATTAATTTTAAAATATCAATATGCAGAATGTTCAAATTTGCTGTAGCACGAATTGTTTTCTTTTTTTTTAGCTGTTCAATAAAACTATTTTTTCTCGTTATAACTTTTATAAAAACTGACGTGCTTCTTACTTCAAAATAAAAAAAGTACCTCCTGGTTGGAGTGAAAGCTTTTATAAATGTTGCATAATTCAAAACAATTGTACGATCTCAACTACTTTTATATTAAATATTTTTTCATAAATATTGTAAGGAATCGCAAGCGCCTTTAGAAACATTATTTCGTACAATTTGAACACACTGTATAATTAACGTAATTCAGTAAAATAAACAGAAATTGCATACTTTTAAACATTTCAATGATTAGGTATGTAGTCGTGAAGTACTTGTCCTCCAATTTAATTGTTTTTTATCAATCGCCTGATAACTTCTTTTTAAATTGCGCGGAGGTAATTTCTTCCAACATTTTATATAGTACGTTTAAGAAAACTAATTAAAAAATTTAGGTAAACAAATACATAAATAAAAGTGAATTATTGCACGCCGGGCTGTATAAATTCCTCGTTTGAGAATAACAAATTTAGAAATAAAACGTTTCAAGATGACGACATTCTCTTATTTCTTTATATTTTCAATAATTTTCCTTGCTAATTATTGTGACGGTCGTCTTGTTATTAATACTTGGAGATTTCCGCAGGCGGCTGAAGCGGGTAAGTAAAAAAATTGCTTTATTTCCGCTTTATTTTTATAATTAATTCTTCAGGTTGGAGCACTCTGCTAAGCACAAATGGAGCGGTTGACGCACTTGAAGCTGGTTGCTCATATTGTGAAGCTACCCAATGCGGCCTAAGTGTTGGTTTTGGTGGCAGCCCCGACGAGTCTGGGGAAACTACGTTGGATTCGCTAATTTTTGATGGGTATCTAACGAAAAAATTGTCAAAACTATACACCTATTAATAATTTCGATTAAAATTTCAAGGAGGACCATGGACGCTGGTGCTGTAGGTGATTTAAGAAGAATTAAGAGCGCGATGTCCGTAGCTAGACATGTTCTTGAACATACCAAACATACTTTAATAGCTGGAGATCAAGCTACGGAATTCGCCGTCTCAATGGGATTTACAGAAGAAAGCCTAATTACAGAAGTTTCTACGCAGATTTGGGCTAATTGGACGCAAAATAATTGTCAACCAAATTTCTGGAGAGCAAGTATCAACGTTTTGATTATTTAAAATGTTCAAACAGGCGGCTTAATATTTTGAAAATTATTTCAGGAACAGAACAGTTTTCCTGAAGTGGTTTAAATATAAAAGCAACATTGTATGCTAATTAACAAAGTTACTATTTTTGACGAGAGTGCATGATGTAGATAATATTTTCAATTTACAGTATCAATTTACATCTACATCTCAATTGATTCTTAATATAGCATTTTCTCTTGTTTAAATTTTATAGATAATAATAGTCCACCTGAGTTTACTTAAGATAAATAATCAAGAGATCTTGTAAATTTCCACAGTATTCTTAATTTGTTTAATGCAAGTATAAATTAAACATTTACAGAATGTCGAACCAGATCCCGCTACGTCTTGCGGCCCTTATTTACCAATCAGATCTAGAAATATTGATTACAATAGACAAAAAGATTCTGGACATATCGACGTTAAAATCAACCATGATACCATTGGTATGGTTGTCCTCGATGGTAACAATAATTTTGCAGCTGGCACCTCTACGAACGGATTGAGATACAAAATACCCGGGTAAAATAATCATAATTTAAAATGTTCCGCCTCAAATGCGATTTACTTAAACTAGGAGAGTTGGTGATTCCCCAATACCAGGTGCAGGTGCTTACGCCGACAATGCAGCTGGCGCTGCTTGCGCAACCGGTAATGGAGATATCATGATGAGATTTTTGCCAAGGTAATTCGACTTTGAGTTGAAAATCTTGTGTTTGATTAAATTCTTACAGTTTCGTTGCTGTTGAAAAGATGAGAGAAGGCGCCTCAGCTTTAGATGCTGCGCAAATCGCTATTGGAAGAATTGTGGAATTCTATCCAGAATTTTCAGGAGCTGTAATTGCCGTATCTTTAAATGGGGAATATGGAGCTGCTTGTAATGGAATGGTCGAGTTTCCCTTTGCTGTTAGAAACGATAACTTAGACGAAGCAATTGTATATACTGTAGATTGTTTAAATCCACCACAACTGTAAATGATTTGATACAAATAGAATTTATTTCAAATGAAAATTTGTATTATTGGCAACATTGAAGTTATAAGGTTGGTTAACCTAAGTCGTGAAAATTGTCATTATATGGCGGAAAATTTAAAGTCAAACACGTTTACAAAAACAATCATTTATTACTAAAAACAACTATACAATTCGAACATTCATCACATTCGAACAGTACCTCTTCTTGAGTCAGCTCGTCTTTATCGATTTCGATATTTTTACCACATCTACAAATGTAATCTGCTATCGAGTTCGTAAAATTGAGTTTTCTCGCATCCACTTGAGCATATACCAAGGGTCGATGATTCATATTCGCGTGTAATAGTGATGCATCATATTCTCTCCGTAATTTATCGTCTTTTAATGTTTGCCATGCCTCGTTTATTGTAACAAATTTATCGGAAGATGTTTGTGATCCTTTGTCTGGATGGGCGCTCTTTATCAGACGCTGATAATTTCGTTTGATTTCTTCAAAGCTTGCCGTCTGTTCGCATTCTAAAATAGTGTAATACGTCTCTGTACACATTGTTATTGTATTTTTACTTTAAAAACCAATAAATAATTAATTAACTACTGTTATTGTTATTGCACTATTAATTACTTTATGTGAGGTTATAGAGAGGTATTAGAGTGCGCGTGCGTATATTAAATTTAATTTTGAAATGGGATTTTATAAATTTTTGATAGTTTTGCCTGCTTTGTTGATTAACTGCACGTCTAAACGCCTTGTTATTAATACTTGGGCTTTTTGGGAGGCAAATAACGCAGGTATTAAATGATTTCAATATTTGCTTCTTTCCGTGATATTTAAACCCATAATTTTCTTCATTGTAGCCTGGGAGACTCTTATGAAAACAAATGATGTTATCGATACATTAGAAGCAGGCTGTTCTTACTGTGAATCGCATCAATGTGACTTCACAGTTGGCTTTGGTGGTAGTCCTGATGAATCTGGGGAAACTACGTTAGATGCTCTAATTTTCGATGGGTATTAATATTATATTATGTAAATCGTGAAAAATCTACACAGTAACTTCTTTTTCTCTAGGAAAACTATGGATGCTGGGGCTGTAGCTGATTTAAGAAGAATTAAAGATGCAGCATCTGTAGCTAAATACGTTCTGCAGCATACAACCCATACCTTGCTAGCTGGAGATCAAGCAACTACGTTTGCTTCAGCTATGGGATTTGTAGAAGAAAGTTTAAGTACTAATGCTTCTCTTGCAGTTTGGAATAATTGGAAACAAAATAAATGCCAACCAAACTATTGGAAAGTAAGTTTGGCCACGATTTACTTTCCTTTGTCAAATTGCTCTTTGTAGACGCTATGGTTTTAGAACGTTGATCCAGATCCAACTACATCTTGTGGTCCCTATGTACCTCTAGCACAAAATAGCGTTTATTATGATTTTTATAAAAATGCGAGGAACATAAATGATGTTCAATTCAATCATGACACCATCGGCATGATAGTTATTGATGATGATGGTAATATAGCAGCAGGAACATCAACAAATGGATTAAAACATAAAATACCTGGGTAAAATTGTTAAAAATATTCCTTTCTAAGAAATGTATGATGTGAATTTGTTTTTTTTAACATAGAAGAGTTGGGGATTCCCCTATACCAGGATCTGGTGCCTACGCTGATAATAGTGTTGGGGCTGCTTGCGCTACGGGTGATGGAGATATTATGATGCGATTTCTGCCAAGGTACTATATTTTAGTTTAGATTATTAAAAGTAATGAAAAATGAAGTGTATCGACAAATTAGATGTACTCTTATGCAAGTATATTGTGTTTTTAGTTTTCTAGCAGTTGAAAAAATGAGAGACGGTTTTTCACCATCTGAAGCCGCGAGAATTGCCGTCTCAAGGATAGTACAACATTATCCGAATTTCTCTGGTGCCGTTATTGCCGTATCAGCAACTAGAGAATATGGTGCCGCTTGCCATGGAATGGTTCAATTCCCATATTCAGTGACAGATGATGAACTGCTCAATGTAGTTGTAAAAAATATAGAATGTATAGAGTAATTAAGCCAATATAAAAAAAGGCAATAAATACACATATCAATGAAAGTGATCCCCATTCTCCTTAAACTAGATCTTGGCATCTGAGATTTTTTTGCTACTATTTAGTGGTATATCCTACCTGACATTCTATTCTTGCGCATCTCAAAGATATTTAGTAGTTCTAGATATTCTGGATTAATCTCTTATTGGAATCGAGGTGGAGATTGGTCCTGGATCTCTTGGGCCAGGCGTGAGACATGGACATATTTTATATAGTAGGAGCTCCATTTGCAAGTCTAGAAAACGTGGTTTGCTATCAATATATTTTTGGCTTTACACTAGTCACCACGTCAATCTTCATTTTCTTCGAGAATAAACCTTTTTCTGTAATAAATTTAACGGTCACACATTTTCCACCGTTCACCTTAAATCATTACATCGCCATCCTCTCTACTAGAATACATATTGAAGCCGTTATTCGTATCTACTTGCAGTATTATCCGCGAATACTTGGAGACTATGAGCAACGTCGTATGTATAAAAAAATAAATAATTCTGGAGTCAATAGAGAATGCTGTAGGACTACGAATAGAATTAGTCCTCTGTAAGATAGACGTGAGCCACACGCTTTCTAAAAATTCTTTCTCCAATACGACTCTATTATTAGAACCAATCTCATACTTATCCCAACTCTCATCTTATGGAGAAATATCTAACCTAAACATCCACTCCAACTGCTTCCCAGAGTTTGAATGCGTTTGTTATAGATTTCGACCGAAGAAATAATAAATTGAGTGAAGGCGATTGCTTCCATTAAGTTAAATAGCAAGATGTGGGGCAGTATGCTATGGAAACAGAGGGTCCTATATTTACTAAGTAAAAAAACCAAAGACTGTTTGCAAATACTTTTAATTAGAAATGAATGAACACTCATATTTTAAGTTATACATAAATTCTAAGATAAGGACAGTGATCCAACACTTCCAAGGTATTACATTTCAGAGCAATCGTCAAGGATATCTGGATTACTTGCAGCAACATCTACACCACGTACACACATAACATCAAAATCATCAACTATATTACTTGCTATATTCTCTTGAGGTGTTTCTGGAAGATTCTTAAACGAATTGTAACGCAATGTTACTGCATCTATTAAATGTTTATTCCCTGTCTTTTCAGCCAATTCCACAGCAAATTTCAACGTCTTCTCATCGCTTCTTTTAAATAACGCTTTAGTTGCCTCCTCGTATTGCTCCAAAACGATGAAGCTGAAATCACCGTAATAGATCAACGTTTAGAACATATAAAGACCATATATCGTTTACCATTGAGCTGCGATTTCAAAAGAACCATTTATAATAGCAAATTTTGCCCATAAAGATATAATTTCGTTTATCAAAGGATGATCTTTGGGAAGTCTGCATTTTGCTAGTGCCAAAGCTTCCCTAAATAAAGTTTCATCACATAATACTTTTACGGCTTCCTCGACTTTATGACAGGCTAAGAGGTATGATATGAGTTCGAAAGGATCTGTTTTAGTATCTTCTTGTAATTTTGTCGTGTATACTGCGCAGGCTTCTTGCCACAATCTAATCAAATGATTGGATAGAGGTTTTATTATATTTTACGAGACTCCATAAAATTTATAAACGATACTGTATAAAACTTACTTAGGAGATACCATCGGAGCCATGCTAATAAGCCACGGGGTCACGGTTTGATTACTGATTGCCTCTTTAAGAGCTTCTGAAAGATTACCTTTCCATAAAGCTAAATGTTGATAGTTGATGTATTTCTTCTTCTCCGCGTGTTTTTCTTCTGTAACATTAAGTTTAAATCATGTTCAAAAATTGCATACCAATACTTACGTTCCATCTCTAACAATTGCAGTACCTCGGATTTATCACCAAATAATTTGGTGATATCAAAATTATTCATCACTTCAGCGTCAACATCTTGTGCTAGCTCCAGATCTGTTGGATTTTTTTGAGTAATCGAGGAGAATATACGTTTGCAATCATCTAGCATTGTACATGGGTTATTCTGGGCTTTTGATGTAAGATTTAGCATGGCACCGCGTTTGACTTTCTTGTTAGCTTCTTGGTCATCATTTTCATTTGGCTGTTTCTGTTTGTTGCGATTTTGTTTCAGTCTTATACTTTCTTTTTGTATTTCTTGCAAATCTAAAACAGTTCACTAAATTTATGTAGCGACTCTAATACTTACAATTCATACTTTCTTCTGTAATTGCGCACTGGTTTGTTAGGTCCCAAATTCGTATACAATTATCTTTACCGCCACTAATAAGATAATCTTTTTTTAGTGGACTCCAGCATACACTCAATATTTTTTCGTAATTATGGCCGAAATATGTTCCAATAATTGTTGATGTTTTAACATCCCAGACCTATGGAGAAAATTAAATAACTACAACATAACAATTTGCAGTTTCTTGAATAAAATGCTAAAAAACGGCCTTTTTAAACCGGTTTTTCTTTAGCAAGACTACTTATGAGAATCAGAAATGAGGTAGCTGTCTTGCCATGAAAATAAAAAAAGACGCTAACGATTACTAGATGGAGTGTAGAAAATAAAATGAATATTAAAAAGGAATAAAAGTACATGAATCAGCGGACATAGGGAAAGCTGGCTGGTAGTACAGTCTCTCATAATTGCATGGTTGGTCAAAGAAATTAAAAATTACCTGAATTATCCCATCTTGACCACTAGAAGCCAGCTTTGAATTCTCATACGGACTCCAGCACATACACATAACAGGCTTAGAGTGACCATGTAATTCAACTATTAGCCTATGGTTGGATTCTACTGAACCATCTTCAAGTAATTTTCTAATTAAATTAATTTTTTATTACAAAGAGAGTTCGATAAATACCTGCCATTGGCAAGAAAAAACATCTTTATGTGTAAAAATCATTTTATTTTTGAACATGATCCCCTTTTATTCTGCCAATCACTTCATCGTTTGAACCAAATCTTTTCCGGCCGAGTCATTTTTTTATATCCGCACACAGGAAATAATCGCTGGGGGCTAAATCGGCGACTATTATGGGTACAGAAGTAATTCGTATCCTAACTCATGGAATTTTGCCATGGCGACGACACAAGTGTCTGCGCGTGCATTGTCTTAATGAAACAGAATTCTTTTCTTGGGACGCTTCGAACGATCAAATAAATTCGCATAATACTTGCCATTAAGCATTTTGCCCTTTTCAAGTAATCAATGTGGATTACATCGCATACAAAATATTGTGAGCAGGATCTTGGCCGATAAAGCGGTTTTGACCTTCTTTGGCGCCAGTTGGCCACAAAAAACTCACTGTTTGATCTGTTCTTTGGCCTTTGGTCTTTCTCGACGCCAAAAACCATTCGCATTGAACTTTAACATAGCAAACACTCCTTTGAAGTTTATACGCATGCGTATTTATGGTTAATTGTACATTTTGTACATTCCGTACATTAATATAAGCTGCTAAAAATAGTATGCACCCGATCAATTGAGATGCCCATACTCCTCACCAATCTCACGCACTTTCAATCTGATCATTCGTTACCATATCATTTGTACGACCTGAACATTCTTGATCAAAAATACTTGTACGGCCGCGTTTAAATTCAGATGTCCAATATTTTATGGTCGATAACGAAAGGTTAAAATCCCCATGACGTATCTCTACCTTATTAAAAGTTACTTTTACGAAAAATAGTTAGTACCGCAATCTCTTGCCGAGGCCAGATAATTATCAAACTCCCCTCGTGTTATCATTATGAATACTCACCAGTCACTGTTTCGCAATTCAAATCGTAAATAATTATAAAAGCATCTGCTGTAGATATAGCAATCCATGAGTGGTTAGGAGATCTGCTGCTATCTTCTTCCGTAAATTCTGGATGCCATACAATATTGAAGACAGCTTTATGTTCACAAAAGATGGTAAATTTATAAATTAGAGATCCATCATATATCTCGAATTCGCCTGATTTGAAACCAATAGCAAATTGAGTGTAATCTGGCTTCCATGCCGTACACGTGGCAAATTTCTTAGCTTGTACTAGCATTGTCCTAGGTTCTGCAATTATAACACATTAATATAGTTGAGAATTCCCCTTATTTATTATATACTGCTTTTCTGTTAAATCGCGCGAAATGGCGAAAATAAGTAACACATGTACGCGCACTTCAGAATATGTACTTTTATGCACTCGAGTTAAAAATATGCATAAAGAGTTCAAACCCTTTTTTTTATTACATTCTTTAATTTTAAATATTATGCAGAGTATATTGTGGACTTCTAAAGAAACAAAAATGAATATTAAAAAATTCATATATTTGGCCAAATCTGCTAACACGCCCTCGAAAATCTACCAGTCATCCGCTGCGTTTTAATTAATTTCCAACCCTCAAAAACAAAAATTCTCTCCTCTTACCATAACTAAGCTTACGGACCTTTCATCTTTTAAACGCTATTAAGCAAGCAGTGTATTCCTCTCTTTCAGAAGTTTTCGTAGCACGTCTTCCAGATGGCATTTAATATATTTAGTGGACCAATTCTGGTTTCCCAGGTTCTCAGAATGACTGTATTATGGATCATTCTACAACGAAGCTCAATCCTGTGGTTCCACTAACGCACGGGCTAACAAAGAATTTGTTGTATTTTCATGTAGGGTGTCCCAAAGCTTCATGAGCTTATTCGAGGAAACGATATTACGCGTCATTTTTTTTTTGTCGTGTGGAGGTGGCCCAACACAGTACATAAGCTTTTAAGCTTTGACATAACCTCAGGAACCTTTTAGCGTGTAAAGTGTTCCATGAGTTTGTTGTACCCGTCGTCGTAAAGGGTAAAACGCAATTATTTGCGAATGGTGGCTCGAGAGTGTACCAGACCCACCGAGAAAATTTGATCTTAGCGATTGCAAGCCCTATTACCACTGGACCACCGTCAAAACAGAAATCATTTTTAGCAAAATTACTATGTTACAAATCTCATTCTATTAAAAAATATTAATCATAATAAATTACCTTGTGTTAATGCTAGCGATGTGTCATAAATAGCCACCTCCCCTTCACCGCAAGCATAAAGTCCTAGAAGAGCTTTATTCCCATTTATTGGCCCCCATACAACTTGATGCACAGGTGTTCTAAAGTGTTGAAATAATAACAACGGAGTGGACGAAGGTTTATTCACATTAATTAGACCAATCTACAAATAAGAATAACTTACAATTAAGAACAAATATAAGAATGTGTTTAGTTTGATTTTCTGTTGTTTTGAATATGGTCAAAAACAATCATAATTACCCGGCCTTCATGTGTACCAAATGCCAATTGACTTTCATTCGTTGGATGCCAGGCTAATGTGAACACTTTACCCTGTATACTTCGCCATAAATTAATCATGGTTATGCGTTGATTTTCTGGGTGACTTAAATCCCAAATTTTTACAGTGTTATCCCCGAGACCCAAAGCAAGTCTGAATAGCATGAGTATTACAACTAAAATAACAAAAAAGGATTGTATGGTAGAACTTACTTGGTAGGAACTAATGGGCTGCTTGCTATGCAATAAATGCAACCTCCGATAGTTGGATAAGAAACACGTAGTGAGCTGTTTGGTTCTAAGTTACAACAGAGTATGTATCTTTCCTGCCCAATTGTCCAAACGTATAAGTCATGCATTCCAGGATATAAGTTCTGGGGAGCAGTAATTACGAAGATTGTGCTACCGTGGTGATTGTGAATCACTCTTCTTTTATATTTATCCTGTTGCGAATCTCCAAACCTGTGACAATATGAGAGAAATGAAGAAATAATTCAAAATAAGTAATCTAATCAATAACATAAAGAAAAGAAGATAAATGAAATAACTTACTTTTTATTTAGATTAAGTGTCCATTCAACCAATTCACCAGTTGGAGAAGATGAGAGTAAAATATCTGTTCCGATCCAATATAAAGCAATCCAGTAATCTGAATTTTTATGATTTTTCTTTCCTTTTTGAAATGGCGCAGAAATTACCACTTCTTGTCGTCCTGCACACCATATTTTAATTGAGCTGAAAAAGAGATTTTTGATAAAATAGTTCATCTTGATGATTTCTACAACCTATTAAGATGTACACCTCAAGTTTGTGAACACCCTGCATATTATTATAGGCTATCCCAAAACCACATTACTTTTCCAACAGATGAAAATACTCAGTAAAAACATTGCGTATCTTTAGCCGAACTCTCTTTATACGCATTTTAGTGTTGCAACAAATTTGCTGGTACATTAAAGTTGAACATACCCATTTCTACATGATGAAGCTATCCGTACATCCTTAATATCTACTTTGTTTGTACTAGGAAGTAGTTTGTAAACAGGATTTTTAGCATCTCCACCGTGTATTTCTTCATCATCATCGTTTTCCAATATGTCTTTCTCCACAACACCTTTTTTATCATCAACTTCTTCGTTTGTTTCAACATTGTCACCTAGACTTTCCGTTTTTATATCATCAATTACACCATTGCCAATAGCTTTCATATCTTCCTTCGTCTCAACATTGTCACTTGTACTTTCTTGCAATTTTACATCAATATCATTCAAATTGGCAACTGGGCACCAGCTTAATGATACAATGCCTTTGTTGTGTGCACGAATCTTATATATCAGTTTTCCAAGTTCTAGAACATACAAACTAATTGATTCTAAAGATATTGAAAGGAAATAAAGAATTTACTCCTAATATCAACGATTAGGACTAATCCACATTTGGAACCGAAAGCAACAAACCATGGGACAACTGTACATGCTTGGAGGGTTGTGATTTCTATTTTAGGAGGGAAAATATTCTTCTGTGTTATTGTCATATTGGTTTCGATATTCCATATGCTGATAAGACCTTGTTCTGACACTGATACTACACTGTGAATAAGGGTAAAAACAGAGGCAACCAATTTATTCACACGTTGCTGAAATAATGATAGATATGGCATTGTAACGACAAAAAATAGCTTTGACTTCATGTTTAGCTCACCAAATGGATTTCATTCTCGTACAGACACGTCAACTGCGATGCATCCCATAATTTAACAATCCTATCCTCACCCGCAGAAACGATAATTTTCTTAGCTGTGTTCGAAGTCCATGCATGATGTGCATCAACTGACAGTACTCTGTAATTTTACAAGTACAAAATACAAATCTTCTATAACAATAAAATACAAGAGCTATACCTTCCATTATGTGCAGAAGGTATGATTTTGATACGAAGAGGAGAATCACATGGTGTTGGATCAATGATTACGATTTCACTTCTCGAGCCATAGATCAAAGTGTTATCGTTAGCACATACGAAAATTTTACTTTCGTACCAATTTGGCGATGAAGGAATAGTGACTTCGTTCATATTGCTATAAAAATAAGTTTTGGACTACGTTACTGGAAAACGAACTTACGTCGTTTTAGATAACCTAAGTACTACAAGACGAATAAAGCAAATGCGTACTAACTTTCAATGATATTGTGGCCCACAGGAAAACAAAAAAAAACACACAATCTTCTTTATATACTTATTCGAAAATCGATTATGTACAGCTGTGTAAAAATTGTGCCTCAAATACAAATAACATTTTCTGCTAGTTAAAACAAGTATTGTACATAATTCTTAAAGAAAAAGCAAAATTTACGGATGAAAATGTTGTGCAAAAACTTTTATATAAAATTTAAGGTGAAATAACTCGTTTTACAGAATAACAATAACCTATTAGAATATTTTTTGAAAGTACCACAATTAATTATCAGCGACGCTATCTATTATAAAATTGTCAAATTAGTACAGTAATAGCGCCATCTGCTAAAGGATTTCCAAACTAAAAAAATTGTAGTAGTAAGTGTATTTTCTGTGAGATGGCGCTGCATATTTAAAATTCGGTAAAATAGTACTAAAAGTAAGTTAAAACATGGGCAGAGGCAGAATCTGATCAAGGGGGGCTAATTGATCGCTTCGCCCCGATTAAAAAAAATAATAAACGAAAGTGAAATTATTTCAGGGATTTAGGGGGGACCGTGGCCCCTTCATGCCCCCCTTTGGTTATGTTCTTGAGTTGAAATGATAAAAAATTTAGTTAATTGTCCAAATCTTGTTTTATTTGAGCTCTCGTTTAATAAGCGCATTTTTGTCAAATTTTGATGGTATGTTGATTGCCACAAACTACAACTAACAAGCTATTGAAAAATGTACCCCCCAGAGAAAAGAATGAAATTTGGGTTGATTCCCAACGTTTACCGAGATTGTAATTGTTGTCTGCACAATTTAAATTTTTTAGTTAGCAAGTGGTGTTCCTGCCTTAATTTCTTTCGTTATAAATTTATTCCTGCTTTATAATAGCTAAGATGGCAATTAAAGTATTCCTGCAAAGTATATAAATTGTGATTTAAACTTAAACCTATTTAATATAACAATAACAATTTGTCAATTCTATTGGCAGTTTGTTATGCAATCTAATGTGTAAAAATTAAGGATAGAAAACTTTCAATTGACTTTCGTTGGTAAAAGAAGATTATAGTGGCCTAATTTTTAATTTAGAATTTTTAATTTTTTGGGACGTTCGAGATCGTCTTTTTCAAACATTTTCTTCGGAATGTTCTGTTCTAGTTTTTAATCTGTATATGTGTATTTGAACTACGACTACAATCTAATTAAATGGAGCAACAGATTTTTTTTTTGGAAAGACCACGTTGAACGTCGAAACCCCAACATGTAATAATATTTAATTTAAATTAAAAATTAAGCCACTACAATCAAGATGTTTTATTTATTGGTTAACCATAATCTACTTCAATTTTGTGACTAAATACGTATACATTTTTACTGTATATATAAGCTCATGAGAGAATCTAATAAAACCCACATAATAGAATCGAATAAGAAATAAAGTAGTTGCTATAATTTGCATTTGCAGAATGTCAATTGATTTGCATGAATCGCCCCAAAATTTTAATATTAATGCTAGAATCCGTACCCTTGTGCCTTTGTGTTGGATGAAATCTGCCCTGGGGGTTCCTGGCATAATGTAGGAATTTGCATTTGCCGTATGCCTTCGTAATCATTCGCAAAACGGTAATTGGCTATTATAGATTAACAATTGCGTCAAATTAAGTAGGTTAGTGTTAATTATTTTATTTTACAGTCTACGAAAATCTATTTTGATGTAATTATCGCGTAAGCTTAATTTGTAATTCAGTTACATTTTGTTACTTCAAATTTAAAGTAGTCCATACACACATAAGCAAAGTTCGCCACTTTCCGTGCGCTTCACAGGCGTCGGTATGGGAATGGTCGTTCGGGCGTGTGATACGTAACATGCGCAAGCGATCTTATTGTAGTAGTAACACATCCTGTATATGTTTGGCGGCCGCTTGGAATGCACGCGAGCGTAGCGAAGTGCTGTATATACGTTATATGTGATAAAATGTCGTCGATAAGTGGATTAAGGAAACGATTGTCAGATTAAGTGAATGAGAACGGTAAGTGGTTTTTTCTCCGTCGTGTACTCCTATTCATACACGCAACACAACTCTGACATCACTGATTTCATATATTATCGATTTTATTTATACATACAACGCTACTGTAATATGTACTATTTTTCGTATGTTTATGCATATTGCTTTAACAACAGAAAACCAAATGCACATTTCATTCCTCTAGATAGAATAAATCTCTCTACTTCTATACTTACATCGGTAACAAGGTCGTCTCGCGTTTCATATATTATGAACCACATACCGACACTCCCATACCGACGCCTGTGAAGCGCACGGAAAGTAGCGAACTTTATTCGTAAGCCATGAACCACGGTCGTTTGGTTAAACGTTATAAATTTGCAGTAATTTTTTACAATGTACACATTCAGTAAAAACGTACTTTGTGAATAGTACGAGTTTTCATTGTTTATTTATATGCAGTAGATATGGTAACATTAAATATTACTTTGGTGCAACAGTTTACTCATGTATCTGTGTTCTTTCATTTATTCATATTTCAAGAAATTATGATATTAGTAGCGAGTTGCTGGCGAGCTCTGACTACCTCTTCTTCTTCTAATATAATTCACAATTTTTTCTTCAATCTTTATTTATCTTATATTTGTTGTTTTTTGTGTTGTGTGTTTGCTGTACTACAAATACCTTACTTTTGTAAAATTTTAACGATTTTTTCGATATCATTAACATGATATGATATACATGAACCTCCAAAGGCACAATTTTAACACATTAAAACTGCACATATATTTAAGAGACATTTCCAATGCAACGATGATGTATAAGCTTATCATTTTTATTCAAAATCAAGAAAACAAATATTTTAGTTACAATTAAAATACATCTCAAAATTCACAAGGAGTGATAACAAAACGAAACCATTTTAATACCAATATTAACCTGGAGTTGTAAAAATGTCTTATTTAGAATTTATCAAGAATATAATGCAATAAAATTAATATGTATCCTCGCACATACACATAGGGAATGTTGGCAACATTCGTTCTTTCATTGTTATCAATGAAATTAATTTAAAATTTGCATTTTCAGTGCTGCCGGCACCGTCACCAAAATTGCTTTTTCATGTGAATTGTACGTCGTTAATTTTAATTACATCAAAGTGGTTGAAAAAGCACAACGTGTCAGTTAAAAATTTTTATATTAATTAAACTAAATTCATTCGCATATATTTTTTTTTTCGCAAAAAAAGGGTTCTCAATCTCAAAATTTATGAAATTATAAGACTGGAAAAATACTTCACGATCTGTGTCATTATTACCACTATTTAAAATAGCTTCAGAGGTTATTAGCAATTTAGAAGAAAAATGATTTATTTTCCTGAAATTGTTTTTTAAGTGCAGTGTTACTCTTCAAGTTGCTCCTTATTTTAAAAATAATTGCAACAATGATCTTAAATAATGATTTTACGTGTTGCTATTTCTCGAGTTTCTGGATGTTCATTGTTCAAAAATTGAGTATAGTAGATTCGAAGAGCTTTTAGCAAAAACAACCATAATCCAAATAATGTAGATCTACTGATATCTGCTTTAAAACCAAATAATATGCATATGTAAAATACTATCATATTCACAAGTAATGGGATAACAAAGTTTGCGCGTACTTATTTATAATCAAAGCTTTAGTCATATCAAGCCTCAGGAAAAAGAACTCAACGAACACAAATTCAAGGACTTAATTGTTTTTGCCAGAATAGTCATAAAGCTGCTGTATTAAAAAGAATTTGTTTGGAACTGATACCTCCTCATCTACACAGGATTGGTGGCTTTATTTGTGAATGAGAAGTTTTCATGAGGACCAAAATTTGATCAATTATTCTTCACGAGGAGTGTTACGGTCTTCAGAATTAACACCCTTTGTTTTATCAATATTTGAACAATTGGACGACGTATAACATTAGATAAATTAATGAGAAAAGTTCTTATTTGCTGTGGAAGATGTGAACAATAATTGCTACATTTTTTGTATTCCCGTTACTAATTAAAATTTCCAATTACAAATCACTGTTTCCTGTAGGACTTTTGAAGATAGAACCAACCCCTAGATTCAGAGAAAAAAAGCATTATTAATTACTTTTGCCATATAAAGATACTTTTAGATCTCGCATCCCATCGTCAAAATTCTTTGTAATTTTCCATTTCCTGAAATTTCTACTTCTCCTCCAGACCATACGCGTAATGTTGCTCTCCCACTATCTTCGACTGGTTCAAAAACGGGCAAAAATGAAAAAGGGTAAAAGAGTAAGGCATACTACTACGCATTAATTAATGTGTTATCCAGCGTGTGTAGCAAATGGAACAACCAATGGAGGCCTTCCTCCCACCAGGACACGATCCGTAGGCGCTTGGTTAAGAAATAAATGGCAACCCTCCTCTATCGAGATATTGCGCGGCCGCCTGTTGCTCCGCAACTAGTTAAACATCTGATACACGACGCCGAAGAAGTTTGCCTCCAGTGGTGACAGTTGTGCATGGTGGCTCGCGTTTTGAAAGAGAATTTTCGAAAGGCACAAATTGCAGATTCCTTCACGCTTTCGAAACAATTAAAAGTAAGATTCTTCGTTTTTAGTTAGCATGATTTGTATTTATTTTTCTTCCATTATGTTTTTCTTTTGGTATGTATTTTAGGATGCGGCAAGTTTTAAATCGTTGTATAACATCGTGCCTTAAGAGAACTTAAATTGAATTCAATCACTCAGAACCTTATAGTAGAATGTAACTAGCAGTTTATCTTGTTAAACTATGATTTTGATTTCATTTTCCATTAAAATTTTTAGATGGAGAGTCTTTTTTAATCCACAACATTTTTACACCGTGTCCACCTATTGCGTGTCTGGAAAACAATTTATTGGATTTTTTGGAATTATGGGTTATGAACATGATAAAAGTTTTTTTAACCCGTATATTTTGAAAAAACTAGCTTGTTTCCTTTCTTAATTCCGTCACTAGTAGCATGTATGTACTTAGCAAATATTTGTAAATAACTTTAGCGTATTTCTTCAGTTGCCAAAAATCTTAAAGTTCTTGCTGGTATAACTTTTCTTATTGAGTATTCTCTTCTGATATTTTTGATTATATGATTAATCAAGAATGTAAAAATACTTTCGCGGATTAGCAGTAGATATGTTGAGATAAAGCATGAAAATACTGAAACGCCTATTTTGTCATTTTAAAGATTTTTTAAATTTCATCGTTCAATATAATTTCGACCCTCTCAAGCGATAAAGTATTTTTGGAAAAAGCTTTCTTTATTTCCAAAAAATTAAATCTTGTCTTAATTACGGGAATTACTGGAAAATTCACAGTTTGCTATATTGTTGCAAAAAAAAAAAATTAATAATAATAATAAATGTAATATTTCCAATAATATTTATATGTATGTATTACTATGCCGGCTGTTTATCAAGTTTCTCAAACAATTCGAGTTTACCTAATATTCTCTATTGAGTAGTAATTAAATCCATGAATATTAAATGCATATGTAGTATTTGCAAATAGCCCTGTTTTATTTTTATTGTACATGTCCACCTTTATTTGCATTTATCCATCAGAGGTAGATACTTTTATTTTATATTCAATAGACCACGTATTTACAATACATCCCACAAAATATGGGATACACATCACTACATTTACGTATCTCTTCCTTTATTAGCAAACGGCACGGTTATTAACTTCTTTTGCTGTACAAGCGTCACGTTTGGACAATAAAAGAATTATTTTCGTTTTGATCTTGTTTATATTCATTCCATTGTCTATTAACACGTTATTCCAAATTTTAATACTCCTTTCTGTTTTTCCCATTTTCTGCTAGATTGCTGTACCTTACGAAGCAAGCTTTTATCTGCTGTTGCATCGTCTTGATCACTTCATCAATAAAAGTGACGAAGATCAATGGGGTTAACTATCCGTCCCGTATTATTCCTTCTGCCGTAACAAATTCATCAGATATCTCGTTACTTTGCACAAAAACTGAATTAGTTTTTTGCTGACTAAGCTTTCCCATATCTGGGATCTTGAAACTCTATGCCTTCTCAATGTCTACCAATGCTAAAAACATTGTGTTGGACCCAGCTGAAGTTCTGCTGATGACTTCTTTTAGCTTAAATACGTTGATCTATGTTTTTTTGCGAAATACGCTTTGAGTTGGCTTATTTCTTCAATTATTTGTTCGATGAGTTTCAGTCCTATACTTAGTAGCATTATAACTCTGTAATTATTACAACCAGCCCACTAGTCACGTTGTCGTCTTCATTATTCTCTTGTCTGCACTTCTACACCTTTTTGATATTTTGAAAATATTGTTTCCATTGTTCCATAATTGCTATTTCGTTTGTTATAATTTCTTCATCTTCAATGTTGATTCTCAAGATTTATAGCTTTTTAGTTGAGTGTAGGTTTTCACGACCGTAATCCATAGTAGAAATGTCTTTCGGGTGATGTCGCGTAGTTAATATTTTACTTGACGTTACGCTGACCATGCTGTCAGCTTCTTTCTAAAGTCTTTAGAAATCTTCTGAAGAAGCTGACAGCATGGTCAGCGAAACACCAAATAAAATATTAACTACGCGACACCACCCGAAAGACATTTCTAGCTTTTTGTTACCTCCAACGCCGATTCTGCCTCTTCCTATGATTTTTGTTTCGACTGCTGCATAAGGCTTTAATCCTTTTGGATTTATATGCTTCACAGCTTGTTTGTGTTTTCTAGCTTAAACATTTTTTCCATTTTTTCTTCTCAAAAATTAAAAATTTTCTCTAACTAAGCTACTTAAATACAGAGAATATCAAAGAAATTTGAAACGTATTGAAGATGGATACAAAATGCAGCAATTTGTGAATACAAGGACGTTCTATTTATTTAAGAAGCCAAACTTGTCGTGTGTACAGCAGGAAATGAACAGCCTGTATATTTGGATATGCTTTTATATTACGCAAGACTTATTTCCTAATAATTTTTATTTAAAAAAGGTTTCTCTAAATTGCTCAGGGAAGGAATTATCCTTCACCCACGCACCAGGCACTTACGCTGTAGAAAAAATGTAATCACATTTTAATGCTGCTTTAAGCTAAATTATACGTAAGAATTAAGGTGTTGCCATTCCTTTGAATTCATTCTCAAAGTTATTTTTGCACTGTAGTCTTTAGCTTTTGCTAATATCTACAATAATAATTCAGAAGTCAGTAAGGATAGGGAGCCGCTAAGCTAAAGGTTGTCGGTGGTAGCCGCTAATAATTAAAATAAATTAAGTAAACCCAGAATAATTAAAAAATAAATCAAATTACAACTGGACAATGAACTGTCGTTAAACGCTATGTGTCACTTAATACAAAATAATAAATTAAAGTTATCTATATTTACGGAAACATTTCAGGTATTTTATCATGACTATCAACTGGATATTCGATAAATATTGAAGGATGAAATGAAACCAATCATTTTTGTAAAGAAAATTTGTAAAATCGTTACACAGACTTTAGTCTCCTTATAGGAAACCATTTGAAAACTGATCTAATTAACTCCTTCATTAATAGTACCAAATTCGACTTCCACATTCGAATTAACCAAAATCAAATTATCTTGTCGATAATTCCAGAATAGCAGCTTTCCGTCTGTTCAAGAGACAAGTAAATATACCATACAAATACGTCCTGTAGAATAGAATAAATTAACATTGCCGAACCTCTATTTCCTGGCGTAGACTCTTAGGTAACACACCTATAGAGACAAGAGGCTAAATATATCACACACCCTGAATATTAAGTAAGCACAATTTACATAAATACCCTCTTTACATGACAGAGGTTAAATTTTCACATGCATTGCAAGGGAGGTTGCACCCATCAAATATTATAGTCTATTAAATGCGATTAAATGGATTTGCTGGTTATAATCTTGTGTGTTGGTATATGAAGCGACATTATTTGGGCAGCTGGAGATAGATGAAATTATGCTGTAACATACGAACTAATTAAAGCAAATTCTTGGATTTTAAGAAGCTTAGTGCAGTTTTTCAAAATTAATACTAACAACCCTCCATTACCAATAATATCAAATTTTAATGATAGAATATACAAGGTGCGTATAAATTGGCCCAAAAGCTGGACGTAGCAACATTCTTCGTTCATCTCCGAATCGAAAATATTGGGTACACAGTCCAGTACAGTCCACAAGCCAAGGCACAGTCGAAGCAGCAGACTGCGAACGGTGAATCACCTCCGAAAAAGTCAAAGGCCGTTCCATTGGCCGGAAAAGTGATGATTTTTTTATATTAATCGATTCTCTTGAGAAAGGAAACACAATAATGGGGCAAGTATAGATCATTGATGAAAACGGCCGCACTTAAACAAAAGGAAAATTGCGCTCTCCCTATTCTGACTTCTTTCTGTTTCCAAGCTCGGACGACAGAGATTTTCATTGAATGAAGAGGCCATTATGTTTGTAAATGTCTACATTGCAAAACAATAAGACAATTATTTACATGGATCAAAGAGCATCGTTAGGAAAAGACTTACAAGGAAACAATGTTGAGAAATTTGACAAAAAAAATCTTGTTTTTATGTTAGTCTACTCTCGTACACTTACTAAGCAAAAATAAAAGTTGTCTTCTTGTGCTCTTCGTGTGACAGCAAGTGCTCGCGGCGTAGATTTTCTACACCATAACAATAAAAAACCAATTGTCTGGCTTGTTCTGAAAAAAATTACTCTGGTTTCATGATCTGCACAAAAACCAACGTTAGGAAAAAATTAGATGAAATTGGATTTTTTTGTGTTGTATTATATTGTTTTACGTTAAATCTTCGTTGTTCCAAAAAAAAAATTAACCCTTGCAATAGACCGCAAATGCGTAAAATACAATTACCTAAACAAAGCAAGTTTGTGGACGAATAGGTTATGATCCATTACTCTTTAGAAGTGGGATAATACGGTAATGGGTTTGACGTACAAATGAAAAGAACATTGCCAATTAATACGCCGCGTCTGATGTTTGTTTGACTTTTCCCCTATATACATACACGTTTCATTTTCCAACAAAGGAATTTTAATGGAATTGATCATAACATCTGTGTACGTCTGTGTACCTACTTTAACCGTCTCTGTATATGTTTTGAAAACATCAAACAAGAAGAGAAAGCTCAAAATAATTCATTCATTTCGCATCCTACATATGCATATGTCATATTTGAACTCAATTTATTTGTTATTATCTCAAAACAAGTAGGAAATCTAAAGGTTACCTTTCCCAGAACATGCCAAATAAAAATATCCGTCTCATTATCTATAATCTTTTATTACTATTACATTCGAATAAGAAAAATACCGATAAAAATTCAATTTTGACTTTTACGCGAACAGCATACAACCTGAACACATCAAGTCCTTGTTGTATTATCAAATTAGAGCGGGAAAGAAATACAGAAACCTTTTCCGAGAAACAACCACACACGAAATGATAAAGAATAACATTTCTTTTCATTTTACGTGGAGATTTTAGATATCTCTTATAACAGCAAAGTAATCTAATTCCTGAGAAAAGTTTTGTTTTTTCTTCTAAGCTTGATTGTATTAGTAATCTACTATAATTGACAAATTAAATCGGGAGCATTGATTTCTGTATTCTACTCTGAAGGGTTAGCGATTCATTACGTAGTGTGATTTTTTGAAATTATAACCAAAATAAAAATGTTCAAAAACACCTGCGCCCACATGAATAACCTCCTACGAATTTTAAATAGAAGCACCGATCGTGTGATCCCTCAAATTAATGAAAATTTATTCTCTAAAAGAATTCACCTATGTATCTTTCTTTGAAAGAAAGTACAAAACTGAAAAATCGATATTCACGAGGACTGCTCGAAATGATCACCAATGGTATCTATGCACTAGTAAAGCCAGTTTTCAAATTATTAACTTCTTCACCACGTCTATTTTCAACATCCTCAGTTATAGTATTCATGCCCAAACAGGCGACGAGAATGTTGAAAACTTGTAGAATAAGGCTACGAAACTTTCGGGAGGTGCTTGTATCTCAAGTCCGGTATTGTGACGTTTGCTGAGATTTCAAGAGGTGCCCCTGTTTAATATCGGAAATGGCGGATCTAGAGTTGCCAATCGATAAACAGGCTTACTGCCCAGCTATCGTACCGTGGCTGAGGCTGGTGTATCATACACCAACCTGTCTCACAGACGGATATAAGTGGAGGATCTTGGCGTAACCGCCCGGGTTGAGAGGAGGCACTGTCTAGGTCGATCTCTAGATCTTCCGTGCTCGTGGAACCAATGTGATGGAACCTGGCGAAAACAAAAACAAACCAGACTCGGATACCACTCCAAGTGAATTAGAGGAGAAAATTCTTCTCCTACCAAGTCCTGCAAAAAATGCAATGAGCATTTTAATTACCTCCACTTCTTGTGATAGCGAGACATCCATATCTACATCTATCACAAAGCTCCAATTAACAGAAGATAAGAAGCTGCTTACAAGGAAAAGAATGAAGTGGCAAGGGTTCAAATCTGAAGAAATCCTACAACCTACGAAGAAGGAGAAAGATGGCAGAAAATGAAAATTTAAAGGCAGCTATAGCTGCCAAAGTTCAAATGGGATTAAGATTCCACGGGGGAAAATCACTACAGGTCCTAGCTTCAAAGACATCCTTCAAGGGAAGAAAGCGGGTACACTCCACTACGATTATCCAGAGGTGAACCTCACAACGGACCAAATGAGGGCCATAGAAGAATTAAAGAATCGTTAACACTGAAGGAGAGTCCCTGAAATCGCCCAAATAATATTTTTTGTGGCTACTATCCCTATAATGTGGAGGATTTCCATCCCTCCAGTATTGTACATGTGTTTGTTTACATGCTCGTTTAAGAAAAAATGCAGAAATTACCCAAAACACAATTTTAATTTTGTTACCAACCTCACAAAAAGTAACAAACCTTAGTTGATAGATAGTATCTATTTATAAATGACAAAGTTGCTAGCCGTGAAAAGTCAAATATCCGCATATTAAAAAAAAAAATGCCCTATCTTTATACTAGACTTATCTTTTTTGGCTCTCCCATTATCAACCATTTTTATTCAAAAACTTCCCTTTATAAGCCATCCACAAATCACCAAAAGAGGATTTTAGATAATTTTTAACGATGAAAAGTTAGGATTATGCATATTGAGCGCCCGTTTGGTGTATTCGACTTCTAGTTCGGATAGAAGTTAGAGCGATTATTCCGGGAAAATACGGAATTTTTAATCGGGCAAACTTTCCAATAAAGTTAAGTCCTAGAAGTAAGGTCGTAAAACGTAAGTTTAGCGAAGGTAATACGTGTATTGAGAGTTTACATTTTTGATGATCTCAGCTGGATATTGACGCTATTAGCTTCAGAATTCAACTTGAAGTTTTGCAGAATTGGGTAGCTGGGTAGGTTATATCGCGAAATTTGGCGAAAAGTTTCTGACTCATTCCACTCCAAAAGATATATGGGATAAGAGGAACACGTATATTGATTATGTACAGTCGAAGATAGTCATCATGTCCCCTACAAATCGCAGCATACCGCATTCGGTTACATTCGTTTGTTGCTCAGGTTTTTCCCACTTATCCCGTCCGCTTGTTGAATTTATTGCAGTACATTTTACAAATAATTTCGCCAAGAATGTAAATTCAGGAAACATCTATAAAAGTAAGGGTTAAATCAAAAACTACTAATAGATAACGTAGTTACTTGAAGAGGTGAATAGGTGAAAAATAAAAATATCTTTGAGGTTCCAATAATACAGTGTGTTAAGAAAAGCGCTACAAACCTGGAAGAGAAAAAGAATGACTCAAAACATGCAGAAAGGTCTTAAATATGGGTGCGCAAATAAACGGTTTGCACAACTTTTGTATTATGCACAACAAAAAAACAATGATTTTATGGACAAATAACAAAGGCAAAGATGTTCATTTCACAGCAGCTATGATGTCTCCGCCGCAAGATCTTCGGAATCTTTCTGTGCTGTCTTGGATTCGATGGCATTCCTGATCTACTCGTCATCTGCAGGCTTACCATATGCTAAAATTTTCAAAGTTTTCACAAAGAAACCAAATGGCAAATTAACCGATCATGTAGGTCATGGTACCTGTCCACCCCTTCCAAGCCATCTTTGTTCATCAAAGTTCAGCATAAATGCTCTTCAACGGCAATTGAAAAATCGTCGGAGTGTCATCGCGCTGGAACTACTTCTGTGGCCTTTAGTGCAAAGGAATGACGTTTGGAAAATCACCCATTGCATTCTACAGAAAGATAAACAGGGTCTGTTAGTTGGTTTGGTAAAACAACTGGACCTTGTAACCTGTCGCCCAAGATAACGTAACTGATGTCTGGATTCCAGAATAATGTGGGGATTATCGGGGATTTTTTAATTAAAAACTCCATTTCATGTAAACCCGGCTTCAACAGTAAAAAGAATATTGCCAGCAAAATTAGGTTCCTCGGCATCATTGCGTAGAAAACAGCCGCAAAAACCAAAGGTCTTTGCCGATTAGATAGATTTAGGTCCTGCATTTGTTGTACATAATAGGAGTAAAGCTGAACTCATATCATTTAATTTAATATGTTCTTAACTGAATTTTAAGTCAGAATACGATCCCTTTCTTTGTGATGAAATTATTACTGAAGGTTAGTCAGATTTGAAAGGACTCGCCAAGTACAGATGGAATTTTAGATTGAAATTAGAGTTTATATTAAAGTTAGCTGCGATTATGATCTGTCAATTTTTCATGCATATTCATAAAAGAACATCAGACTAATCCCTAAAAACTTTCATGAATAAATTATTAAATTAACTGTTATTTCATCTAATTTTAAATTAAATTACTTTATGGAATATCCTGCGGGCGATGCTCTTAAAATATAATATTATTAATATAGATTGTGTGAAGGTTATCTGGAATCTATGTACGCATATAGGTGAATATGTGAGTTGTTTTTCGTTTAAAAAAAAATTTCTACAATGGAGATGTAATCGTTAAAGTTTTGCCGCACGACATGGTTTTACCCGGGGTTAAATTCGTGCAAACAAGGCGATATTCCCGGCATATCCTAGAATAGTTGATGTTTCATTGTCTATAAGCTGCGTACACATTTGAATATCAGTCCTAGATGACGATACTCACATTAATAAAAGTGATATTATAAATTGTAGTAATATTGTGAATTAATATAGCAGAATATCGCGCTTCTTCTGATGTATTTTCGCATTTTATTATATACATCATTCCCCTAATTGGCAAGCACTTCTAGCTCTTCACAGGCTATAGCTTGTCTGATAAGCGTGTGTTGAGTCTGGTCACTAGACTTCTAGTGTGAGAATAGTAATAATCGGCTTCTTTTTGAAGGATTTAACAATGGACATATCGCTTGAGAAACAATGCAAGCATTTCCGTATCGACCTAGGGACGTAAAATTCCATTACATTGAGCTGTCGGGGGCAACAAAGTATATATCACACCTACGTCCCGCCTATCAAGGCTGAAATGATGGTATTAAAATCCTGAAGAGGAGAATGAAAAAGAGAATTAGCGTTTAAAACTAGTAGCTAAAATTAAACGTGTTTCATGTCATGGTAGTTAATCGAAAACTTGACGGTTCACCTGCAATTACACTACCGTTCATATGGTATATTTGGGGACGATTAAAAAATACAGTTTTTCTTTAATTCGAATAAAAACAAAAAGTTATTTGCAATTTAATTTACTTCTGTACATTGAGTACACTATACAGAACTAAAAATATTCCAAAAAGAAATGTTGTACTAATTATAATTAGGTCTATGCAGATTTTTCGTCGATATGTCCAGCCTTTAACTTAATTACTGCGGGACGTATTCATGGCATTCTTAGAATTAAAGATTTCAAAAATGTTGCTGTGATCTCGGTCTATGCTTGCTGGAGCTTCTTCCATAAATCTTGTGAACTAGTCACTCCTTTTTGGCGAATCCTTCTGTCCAGTTCATCCCATATTAATTCGATAGGCGACAGGTCAGGAGACTGAGGTGGCCAAATCATTCTTTTTAAACGATCTTCTTCCAGAGATGCTAGATAGTTTCTGCATATACGAGAAGAATGCTTAGGGACGTTATCCTCTTGAAACGTAAAGTTTCGACCTCGTAATTGTTCCCCACTTGGTACAGCATTCTCTTGTAATATTTTGAGATAGCCCGAAGTATTCCCTGTATTCTTACTAAATCACCTACAGCTGTACCCGCAAAACAGCCTCAAACCATTACGTTACCTCCACCGTGCTTCACTGTAGGTAAAATACACTATTCACTAACTCTTTCACCAACCTGTCGCCTAACAAACGTCCTCCATTTGGAGCCAAATGTTTCAAATTTGGACTCATCTGTCCACAGCACGTTGCACCACTGTTCGAATGTCCAGTGTCTGTGTTCTTGTGCCCACTGCAATCTTTTTCTTTTATTTTGAACTTTCAAAAGCAGTTTTCTGGCAGCTACTCGTCCCTTGAAGCCTGCCGCAATTAATCTTCGTGAAACATTGACTTGCTGCGTTATTTCCGGAGCCGTTAGGAATCTGTTTCTTTATGAAACAAGAACCGTGAACTGATCCTCAGCAGCTGTTGTCTTCTTTTTGCGTCCAGAACGTTTCTTATCAGCCAAAGAACCCGTTTCCGCCACCCGTTTTAAAGTTGTAAATACACCATTTTTCGATATTTTTAATTTTTTCGCAATAACTGCCATTGAGTATCCTTCATTACGTAAAGTAATAATAGCAGAACGCGTTTCGATGGAAATTTCTTTTCGTTTTGCCATTTCAGCACCACCCGTTTATTACGACAGTTAAATTTAAACTAAACTACTATCAAGATCGATTTTATTTTAAATACAAGACGATATCTGCTTTGTTTGTTGTACTAAGTGTTCTGAGAATCTCACATTATTCCTTTGTGGAAATATTCGACAATATTTTCAAGTTTACGTTTATAACCCCATAAAAGGGATTAAGAGGAATTTTGCCTGAGGCTGCGGTAGAATATAAATGCGTTATAAATTTGATGGGATAGAAGAGACTACTGTTGTAAATGTTCGTGCATATAGAAATGTATACTATTTCATATAAAACACAATCAATTGTCAATATTTCAATTTTGCTTATTTTTCGGAGTTTTTCTTAGTCGTCCCCAAATATACGAACGGTGGTGTATATGGGACTTCTTTAGGAGAAGGAAACGTACTAGGTCATGGCAAGAGCGAAATTAAGTGGGGGGGGGGGGAAGTAAATGATCACGATAGCACAGTATGTGAGCCTTTCCTTCTCCTGAAGAAACCCCCGCGGCCGAAACGTCGAAATTCTGATTAACTACTATGACACAATCCCGGAAGTGTGTTCAGTGTATTTTGTTTCTATTATCATACCAACCAAACAATAGCGAAACCAAAAACCACTTATATGGAATACTAGTATGAAACAAAGTTTAGTGTTCAAACTATATATGTCGAAGGCTGATACCAAGTCTAAATAGAGCCAAGTATGTGACGGAATCTCGTAAGAATTTACGCATTTCGCATTTGTTGAAGAACAATAGATATATCTACATTTAGGCAATTGAGGATAAAATTATAAATATCCCGAAATCTGTTAGAAATATACAAGTATAATCATCCTATATATACGAAAATATTTTTGGAAGATACTCTATGACGTCTATTACTATACCAGGAAATTTTAACTTCCTGCTGCTTACACAATAGCCGATATTTTACAATTCCAGAAGATTGAGATATCCTGTATATCGCTGCCTGCCTCAGTAATAACTCAGTTCTTGATTGAAAACAAACTTATTGATTTTCCAATTTAATCTCGCCACTTATTAGACCGATGCCTCCTTTAATTGCATGATGCACATCAGAAATATGAGAATCAATTTCCCTCTGCTGTTTACTTTCCAAATTGTGCATTTGCGAAGCAATGTCGTTTAGGTACCAAGCGCATGATGTTCCGCCGCATAGCGGTGATTCTAATTGCATTTCCTGGATCAAAAATGATAAGTGAATTTCCAAGATTTACTATTTTATATACATCTTTTAAAAGGGGCTTTTTTCAATGACTTTCTAAGAAGTTAACTTGTGACACATTAAATATTCATGTGTATTATTTTCGAATCATTATCCTCCATCCCTCAAATAAAGAACCAATTTAATAATTTCCCTTACCAAAAGGCAACGAGCGCCCCCTCCGGCTAACGTTTCATTTGCATCGAGAATTACCGTCACGGAGTCTTCGGGAATACCACCGAGTACCGCTAAGAAATGTAATAATCAACAAGTTCCTCGGGAAATTGAAAAGAATAATTGAAGTAGCGAAGCTGATTCGGGAAATTTTCAACGAGATTTCGAAGTGTATTGCCCGACCTTCCGTAGTTGTGCCCGTAAGACATTCGCCAAACACTTCGACACTGATTTAATAAGAAGTTTCGTCGGTTCAGGTGGTACGTCTCGCGTAAAACGCTGAAGAAATATGGCAATTTCTGCGGGATGGGGATGATTGGTTTTTGCGTGAAGTATTGCAGCTTTCGAGATGGAGATGGTGCTGGATTCTGATTTATTTGCGTAAATTAAAAATGTTCCTGGAGGTAGTTTATTGAGGAATAACAAAAAATATTCACTCGCAAACAATTTTTTTTTTTATTTATTTTCCTTTTGCCGAAAGATAAGTTTTTTCTGGCATTTTTTACCTGAAGCATTAAAATCTTTAATGTGATTTTTTTAGCACATATAATTTCTCCTTCTTCCTAGGGTAATGGAAAAATTACTTGATCATTGTTTGAAAATTTTAGGATATATCCATTATTTGGTGCAATTTTCAAATGTAGTTAAAAACTATAGAAATGTTTTTAACTGCCAAAATCACTAAGTGATATTAAAAAAATCGACCACCAGAAAGTTATTTATTGATGTTAATTGCCCAGCCCTAGCAGCTGCTATCATCTTTCGTTAATGGTGCTGGTGCTCTGATCTGATCAGTTTGAACTCCAGATGGATTTGCTTCAGATGAACCTTCTCGTTTTCCGAAAAGATCTTCAGTGTTTTACTCCTACAGGTCCGCTCGAAGGTTTTATTAAGTAAGCATAGCTTTTCTTTTACATTTGTTCCTAGATCTGGATACCAAAACTTCCAGCGTTTCACTAACTCCCATTATAGAAGATTGCAATTGGATGAACTATTTGGAAAATAGCATAAATGACAATTTATGTAATTTTTCTACGCAAAGCTCTTGCGCAATGCTTTAGTATGAAAATGACACTTAATGCTAGGCTGCAAAAGTAACCATAAATGTGGATAATTTCCAAACTTTGATGCAATGTATTCCTAAGGATAGAATAGGGCTTTTGCAACTTGATATTCGGCTACAAACACCATTTACATTAACGTGGTTCCGAGAGTATTTTAACTCTACCTTGTATTGCCTCACAGTTAATGCCACAACATTTCAAAACGACGAGCTAGACATTTCTTGGCGTCTTGTAGTTACAACAAACACATGCCTGGGGTTTAGAAAGCAGCGACATAAACCTGGTACTGTTCTCCAAGCCATCACTCGCATCATCTTTTGGTTATTGTTTTTAGGCATTTTATGTTCTATTATATACACCATGGTAAGTCTGTTGGAATCTTTTACTTGCACAGCTTCCCTGCTTCGCTGCTTTCTAAAGAACATGCAGACCTGTGTGTCGAACTCGACGTTTCGAAATGTTGTGCACACTGATGACGCCGGTTAAGCAGAAAAATAATTCCATCAATACCATGAGGATGCTATTTTAGCATTATTTTTGGTCAAAATAGAGTTGTATTGCCGGAATATTGGAGTTTTGGATAAAACTCAAAACAAGCAAGAGGTTCTTAGTTGTGTTGCTATTTTGCCAGAAATGTATAATTTCAGATAAAAATACGTGAGAGCCATTACAAGATATCAGCATTTTATTGGGCAAGCATAGCATAAACTACGTTTATCTTGTATTTCTACTAAATAACAAAATAATAATTTCAGCAAAAATTTTTACTTTTACAACGTTTAACGTAAAAGAAGCTACAATAATTAATCATTTCATTTCGCTGAGCCTCGCGCATATTACCTCAAATACATAAAGTCTCTCTAATTTTGATCACTAATTACCAAGTAGTGATTTACACGAATGACATTGTTCGAAAGTTTTAGAGCTTATGTTTCTCTTTCTCCAAACTTGTTGCGAGTTACGGCTCTTTAATAACTTCAGAGCGTCTGCTTATTTGTCCCTTTTCCATCGTTAACAGAGAATAACTTTACTCCCTTACACGTTGCTGTAGAGTATTGTTTATGATTTCGAGAATTTATTAATAGGCAATGGTTTTACAAGAATATTGCTTCTAGAAATTGATTCCGCTCAAAAGATTTTTGCCTATAATAATAAATATATTGGAACACATTTTATTTTTGCTTGAGCTTGTAATTTACAATACCGAGAATCTTGTTGCAAAGATTAAAGCTTCTTAACCTTTCACGATCTATATATACTGGAAGTTTTACTATTTATATTCAACTATAAGCAGTACTTTAGCTTACGTCCAACATATTATTACAATACTCATAATTTTAGTTATCTATTACCTTCTCCACATATCCATAGCTTCATTTCAAAATAAGCTATACGGTTCATGGGTTATATATTATTTAATCTTTTACCGCAACATATTAAAAATGAAGTAGATTCTATTAAATATAGGAAAAAAGATTAAAACAATACTTTTAATATATAATAAATATTAACCAATTAATAATTTCGATTTTCAACATATTTCTTATACATTATAGAAATAAAGATTATTATTATTATTTTGACTTAATCCCAGCTTAAATTATAACTTATGTTACACCCAACCATAACAAAGATAACAATAGTGCACACTTAATTTAGATCAGCTTGTATAATATTTTCATTTTCGCGATCCTCGTTTTTGTAGAAAATTCGTAATTAATAATCAAATTCGATGAGATTATCCTAACAAGATACAACCAATAAATATTAATAGGTACACGCAAAATGAATTTTCCCCGAAAGCCAGCAATTTTGAAATTTTCCCATTATATGTGCTAACCTTATTATTTTTCCCCTACAGCGAAATTTATTATTCCAGCGCATGCCGCCTCTATCCGTATCGGATTTTCCGTGGATTTTCTCCCATTAAACCCCGTAATTAGTGTCGTCGATGCTAGTTTTCGTCAGCACATGATATTTCTATGTATGCGTGACGGTTACATGCAACTCCACTACATCGCCACGTAATGTATGATCATCGGCGGTTGAGCCCTGGCTCCCAACTATGCCCGGAGTCTCTACGGCTCTGTTAGCATTATGTGGAGATATGATACGCCTGGCCCACTACGAACAACGCCGGTAACTGTGTCTAAAGGGAATATATGCGATCGTGAATAACAATCCAGTTAAGAAGATGTAATTAACCCTAGACTAAGTAGTGAATATGATCATAAATAAGTGTTATAAGGGTCTAGTTGCGAGACCTTTGAAATTTAGAATAAAAATAAGGAAGACTGGTCAATATACGAGGAGAGTTCGATAAGAGATGGCGCTACCAAAATTGAAATAATTCTATCCTTCGTAAAAGTAACCTTTGACAAGAGTCCTGTCAAGTTTTTAAGTGGATACGTCAGTTAGTTTGCGAATGACAGCCACTTAAACGGAACAACTTTCGTGAACAATGTAAAAAAATCATATTAAATTCATATATAAACGACTTGCTTCTTGTATTACCAAGAATCGAAGATTAACTTATAAGGTTGCGGAATTCCGCGAAATCTAATGGTCGTATTAGATTACTCCAACATTGGGATTATTATAAAACCTTACGGAATCTTCCGACACTCAAAAAGGAAAAGAAGTTCATATTTTACTTATTTCAAACAAAATCTTTAGTGGAACTATACAACCATTTAAAATATTTAAATATATCCTCTCTTCGTTCATGTGAATTCCCTGCTGCCCTGTCTGACGTAAATTAACAATTATTTTGTTAGCCGTGTTCTGCCTTTGAGTGGTCATTTTGATTTGCTGGACGACTTAGTCGACCAGGAGTCTAGTTTTTCATTTAGTTTTGTGGATTGTTCCAAAGTAAAATATACAATTGCTAGCATTTTATAGCTTCTACATCATTTGGTGTTGACGGTATTGATATTTCTATAATGAAATTCTGTTACCCTTCATCTAATAAGTATTTTATCTACTTGTTCTAAGGTCAATAATGATAGCAAGGACTGTGGCGTAGTATGGTAAACAACACATAAGTATCGGCACCCTCCGCACCACACAAGTTTAATTTATTATATAGTAATATAATAAAATACGTAATAAATTCCACGACCTTAACCCCGGTAGAAACTAATAGTAAGAAATTCGTGAAACTCCCCTTTCACGGCATATCGAAAGGCGTGGGTAAGGTTTTGAAGAGTCAAGATATGAACGTATGCTTCGGTTCGCGCAACACGCTTAAAAATCTTCTCGGTAATCCTAAAGATAAACCGAAAATGGGAGAAAGGTCGGGTATTTATAAAATTGAATGTAGTCACTGTAATAAAGCCTATATTGGTCAAACGAAAAGAGCGATAGAAACTAGATTCAAAGAACATATACGAAATTATCGCTGCGGCAGATTGGACGCGTCAAGTGTGGCACAACATATAAATGAAACCGGGCATAGTATTAAATTAGAAGACTTAAAATTAATTAAAAACGTAACGTCGCCGCGAGAATTAGATGCGTACGAGACAGTTTACATAAAAAGTAATAAAAATCTGATGAACAGAGAAAACGGACCGTTGTCGTACTCTGTCCTTTTTGACCTTTTGCAATAGGCTGGCACTTGTTTATATTTTGGGTCATAAAAGAGATCTTCCCGTCCACCTGGCCGTGTTTTTTCGTATGTCGTAGTTTAAGACGCGTAGAGGGTAGAATTAGGCACTTGTAAAACAATATTTCTTCTCGGAAGAAGGGATAGTTCTTGCATGTTATTTTTCGCACGTCGTAGCTTCAAGGCGTGCAGGAGGTAGAAATAGGCACTTGTATAGAATATCTGTTCTAAGAAGTAGGGATAGTACATGCATGTTTAGTTTTAGAAAAAGTTTGTTCTCACTTCATTCGGTCACCGAATGATGATGAGGACCATTCGTGTCCTCGAAACGGCCGTCCCGGACTAATTATTATATTACTATATAATAAATTAAACTTGTGTGGTGCGGAGGGTGCCGATACTTATGTGTTGTTGCTCTAAGGTGTTTGAGAATATTATACAAAGGCAACTACGCTGTTTCATAGATACCTCTTACTCAATCAGCTTTTAGAAAAGATACACTGCTCTACTAGGGCTCACTGGTGATATTATTCATGCTATTGATCGTTTGAGTTATCCACGGTTTTCCAGCCACGGTTTATGACATACAGAAACTTTCATGCAGAATAGATCGCTGTGTGAAACGCCGCGAAGAAATTCTGAACCGAATTAGTACAAACTTTACATCCTTAAAAAAGTTTAAGAATAATATTTGACTTTCCTTTATTTGCCCCAACAATCAGCGGACTACTAGTATCCACATTTTAATTATAAAGTTATTTATGCCTTATTTTCCCGTAAAATCACAAATATAAAACAAAAAGATAAATAATCAATAGAATTAAACGCAAGTGGAATTTTTGATTTGTATCGCCGTTAATGCTTCGTGTTCACAAAATACGACTACAGGGCATATCTCGATACGCCATCCTCGAAACAACCCTACCACCAAACTCGATTGGATTGTCGTCGGCGTGGGTGAAAAAAAAAAAACTGACCGGAAGTGGAATTTTTAATTTCTAGCGCCGTTAATGCTTCGTGTTCACCAAATACGTCTACAGGGCATAGCATTGCTGAATCCCCCGTGAATTTTGGTGGAATTTTAATATCGTACTCAGGTAAACAGATACATTAAAACTCATATCTTAATTGAAACAAATTATATCCGTATAGATCAACTCTTAACGCACACATAAAACTATCTGAGGCATTTTTTTTGTCATGGTTTAATTATTGCTCGTCTTTGTATTATTCTTCTATTGATACCGCTGTCTATTCACATGCAAAAAATTCGAAATTGTTGTGTACGGTTTACGTAAACATCATTACGTGAGTTATAACCTGGCGGATGCTAATTGGCTTAACAGAAAAGATCAACATGAGCTAAAAATGTTGATCCTTTTCCACAAAATCGTAATCTATAAGCCACCTTCGTATCTGTACTTTATCATCAGATCAGCTATAAATCTGATATTCATAGCGTCACTACTAGAATTAGGAGTCGTAAAAAGAAATAAATAAATATATCTGTCGATGCAGTTCTATTTTATGGAAACCCATTCCATTGCATATTTGCAGTTTGCATGATCTTCAATTTAGTTATAGTAATTTTGGTTCTTTGAAATTTGCACATTACTTGAAAGGAATCTGAACAGCCAAGACAGTATATGTATCCCATGCATATGCTTTTGAGATTACAATCGATGCGTTAAAAAAAAAAACTTTTCGAAACTTGTCATACCCTCATGTTAGATGAGCTCATATCAATAACAAACCTGGAATTTAAAGTAGTGAATACGCATAATATTTGTAGTTGACTTTCAACCTGTTCGATGGCTCAAAATTTGCTTACGAAAACAAAACGAATATCGATTTTTCCCGAGAGACTGAAAGTTAGTTACTTTGTGTTTCTCCGTCAACCATTTCATACTGAATTAACCCGATATTAAATTAGCATTCAAACTGTCGTTGCGAAAGTGCAATATGCAGTCGGGGATGGTACTAATATTATTTCGAAACGTGTTCAGTGAAAATAACTTAAACCAACGTCCAACTTCATATTTCCTATTCTAGCTCCGAATACAAGTTCCTTACTTTTTCGTAAACTAATGCTAATTTCTTCTCTTAACTTGATGGATGTCCTTATTTCCAAATACATCAAGATATTTTTCAAGGGACCCGTTGTTTTTCCATGACTTCTTTGTAAAACCTTTCCTTTTCAAGCGTCTGTATTTTTCTCCTTGTGTCAGGATTGTTAATTTGAAAACTCAAGATAAAAAGGTCGTGTTTGTCACTAGCATCATTAATTATTACCATAACGGTCGGAACTGTTAAATAAAATAAGTAATTTTCTTTTTCATGAAATATATATGAAGCCCTTCTTTTCTTCTGAAAGAAAAACACATTTTTGTCTATACTTGGGAAAGGGTGTCTTGTTATCTTGTAGTATGAAAAATCTATTTCACTACATTTTTATTTATGGGTACATCCCAAGTGTACGCACTAAAACTATCTAGCTTGCAGGGCGAAATAAAATGTGAAAGGTGTCTATAAAACACCCCGATGTTTCCTTCCACACAAGGTCAGCAAGTGAAAACCAACTATGTGATAAAAAATTTATCGAAATGGGAAGAAAACAATCGAATACGCAAGACATCCATGCATGAGTATTCAGGAAAAGTAAATGGTAGAAGAGAACCGTTTTATGTCTTCCATATAAGTTGCGAGAAAATCTAAGTAATTTGATTAAAGTAAATATAGTTGATTGAATTTCAATAAGAACCATTTCATTAGTTACGTTATTACAAGAGTTCGTCAATAGAAACTGGATGGGAATTATTATTAGTTACTCTATCCGATAAATTATGCTTAAAAAATGCAATTCTAGTACATCTCCAGATAAGCCAATTGCCTGTGAAATTCGCAAAGTTTTACATCCTGCTTGTAGTAGTTCTAAAATACAGTACATTAAGATTTTGAATCGGAAATGAGTTCACTGCTTTAGTGATCAAGACGGAGTCGTTTACAAGCAGGTCCAACCTCAAATATGGCTAACCTTTAAACTGATAGTCCCATTGTATCTATACAAACATTTCCCAGCGATACTTCATCTTTTTAATACGTCCAAATGATAGTTGACAGCGTCTTATCCTGCCAAATAGGAGCTGGTAAATGTGGTTCGATTAAAATCAAATGAGTTATAGGTAATGATATGTTATCCAGCTTTTTAATCTTCGTTTTCGCGGATCCTCTTAAAATCATTATTAATCTATATCATCTTGTACGTTGGAAATCTTCGAAAATTTCCCCAGTGCATAACAACATCAATCGTAAACTTCTATTGCATCACAGGCATATTTCTATAATATCTAATTTTGCTAAACTATATGAGAAAGTATTATAGATTTGCAAGTATCCGTTCACTTATTGCCCCAAATCAACGTGGCTTCATCCCCGGCAGATCTACTGTCAAAAATTTGGCGACCATGTCCCAATTCGTTGATAAAGTCTTTGATAGGCGAAGCCAGCTGGATGTACTTTATGCAGACCTGTATAAATTACAATTGCTTTTGACATGACCAATCAAGAAATATTCTTGTCGAAGCCGAACTCCTTCCGTTCTGTTCCATCTGCAATCAGTCTCCTCAATGAAGTGTTATGTTACTTATAATGGTTATTGGCGTTCCCCAGAGATCGAATTTGAAGGCATTACTGTTTGCGCTGATCTACTTCTAAAAATCGACCTTCTTGCCATTGCTTATGCAAATGACACTAAAATCTTCTCTGAAATATCTTCAATTTATGGCACAAATAAGCTTCAAAGAAGGGATGGTATCTATTAAAAATGTCTACAGATATTGCTCCGAAATGACATCGATTGCCCTTTTATATTAGGACGAATGAATTTTCTTGTGGCACGTTTAAACATTGAAACATATGATTCAAAAGGTGAAACTACGTTATCGTATATCTCTACCGAGCTCTATCATATCCAAAGATGTCCAAGATCATCTTTGTGAAGAATTTGGATTTGTTGTGCAGTTTAAGTGAAAAAGTCTCCAATTAGATTTTACTAGCGAAGTCTCAATAAAATGGGTTGAGAAGTATTAATTTTGCTCTCCATATACGCCAGATTTGATTTAAAGTAATTATTTTCTTTTTTGGTAACGTTTAGAAACATATTTTTATAAAATTGATGTTACATCTAAAGCTCTCTTCTTTGCAATAGCGAAGCAAAATATTAAATTGAAAATTTACATATGTATGTGTACTTTTTGCAAAGGTAAGGTGTCTATCTATCATCAGGTAACTTTTCAAAAAAATGTTCACGCAAATATTCATTTTACATTTGAATATCTCATTTGTCACCGGTAAAATGTATACAACAATAGTAGAGAAAAAATCAAAATCATCCCGTATTCGTAGGTACCTACATCCGCTCCCGAAAAAGAAGACCACAATCAAAAATTCATGGACCGTTAATATCGTGCGTGGGACGCTGCGATTTGAATTACTTCCATGCTCATCCCGTTGATTTCGGTTAAATAAAGGTTTGGTAACTACCGTACCGCAGGGGCGTTTTTGCGGTTGTAGTCGACGCTTGCATTTATTGAAAATTCGGATATATTGGGGGCGGTTATTTCGCAGGCGAAATCTTTCAGACTCTTTGGCGCCAAAAGACATTTACGCCGGGCGAGGTTATATTTATTGGTTGCGAACATGCTTTGTCATAGAATTGCATCAGTGCAGTAGGACATCGTGGTTGATACCTCGTAGTGTATCGCATGTAACACTTAATAAGAAATAGTTCTTATTTGATTATTTGATTTGGAAAATTTGTGTGATTAAAAGGACTGACGAGTAAGTCATTGAAATCAAATTTATTAATTGCATGTTTTTTAAATTGTTGTTTGGTAACCATTTTAATAAAAATGTTGCCCCTATTTTATTCTATTATCTCAATTTTTGTGTATACAATTATTGAAATTAATTCCCAAGTTTGTTAATTGTTAATAACCTCAAAATATTTATGTTTATTCAGTACTTGGAAACAATTTTAAATGTTAATTGTGCATTTTCCATTATTTACAACCGTCTACACATAGAAAAAAGTAATACAAACATGATTACATTTTGCGGTAATAACGTGCGATTATGTAACTAGAAACAGCATTTATTCGAGTTGTGTATCGCGTTTAAATAAATAAAATTTAATCGGGATCGATAATTAAATAAAGGCTATCAACTATCACATAAAGTTCTATAATTACAATAAATACAGCGTGTTTAAAGCCGCTATAGTAGGTTACATGAAAGAATATTTTATATAAAAATTATTTGGCGAGATCCTAAAATCCTTCTTCGTTATACAATAAAGAAATATATTGATCTTTTTTTTTAAATAGAATAATTCAGTGTATTTCAGCTGCTTGATACATGTATATTTTCTCCTCCCTTATAAAAGCTGTTCTAGTTCTTACTTCGAATTAAAAAAAAAAGGCAAAAACCAATACCTTAAATTCAAAATCAACACTGCAACCTCACAACTGTTTGCATAACAAGTTCAATCGCCTCAAATATTTTCTGGATTTTGGAAAAACTCTGTTACCGTTTTATTGGTTACCGTGTTATTGAAATTTGAAACTTTTGTAGTTGCTATGAAAAGGTGCTGTCCAATTAGTTAATTTTATTACGCATCGTTGTGTTAATCATTGGCTTACCTATTTCCCGTATTAGTGGAGATAAATTATGCAAAAAAGACAGTTATGTAACTGTTCTAATTTACTTAAGAATATCGAAACGCACACGAGAAAATACAAAACTTAAATTGAAATCTTGTAAGCAATAATTGATCTTTCAATGACCTATAATGCACGCAATATAATACTCTTGCTCAGATCGCAACACAACATTTAATAGGTCTACTGAATTTTCCATTAAGTGCCCATTTTTCCCATTGTTAGTATTCAACCCTTTCGTTAATTCCGTTGTCGTTCCACGAAACAAGAATAATTTTATATTTTATCCATAATGAAGGTTTCATATTTTTATTTTTAAAGTTTTGGCAGTACCGGACCTTAAATACAACTTAGAATGAATTCCTCCCATGCAATACAGTTGTATCGTCACAATCATTTGTATTGTCTTCCGTTTTCTAAATCATTTCCCTGTTCTCTACTCATTAGAATTATCTGTCGCAGTGATCCAATCTATACGTTTACTATTTAAACTAGCATCTTTTATGCGTAAATTTAGTAAATATTTGAATAACTGTGTACTATTTTATTTCGATAGGAACTTTTTGATGAACTCAGGTTAGTATCAGTTTATTAATATGTCTCTTTTTCTCTGCAAATGTCCGGTGCATCTGTTTGGTGATCTCTATTAAATTTTCTTTATATTTGTGTATTGGCAACTGCCTAGGTTTGTTATACTGTCCTCTCGGTTATCTGTTTCAGCCGCACAAACTCTGCTTCGGTTAAATCGAACAAGTTATATAATAATTTTTATCAACCAGGTTTCAAAGAAACAATACCACAAAATAAACAGATTGAACAGAGAATTATTGAGATTTGTCTCGTGCATTTGATACCGTAATTCATACAATACTGATACGTAAAGTTCTTCGAATCCTTGATTGATTGCTTACAATACCTTTTGGTTAGTTTTGATGATCTTGTCTTGTCGACGGCGACTGCTGTGGTCCAGAGAGTGGCAAAGGTGTCTGTTCTGGATTCTAATTTGTATTTTTTACTAACAAACTTCATTGCCGTATTACTGGTACCTCGTATGAATTTGCTGACGACACCATTATCATTATTTCGTGAAGTAGTGAGGTAAATCGCTCTCTCTCTCTTTTTATACAAATAGCAACAATTGTTCAAGTACTATGGCTTATAACAAAATAATGCTATCGGAACGAATAGTTCTTAGTCAATATGCAATTACAGCCCTGAAGACGTCCAACAAGAGTGTGGACGAAACGTTCACAGAAGTTACGACAACGACGCGGTACGACCAGAAAATTAGTTATTGACGACCGACTAAGGTGTAAAGCGTTGCTCCATTAATAAAAGCTCAATTTGATGTGTCCCAGCTTTGCTTTAAGTTGAACTTTTTTAACATATGCACTGAATAAATTGTCGTATAACGTTAACTCTGAAAGCCTATTAATGTCTTACCGTGTACACGTCCAGGCTGAGATATAATACAATATTCTGGGGTTAGTCCGCTCATTTTTTTAGCTATTTCATACTGGAATAAAAGATTATAAGCACAATGTTGTCATTGGATAGAGTAGATTGTTCAATATTTAAAGCTTATTGCTACCCATAAGTACAAAAATGATATAAATAATATATACAACACCCAAAATGCATAAAAGTTTCATAACAATCTACCTGGTTCAAAATGCTTTGTTTTATTTTATTTTATTATCTTTATAAATTATATGATGAAACTTAATTCCGATCGGAACACCATAAATTTCCAAAAGATATCATTATTCATTATAAATATCTGGAGAACGTAGTAATTTTCTGTTAGATTCTCTAGATGCCCTTAAATATCGGGATTTTATATACATTTCAATTAATAAGTTCCGCTCACCATTTCTTAAGTTGGTCAAGATCGCTAAGATCGCAACAATGCGTAAATTAAAAAGACCTACATTCGCTAACATCTCGCGAGCTTCGTAATAAATTTTAAACTCCATAAACTTAGTTAAATAACCTATTTTCCGCTTTAGCGTTAGTTTATTAAGAAAATCGTATACTTGATCTACATAGATCTTAGAGCGTTTCAAACTCAAAGCTTTATACCTACACGTCTCTCTGATTTTCGATAATTAACCTGAATCTAGAATGAGTTGCATTTCATACGTCTATAATTACGTATGCATATACACATATATCTGAACTCCAACTTCAATAGGATGCAGTAGGGTGTTACGATTACGATCTCTGATTGAGAATTGGGTGTGATTAGTTTCAATGTCTTTTGTGATTAACTTCTCACGGTAGCAAATCTTTGATATGAAATTCCTACGAAAACGAAACTTGAGTAATCGATGACATAGTTGCAAAATGAAGTGGAGATAACTCTTTTCAAAGTTTTCGTTCTCTCTTGGACTTTGCAGGCGTAACCTTGGCGTGTAATATTTAACGAACAACCTACTTATTCTTTAGTAAACGGTTGGAAATAATTTGTTTTTAGAGGAGATTATAAAGAATTTTTGTCATTTGTGTTAGAAGCACGATGCCTCCTGTAAGTAACTAAAATCAATTTTGGTGGATGCGCCAGGTTTCATATAAGATAATAGGCAATAGCGCAATGAAATTTAATCAATTGCATAATAGTGGGTTGCCTATTGGAATATTTTGCAACTATAATACGGGATGGATTCTGTTGTTCCTGTTAACGTAAATATTCTCCGACTCGATAAACGATACATTCTCGACCAAGTTTCTACTAAAATTAAGAAAAATCTGAGTAGAAACTTGTGCGTATATTTTGCCCTTTTCTGTCGAACCCCCTTTCCGCAAGGGGGTGGAGGGATATTGTATAAAATCAATTGTGAGGCCATCCACGCCAGCCAAATACGTTTTAATTGACTGAATAACTTGAAGAGGTACGTTCTTTTCTACCATCTGGAATTCAAAACTATTGTCATCAAGACGGTTATTTATGTATGAATTATAAACTGTATTGTCCGGTTAGCAAACTGGAATTAAATTTTTAATGAAACTGTGAACAGCATCAGGATGGCACAATTTCTGTTATTTGATCCATGAATTTTTAAATTATATTCTAAATAGTCTCGTTTTTCACACATAATTGCTTTATTGGTGATATTGCGCAAGGCTTTATGTGATAACAGAGCAGTGAGTAAATATTTATTTTTGCAAAAGGAAACCAATTATGAGATAAAAATAAGTAAGTGAAGTTTGTAAGAACTCTGCATCGACTATAAATTACTGCACAGCTGAATTTAAACGTAACAGTATTTTTAATGATGAACGTCTAAGAGATCACCACATCAAAAATGATTAATGAAAAAATTCACGATTTGGTAATAAATGATCAAAGATTAAAAACACGCGAGATTGGTGAAGTTATGAGTATTTAAAGCGCAATCCGAATGATTTTTGGCATCGATTCCGAACTGATTCGTTACAGCACACCAGAGATCAAAGAACAGTCCAGACAGTAGGCGAAGGAAAGAATTCTGTTTCAAGGTAATGCACGCGTGCATGCTTATGTCGTCGCGATGGCAAAATTCCATGAGTTATGATACAAATTGCTTCCACACTCACCTTGTTTGCCAGTTTTAACCTCCAGCAATAATTTCCTATTTCCAAATATGAAAAAATGAATAATTGGCTCAAACGATAAGGTGATTACAGGGTTGGAGAAATCGTATTTTTTGTATGGAATACAAAATAGAAAAATCTAAGCCTATCGACCTCAAAGGAGTTGAAAAATAAAAAGAATTTTACACATCAAAATAATTTTTTTTTCTTGCCAAGGTCAGGTATTTATCGAACTCCCCTCGTACACATACGTAGAAAGTAACTTACATAAGTTTTTGTTTTAGTTTTCAAACTATACCGTATTTTTACAATAAAATAATTAGGATCTTCTTATTTTATCATCTTGTCAGTTGCACACAATTACTTCACATTAATTGACTGCTAGAACATCGGAATCCAGAATTATTACCCACGTTTTCTTTCCTTTCCCTCTAGCATCGAAAAATATAAGTATTTACTCTCTTCACGAGTTGTTATGGTTTTCCCCGCATTGTACTACAGTTATGAATTATTCCCGTTTATTAGCTTGCAGACTCAGTGAAAATAACCAGGAAAACGTTGTCGGTCTGAAATATTATTAGCATATTTCTTTATTTTGTTTCATGTGTTTGCATACGAATACACATTAGGCCCTTGCGTTAGCTATTATAATGCCGCACGTAACAAACACGGTTTACATTTACCCTTAATAAATATCTGCTATTGCGGTTTTACGTGATGGTGCGTTACATTGTGAATTAAAACATGCTCCTTACGTGGGAGTAATGCCAAGTTTTTCTCCCATGGAAAGAGCACGGATATATTTATGTTATTTATGTTATTTTTTTTTTAGTATTTTTATAGGGTTTGAAACTCTTGATTTAGATCCATTTTTCTTATATTAATACGATTAGAATTCCAGGTTTCATGATCTACAGTATTAAGATTGGTACCTTTTAAAACATTACGAATGCAATCGGCGAATACTTCAATAGCAAGTGAATACAAAACTTTCCCAATACTGGTCTATCCATTATTAACCTGTTTCTAAAAAGCTTTTCCAATTATCCAAAAAGATTCGAATGTGGTTCGAAAAGCTTCTAAACTCAACATGAAGACGACGTTTCTCATCGAAAATATTCTGATAATATGATTGAGCATGCATCGAAAGACACTTTTCAAAATCCCTGCTATGTTGGACTCTAGTTGCTGTGGGGACTCTGAACCATCATTTACCATTGTGAAATTTTGAGTAGCTAAAAGATGGGAGTATCGTTGGAAAAGTGTTCTTGGAAAACACTTCTGTTGAGAAATAAAGTTGAATTTGACAAAAAAAGATACTCGCTTCTGTGTTAGGTTGGCATCATCAGAGTGGGCAATGCTTTCAAATGCAAAAATCTCAAAAACGGTTTCCAAGCGACGTAATTCTGAGCATTACAATATTTGTGAGACAGTTTTATTCAATTTTTTTTATGGAAAACCGTTGTCCTGAAGACTGGAAGCCTAGAAAGCTGTAACTACATCTGTTCTGTACAATTTTATCAGAACCATTAAATCCATATTATGCCACCATATTTATAAGCTGAAGTCGCATCTAAAATTATCATTTCTCGCAATCACCCAATCACCATTGATTTATGACCAAATGCAACGTGGCTTACATTCAAATGCATTTAGCGAAGTTAAACCACTATGTACTACTTTGGAAGCTACAAAATATTATTTCTGACCTTTTCTACTTAGATCCCCTTTAATTGGGGGACAATACCTTGTAAAATACTGCTACCCCAAATTTAATACATTCTGTCCGTTTCCTGCATTGCAACAAGGATTTAACCTTGTCCTAATAGGTTTACCTGCCTCTATTTCTCATGTACGATGCTATCCAACATCTCCTTTTATGCCTGTCTAGCTTTCTTTGGAAAATTAGCTCAATAAGTAGAGAGAGCAATAAAGAAGCATCTGCTGCAGTTTTCGTCATGTATCAATGGTGTCAAGAACTGAATTCAATTATTGAAATTCCAAAATCCCCGACGAATCCCATAGATCAGAGGTGAAAGCACCTCTGGTTTTGACACTTCCAGTTCGTCAACTGATGGACTCCCAAATTACTAAGACCCGTTGCGTGGTTTATCGTCTAACCAGCTCTCAAGACGTTTAAGATAGTAGAGGTTAAAAAAACAACTGCATATCGCAAAAATCTAAATAATTTTAATTATTTCAAAAAATAATAAAGATATTTTAAAAATATTTCTAAATATCCAACTTATTTACTTTAAAAACATACTTACTTAAAATTTTACAGTCCTCAGAACACACGTTCATTGGAAAAATATTATTGTGCGCAATCTACATTATTACTTTATAATTTTACTTTTAATTAAGATTTAGTACTTGAATATTCACTAATTCCTATTAAACATTTTCACTGATATAGACTAGGAAAAACTACCATAAAATAAAGTTCCAGGATCCAGATTATGCGATGTAATTCTCATTGCTGGCTATCATCAAATATTATCAAAAGCCAAAAACAAACGATGACAAATACTATATTGCGTTTCCGACACAATTCATCCCTGGGGAGGTATTATGACATTGACTCCCTTTCTGGCAGCACATATTTTATTTTAATTATAATAACTATAAACATTTCGTAACATTTTTATGCTAATGTACTAAAGTAATGGCACAATTAGCACTTGGGAAAAACATCATCATTTATAATTATACCCTCATTTATGCTTAATGTAATTCAGACATACAAATAAGGTCAAAATATTGCTTTTACCTTTGACCTTGTAGATCAGAGGACAAAATTATATTGAAAATAAACTTATTAGTAGACTGCGTATCGACTACCACTACCGACTATGAATTACACAACATCGACGTGCTGCAGGGATTGAGCCTTTAGTAAGAGATTAAGAGCAAAAACCCTTTCTTTTTATTCAAGAGAGTACCATCGTTATTAGATATATTTTTCTTGATTGCCTCGAACATTTTAAAGAAAATTATGCATATATTATCTATTTTGTTTCAGATTTGAAAAGCTGCAATCTCAATTAACCAACAACAATGCTAGCCCACCCTATAACAGCTCTGCTTTTCCATTTCCTCATAATGACCACTGCTTACTCCGCAAGCTCAATCTATCAACAACCATCGAAAACCAAAGGTGAACAGCTCTTCATGAATCTTAGGTCCAACTACGATACGGAGAGGTCAACTCGAAGGGTTTTCGCCCAAAATCCGATCAGATTTGGAGGAAGAAGAAGCGATATACCACCTTTGGTCGGCAAGGCAATGGAATATGAAGCAATGCTGGACAATGAGGTGGGCGACAGAGAAAGGAGGGCCTTCTCGAAAGGCAACCATATGAGATTTGGCAGGGCCAATTTTTTACGATTTGGAAGATCTAGGAGCAATACCAATAACAACAGCAATAGAAATGATTATAACCGTTTAACCAGGACAAATAATAGCCAGTTCTTAAGATTTGGACGCGGACGTAGCGATTTTCTTAGATTCGGAAGGTCTGAGGAGTATTCGAGGAAGAAAAGAGATACTTCAGATGTAAATGAGGAGGAAAAGCGTGGTAATAACAATTTCATGCGCTTTGGTAAAAGATACAACGACGAGGATTACTTGGAAGACTTCCAAGGGGAAGAAGCTAAAAAGCAGAATCTCCATGATAAGTTAGAGAATGCCTTCTTCTTGAAACTGCTGTCACAGATCAGTTGTAACATGGATCAATTTAATTGCGATGAGAGGCTGGATTAAAAGTTTATCGCTACTAATTTGATAAGGATCTTCATGCAATATCCCACAGCACTTCATATGATTTAGGTTTATATCGATAACACGTAATTGTTTCAATGAAGAAATAAAATTTACCTTTAAACAGTGGCTGGAAGCATCAGTATTAAATATTATATAATAAATTACTATTACCTATGCGTATAATAGTTGTAAATGTATTTATGTTATTATATATTTGATAAGTAAATAAGTATAATATATATATTGTGTTAATAAAGGTTATAACAGGAAAGAGATCGTTGTATTATTTACTTCACGTAAATTTGAATACAATATATGCAAAGAAAAGAAAATAAATTGAAGGAAAAAGATGGTAAAAGCACATGGTCCCTTGGCCTTAAAATATTTCTTTTAGAGAATGACGAAGAAATGAAAAAACGACGAACATAAATTATGTAATAATTCATTTTGTTTACAGTTGAAATAAATTCTTATACACGATATCTTAATATTTTCTTTTGATATAAAAAAATATACGTCGTCATAAATTTAAAAAGAAAAATAACTTCTTTTTTTGTATTTGATGGGTATTTAATTCGTTTTGTTTTTATTTTTTGCAATGATACGAAGAATAAGAGATCGATATTTTGCAAGACTTATTATATATATATATATATATATATATATATATATATATATATATAT
>LR736863.1:10236556-10376348 GCA_902654985.2 Oryctes borbonicus | reverse complement strand
TATATATATATATATATATATATATATATATATATATATATATATTTACATGGTCACATAAAAGTTATACACGTTCACGGATACAAGAAAGATTTTTTGAAGACCAAAACATTTTTTGAAATATGTTTCTGAGCGAACTACGTAATTGTTTAAGCGAAATTTTATTTTTTCTACAATCACACAATCTCCACTTACAGTTTTCTAAATAAAATCGATCTCCCATGGTCGATTGCCAACACCCCATTTAATTATTTTATTGAATGAATTTATTGAATGAACAGCATAAAGGATTGATTTTCAAATCGATGCAGTCCATGCTAAATAGGTCATCATAGATGTCAAGAAGCAAGTGTGTATAAAATCATAACTCATTCAATTATATATTTATACACTAGCTGCAATTAAAAATGCACCATCTCCAAATTATTGGAGTATTTCGTTAACATTTTACAAACGTATTTCTAAAGATTAACTTAAACGATTGTTTATCATATTGCATTGGTCTAGTTTGTTTTCATGTTGTTTGTTATACAAAAATGAGTAAAATGCGTGTGGTATGTTTCAAACAATCATGAATGATGGCTTGCAGACAAGAGCGTGCACTTCATAAACAATTAACTCCCTTCGAGACCGGATTATTGAGCTACGTGAAGGCGGTGTTAGTTATCGGGGAATTGCGCTTAGAATTAATCGTATTCATTCGACTGTGTTACGGTGTTGGAACCTGCAGATTGCAAATTAAGGTAAAGCATGTAGAGCAAGTTCAAGCGCGCCCAGAAGGACCAGTCTTCGAGATTTTCTTTTGAAGCGCTTGCGACCTTTATTGCGATTATCTTTAACATGTGTTGTGTGTGGGCTGTATGTCCAAAAAATGATTTATCAATTCACGAAAGGAAAATTGACATTCGAATACATTATGGCAACTTATAGATAATTCTAACATTGATATAAAACTTGGTGTCCAGCATTACAGGGTGGTAGCGTTTGAGGCTGGACAATCTGATCACAAAACAAGATTATTGAATTATTTGAGCTTAGAAACTGACGGTGCAAGGTTGGATAATGTAGTTTGCGAAAGATATTTTGTAAACGATAATATTGCCCATTTTGTTGAGTGGAGGGTTGGGGTCGGCTGTCAAGTAAGCTGTTGGTTGATGGTAACTTGAGATATTTCCTTGATAAGTTTTGCTATTACTTTGAAAAAGCTTTTCCCTTAACTAAAGTTAAATTAGCCACAAATAAAAAATCACGGATAACACCTGAAATTCGTCAGGGGGGTCAGATAGAATTCATCATAACGATTAGTTGCATTACAGACTTGTTGGTTAATGAAACAAAAAAAACTACTAACAAAACAAAATGTGAATGGAATATTGTTAATAGTGAAATAAAACCTAATAATAGTATTCACCGCATTGTTTTGGAGGCTTATCACGAAATGATACGTACTGCGTCAGTTTTTTTAGCATTTTACTATTTCGGATGCTCCGCAATGTAATCTGTTCGATAACTGTAACGACTTTAGCTTTTGTGGTTCACTATACCTTCACGCTTTCATTGAAACCGAAATATTTAATATAATATAAATTTCTGGTAAGCATCCGCTGGTTTAAGTATCCCATTACCTTGTAATATCCTGAAACATGTTGCACATTTCGTTTCTAAAACTCCATCGCAACTAGTAAATAAGTCGTTCTCTGATGGAATGTTTTCGCGGGATCTGAAAAGTACGAAGGTCATACTAGTCCACGAAAGGAGCAGTAAGCTGTCGATATCAAATCTAAAAAAAATCTAAAATTTTTTAGAAATCATTGTATCGATTGATACAGTTCAGAGTGAGACACTTGGTATACTTTTTGATGAAAATGGTTAATAAAAATTATTATTGTTATTAAAAAAGAAGAAAAACTTTTAAAATTTTCGAAAGTAAATAATTTGGTTATCTCAAAAATTTAATAAAATTAGTTTCTTTTCTTTCATTTTGTAAATTCTCACGTTAAAGCATACAATCTAATTTTAAAATCGATAAAATTTGCCATTGGAAATTTTGATCTAAAAATTCATATTTTTCGACCTAAATCTACAGTATTTATTATCTTTTCTACAATATTACTGACAAATTGTTTCTAACAAGAAATGTTCGTTGGCTTAACAAGAAGTAGATGCGGCGAGATTGACGAATAACGTAAACAGGACACCACAATAGACTCCCATATGGTGAAAAAATGTCATGCCGACTTGTATTTACAATCCAGCAAGTGGATGTGTATATTTATACAGTATATAAAATTAGAAACGATGAACGAATATGCTACGCGTCTTTCTTATATACAAAAATACATAAATGTCTTGACGAAACTAAAAAATTGATCTATAAACATCAGTACGGAATTGCAAAATGATTCGTATTCTGTGGAAATACGTATGACCGCGTTCGGTGTAAAGATGTCCGCCTCGCTTCCTGAATCGTGAATTTCGCATCTTACGTCAAATGGCTTTGTTTGTTCTTGTTCTTTTTTTGGTCAAAGTCTTTCCGATGCATTAGATATACAGACCATGTTAGATGTATTGCAGGAATACATTAAATGAAAGAAAACAAGAAAAAAAAAACAAAATTATGAATGGAATAAAAAAATATAATTGTAAAATAATCCTGCATTACGCTTCATAGCTACTAATAGGGAACTTGGGAGTAGGTGGGCGCGAGGTAAAAGCAACGAAAAGATAAAAGGAGAACGGGAAGAAATGCGAAATAAAAGGAAATCGTTCTTTCTGATTCTGTTGTGAGCGATCGTAGGGCGTTGTTGGCTGTGCTGCTCTTTTTCGACCCGAATATTTCCGACGATAATTGTCTATATTTTAGAAATTTTAAAGATGTTAATGTATTAATGTTTATTCAGTTAGTGAATAATTTATCTCGGGATGAAATTTTTACATAGAGTGACGTAAATCTTGCAAATCTTTTAATACTCCAATAATCTTTCCTATTATGAGTAATATTTATTCAGAAGCAACGAAAAGACATAATTTTTTTTTTAAGAAACTAAATGTAATTATTCTTCTAAATTAGTTAACTCTTCTAATTCATCGAAGGTTGCATGGCAAATTATTAATAGGTGATCATAATATTACAAATAACATCAACATTTTTCATAGCATATGTTCAATGCCATATAATGAATTAGAAGTTTGTAACCTATTCAAGAAGTCTGATGGGGTACCATGCAATTTGCTGAAAAGAGTATCAGATTATTCAGCTCCAATTACTTTTTTGATTAATTTGTCGTTTGAATCTGGTGTTTCCATCAAAGCTGAAAAGGTCTTATGTCATTCCTTCGCATAAAAACGGCAGCAAACTAAATATTCAAAAATTAAAATTCTTCCTGTTACCGCCATGCATATAGATGAACTTCTTATCTATGTTTACAAAAATATTCAAATTTTTTACGTAACAACGGTATTCATCCCTATAGTGCCAGATCTAAATTTCATTTCTGCATTGCTCCTTATCGCTTAATTTTCTCCCCGAATTCTAGGATTACGTCTCTTTAATGTTTCGCCTCGTGACTTGAAACAAGTTTCAAATATAAAATTGTTTAAGGGAAGACTTTTCTTTTACTATGTATATCTATGCCTAAAAAAACATGGATTTCGCAACCATAGATTGGGCATTGTTGTTATTTTATATTTTAGTTTATTTTATATGACAATTGTCTATGTTCGTATTGAATCGATGACAAATATACTTATTATTATTATTTATTTACTTTTCTCAATTATTTTTTAATAAAATAATTGAGGGAAATAAATTAGGGGAATCAACATAGCTGTGTACTATCACAACACCCCGATAAACTTTGCTCTTGCAACGTTTAAGTGACTGCATTTCATGTCTTTCTGTATGTATCACGTTCCGGATATACACCATTAATTTTGAAAGACGATATTTCAAGAAGCGCCATTGTGTGTTTTCGATTGGTAAAATATAAAGTTTTAAACAAAGATACGCAATTGAATAATTTATAAGAACTTAATTTTTGCTTAAAGATTGAACATCACTTGGTAAATACATCCAGATTATATTGTAAGTGCAGGACATCAAGATCCAATTGGTTGATAAATTTTCATGTCATCGGTGTAAGCGAATACAGGACAGATAGAGATATTAATGGGTCGTTAACAAGAAGCACAAATAGAAGTGGTCTTAACTGTGGCCCTTGAGGTACACCAGAACATCAAAGACTTATATCCATAAGAGACGTAATGCGAGCCACGCGATAATTAAGTTTGCAAAAGTGTCCTCAGTGAACGGTGCTAATAACTCTTTTGATAGTATCCCTTGGTCATTAATATCAAAAGCTCTACCGAAATTGGCGTATATTGCGTCAACTTGACTTTAATTATCGAGTTGCCCACTAATGAAGTGACACATGGGAACAAGATTTGTAACAATAGAGCTTCCTCGAATGAAGCCATCGTTATCGCCTACATACGTAGGCCATAATATTATGAAGCAGAGAAGAATAAATAATGCTTTCAAAAATTTTAGCAAAATTCTATATAACTAATGTCGGTCTGTAATTCTCAATACGGGTTTTATCATCCTTTTTCAAATCTGGACTTATTCTGGCACGTTTTCAAATCATCAGGAAATACAATAACGTCAAAGAAAGTGTACGAAAAACTAAATTAAGCAGCCGGTTGTTGATTAAAGTTAAATCTGTAAGACACATCAAGCAAAGCAGCCTCTAGAGATTCACAAGATAATTCAATCTTCTTGCGAATTGTAACAACTACTACGTAAAAAAATACAGAAAAAGATTTACATTTACAAATAGCAATATCTACCAGATGAATAAGAGAATACACGTATAAAGAAATTTTAAAAAATAACCAAACCAAATTTATTTCTTATATTTGTTATTAAAGTAAATATTATTGAGTACATTTCGTGTCTCGTTTGGCGTTACTTTGTCTCTAGAACCCCCTGTATAGCTGGAAATGTGTATACGAATTTAAATGGGTTTGGACAACAAACAACTTTTGTTTAAAGCTTTTTTTCCATATCACAACAAACAACAACATCCTCTATGTCTCCGATATGGAATAACTTTTACGCTTAAAAATCACCTATATCTCTTCTCGTTCGAAAATTATATAGCAAAAAAACAAATATTAATCAATTTTGGAAGGGTTTTTTCATCCAAGACAAGTTCAAAATGATGAGAAAGTTTTCTATAATCTTTGTAAGGTGCTTGTGATATTTTAAAAGCTTGTAAAATCTATAACATTCCAGGCTTAATTCACATCCACTAACAACTTTCTATGTTAAGCATTTAAAGATATCATATCTCAAAATATATGAGAAATTTCCTTCTCCAGTTTATAAATTATATTGAAAGAATCGCCTGCCAATTGCACTATAACATTTTCCAATGGTAAAATGAAAATATCCAATATTATTCCAATACAATTCGTATTTCTAGAACTCGAACGAAATACATGATTACCTCATTTCTGTAGGTGATGCATTCCTTTGAACGGATGAAAACATCGCAAAATAATTTCATAACAACAACGTCTCGTTTGTTTCAACGTAACAATTTGGATGTTTACAAGCATTACGTTGAAGTTACTTTGTTCTAAAGTAAACCGAAATATGACGTTAATAACTTTCTCCTTTTATGTGATGTGTACGATGAGATTTTGATAAAAATTGTGCAGAAACAACGTTTCGTACATCGTTAATTTTAAATCTCCTTTGTCACGCGTTTAGAATTTGGGTGAAGGGCAAGGATTGAAATAAAATATGTATCAAAGCTGTATGGGTTGTATTTAATTAATTTTCAGAACGTATAAGACTTGAAATTATTTTTATAACATAAGTCATAAATATAGCGGTTTTATATAATATATATGTAATTTTTATTATTTTTCATTTGCAGCAAAGGCGGTTTGCATTACTGTAATTAGAAGCAAAAAAGATAGATTGATGTTATCTTTCGTTAACCTACTTTTAAAAAAACATAAACTTGATTTACTGGAAAAACTTTTTTAAATTATTTATTCACAAGTCTTTCAAACGTCAATCCTCTCTCTTCTCACCAACTGTATAGGTTTGATTACAATTTGTGGAAGGTTATTCTCCTATACTCAATTTCAATTATATATATATTTTTAATCTAAAAAAATCTTTACTCAGATTCTATTGCTTGTAATATTAATATCAAGGTTTTGAAATCAATCAAATTATACTTTCTAAATGATCATATAGATCAATAAATTCTTCTTCAACATACTCCATAAACAACGCAATCAAAATTACAATATATCGAGTCGATTTTCGGATGAAGTAAAACAGTTTATTTTAAATCCAACCAGTACGAATCTTCCCTGATAATTTGGACCTTCCTGAACCTCCAGCAATTGAGAAATCACTTCTTGGAGCTGGTGTTTCGGATTCCACATATGGAGCTTCTTCTTTCGAAGGTTTCGAGAGTTCTTCAAGTGTTTCTATTGATTTTTCTTTTGGAATAGCTCTTATTTCAGTTAATTTCGGTGGTTTCTCCTCAATACGTTTCGTTTGCTCAGATTTAACCTCAGCTGGCACTGGTTGGTCCTTCTTCTTTCCAATTTCTTTGGCTGGAATATCTTCCTTTTCTCCTTCTTTGAGTGTCTTTTCGATTTTAACCTCTACTACTTTTTTACTTTGATCTTCTGTTGATTTTTTCACTTCAGCATCTTCTTTTGATTCCACCTTAGATTCTGTTTCTTTAACCTCAGCTGGCACTGGTTGGACCTCTTTCTTTTCAATTTCTTTGGTTGGAATATCTTTCTTTTCTCCTTCTTTGTGTGTCTCTTCGATTTTAACCTGTACTACTTTTTTACTTTGATCTTCTGTTGATTTTTTCACTTCAGCGTCTTTTTTTGATTCCACCTTAGATTCTGTTTCTTTAGTTTCCTCTTTTTCTTGTGGAATTTCCTTTTCAGGAGAAGTTGACTTGATTTTGGCAACAGGCGGGGGCGGTGGGGGTCCTCTCTTTGCCGGTGGAGACTTAGTAGATCCGACAGAGCTTCTCCTCGGCGGGGATTTCACCTTCTCGCTTTCGATTTTCAAACTCGGTAATGTTTCTGGGGAAATACCGGTTTCTTTTGGAGTTTCCTTGATATCGGTGTCCTTCTTGACGCTGTCTCTTTCATCCGAGAGCGTCGGGCTGGCCACGATCGGCGACAGAGGCCGTTTGGTGATTCCGGTACTCTAAGCGGAACACAAAAATAATTAATGTAAACACAGAAAACGTGATGCACAGATTTACCACTGATTTTGAGCTGTCATCGGTAGTAGCAAGTGCGGATTCGGCCGATTTATCCGCGCTAGGCTTAGTTTCTGGAAGAGCTTCGTCGTGAGAATCACTTTTCTGTTCTGTAAGACGGGAAAGAAAAGCATATTTTAATACGGTAAAGGTTACAGTTTGTTAAATTAAGGTAATATTAGACCGGTCGATTGAGAAATTTACAAATGGATGATAGGATCGTTGGTAAGTACGTCATTTTACTTTCTTTTGTAGAGAAAAAATATATTTAAATTGGAAACCAAGTAGATGAAATTAAAGTGGGGAATATACAGGTTCCTTCTTTATTACAACAGCAACTGCTAATCCATCATAACTTGACAACCATCTCTCTGATGATGGCTTGTACATTTATTTTGCCTGAAATCAATTTTCACGAAAAGAAATTTTTAATATATTGGAATGATATGAGTCTCTCTATCGGGGAAAATCGAAACACAAAACTTGTGAAATGGAATCTTGTTATTACTGTTAAAAATAATTTTGAAAGTTATATGAAAAAATAATGATATCGCTTTTGCAAATTTTTATGTTTACCCTGCTGATAGTTAAATTTTACATTTATCATATTATGATGATTTTCAATTTTTTAAATAAATGAACAAAAATAAATTCGATCTTTTACTTTTAAAAATAAATGCTAGGCATACAGATACTGAGAGGTATCGTTTTCTTCTTAAATAAATCGCTAAAAATAATCTTCCATTAATAACTTCTTTTTGAGTAATAATTGTGTATCAAAGTGATGCTTTTATTATTATTGTTCTTCGGATTAATGGTGTCACAAAAAAGTAGAAATAAAACCTTTAAATCTATCAAAAGATTCTCATTTTATGAGCTAATTTTATTACGCTGCGCTTTAGTAATAAAAATTTCATAGTTTTCCATAAATCTAAAGGAATGTGTTTGACACAAATTTTGTTTACATGGAACCAACACATTTTCCATATCTAAAGTTAAATTAACGAAAACTATTACTTCAAATAATTCTTTTAGTTCTGAAAATTTTGTATAGAACACGCGCACACAACATCGTCTTTTATGTTTTTTAATTCTGTAACCTAATCGTAAATTATGACAAGAAAAAGTTCTATATAAACGCCATGTGTGTAAATATTGTCTTTAATAGAGAAATCTGACATTCATCCGAGGTTTGTAAAATACAGATGTCTTGTAACAATATACGTAGTGTAACAGTGATTGAATTTCATGATATTTGAACACTGTACGGTGGAATATGTAAAGCAATGCGAGTGTGAAATTCAGTAACGAATTACTTCATAAAAAAAATAGAAATTGAGCTATTTTTTCATTAGCTTCTGTCTTACAAAAGTTAAAAACGGAGGGAAACACCTTAGGGCCTGCAAACCAATGCATATACGTACTGTCAAAAGCATTTTTGTTTATTAAACAAGTTATTTTGCAAATTGTATAGTATCAGTAACAGATATGTTGATTAAAGCTTTAAAACTTCTTTCATTTAAGCGTTACATTATTTATTTTACTAAATATAATCTGGTATGCTACACTCGGACAATCTTTTCTGACAAAGAGATGAACATCCGGCAATGACTCATTACATATCATACAAATTTACTTTTGTAGGACCTTGTGGTGACAGTAGCAGGAGTTATTTATGTTACCAGAAAAAATTGCTTTATTACAGGTTGGTATTTCCAACAATTCTCAAACGATTCCTTAAAGTCATAGTAGGAATGGTGAAAATTAAATTTTTAAATCGGGACTTATTCCATTACATAGTAAAGGTATAAAGGTTTTTTTGGATATATTATGAAAATAGTTTTTTTTCTAATTCTGATGGTTCCCAAGTTATTTGGCTGGAGCAATTTAAAAGAAGCGAGAAATTAAACTACAGCTTTAAAATAATTACATTTTACATGATATAAAGCTGACGCATTTTTTTCAGCGATTTGTGATCGATATCAATCACATCTCCCGTAAATTATTCTAGAGCTGCTCGGTATTTTATAGATGCCCTTCCGTGGTTCGTCCCACAAATGCTTAAAGGGCAATAAACCTGAGCTTTGAGGCCATATCGTTATTTTTAATATCATTTACCGCTGTTTCCTCCTCTAAAACGTTCTTTGCACTATTGACCGATTTCCAGATGGAACAGTATTATTTTGCAAAATACTTGAATACTCTTCCTTTCATTTCCCTACTTCTGGTTAAACCTATCTGGTATATAGGCAACTTGTGTGTCTGAAGCTGGATTCAGAATCAGAATTAACGACTGGTGGAAAAACCTAGCAAGTGAAAGATAGACCAAGCAACTCCTAAACATAATCAACACGGAGGTAGGAAGTCCGTCAAAACAAGACAGTATATGCTTAAGAAGTGAATTGTGTAGCTTATACCTGAGAGAAGGAACAATGCAGATTCTATTAGAGAGAAGAAGAAAAAATCACTGCCTAAAATGCTGCTGTCACAAATGGTTTCGAAATATGCAACTAGACTACTTCTATGTTTCAATCTGGTCTAATCTATAAAAAAAACTTGCACCTTCATATCATTGTGTAGCATTTCTTCCCGCACAAATGCTTAAATCCTTGAATTTAAAGCACCTAGTTTTTGAAGTCTAACTTGCTAAAACACGCCTTACTACCACTGTTATGTCTTTTGAAATACCTGGCAAATATTTCTTCTGTTTTCAGAAGCCTGTGCAATTGAAACGTATAATACATCTTCAGTCATCCAGTGGAAATCTTTTAATGAATTATCTGTTGTAAGGTTGTAAATTCAGTTTGTTATTATAGTCATTACTATACAGCATTAATGGTTAGTTCAGGAAATAAAGTGGGTTATCCTATATTCTTCTGTTACAGAATTTGATATCAAAAGCGTTTTATAATTCTAAATTTCACAGACCGAAAGAGTTTCCGACAGGTCTTCATAAAACATCCATCTGTTTTCATTTCATTTGAAATCCACCTACAAGAAGACTACCCTTTAAATATATCCTAGACAATAAAAGTTCCGCATTTATTATTACCGCAATATATAACTGTCATTTTAGATTTACAGCACCATCTTGAAACTTCCTGGTTGTCATAAAGACGTTGCGACACTTCAAAGATCCAGCATCCAATTTTAACAATTTTTAGACACAGAAGTTTAATGCGTTACGAAAGAGAATTAGTTTTCGTTTTAAAAAGAATAATGAAAACTGAAATATGCTGTTTAGCAATTTTGAAAATAGAATCAGAAAACGCGCCAAATCTATACACAGTGGGAAATTTTCCCAAGCGTATTGAGGGTTGTGAGCAACGCTTATTAATACGCCTATTCTGCTGGTTTCATTTGTCGCTTGTTTTCCTCGATTTAGCATACAATTCTTGCAAGGGTCCTGCATTTTGTTTAAACTCAAACTTAAACACATCTCAATTAATACATTTTCTTTTTATGGGTGTTTTATAGTTGCAAAGTTAAATTTTGATAAATTTATCTTTGCAACTATGAACGGTTAATAATTTTTCAATTTATCAGAGGACGTTGTCGTATTATTTAGGTATTATCTGTATATTAAACAAGTCAAACATGTGCCGTGAGAAGATTTTGGCAAGAAAATAGAAAAGAACAGTAGTGAAACTTCAAAAAAGAAAAGAAATATGCAATCAGACAAGTTAAAAATAAAGAGTAGTAGTACTGAAAAAATTAAAAGGAAGTCATGGACAGCAGGCGAGAGCATTTGCAGGAACTATTAAATACAAAAATTAACATAAGACAAAAACTTAGGAACGAAGCACAGTCAATAAATGTACATTGAACACGACCAAATTACTCAGAAAATAATAATAAACCTAGGAGCAGAAGGATTAATAGTATTAACGTTGAGTGAAGGAATTGTAGAGACGCAACCGTATAAGTATAAGCGGAACCAAAACAGCGTTCGACATATAGATGGCGCATGAAGTCGAATGGGAACCGAGATTCTCAAATCCCATAAAACCGAGCTCGTTCAGTCTCTCCCGAGCTATTGTAGTAGTAGTGTCGATGTAATCGTATTTATATCGGACGGACAATGCAACACCTTTCCGATCGACTAAAAGATCACAAATACTCTAGTAACATCACAGCTTTAAAGAAACATGCCAATAGTACTTACATACTTTTAATTTTGATGCAACAGAAAGTAATTATACAGCGAGAAATGTTTTAGAATCGATACATATAAACAAGAACAATAATTCTGTTAACGATAGAACCGAAATAACAAACTTATCCAACATGTGTCATTCTGTCATTTAATTTCTAACACAACGTATGAATTTTAATAAGTAACCCGAACGCAGAGGAAAAATATGCACAATGATAAAAGATTCTACAACAAAAACATTCATACGTTACAGTTACAACATGTAAAAATTTTTAAATTTTTCAAAAAGAGCCAAACCTATTTATATATTTTTCGATAATGTATTTTTTTTTACATTAATTAATTATCAACAAATAAAACATTATTAGCATTATTAGAAAACATTAGAAAAAAAAATGTTTTATTTATACAGAGGCATAACCTTGATGCGTCTAGCAGCTAGGTAAGTATCCCATGCTCTCAACAATACATTTATTATCAACAAGGAAATAAGTACCACAAAAATTATGAAGATGGAATATTTAAGAAGAGTAATAGGAGAAGTAGGAAACATATAAGGAATAAAAAACTAAAAGAATCAAGAAGCAGCAGCTGAAATGATTTGGTCATTTAATAAGAGTGGAAGAAGATGGATCCGTGAAAGCTATACGAAAGGCGAGAGTGTTGACGAAAACAACAAAAGGAAAACTCAAGAAGACGTGGAATAGTGCAATAAAGGAATGGAAAATTGGCAGAGGACAGAAAAGAGTAGAGAAAACTAGTGCATAAGGACTAAATATTAGTTACCTTTGCACCTAACGGTAGGAAAGAATACAATCCGTTATCATTGGTTTGAAAATGTACCAATTTATCTTCATTCCTTGGAGTTTCATAAACGTTACTAGGTAGACTTAAGTTTATAAAAATTATATTGGCAAGTAAACCATATAGGTTGGTAGCAGTTATAAGGAAAGTGACACAATTGTGTGATTCCAAAAGTCAGAATGTTAAAATCTGTATATTTCGCGCTGCTTGCATATTGCGCTCGTCGAACACGCTGTATATTTCATAATAATAACCGTATCTATATTATTCCGACGTATTGCCTGTGCAATATGCTTTAATATTAGCTAATTTAAATTTGGAACAATCCAGCATCGCATGCAGCTAGTTGCACCGATAAAACGAAACATATAATTCATTTGTTGTGCATATAAACTCTTCAAATGCTTTGAAATCTATTCGGAACACGGTTTACATTTTAGAACGTGTGTATAGACTACAATTTCTACCGATATTAATACCTACATATACGAAACATGCTTTTAAAACAAGTGGTCACTTAAGTCCCTACAATCTAGCACAGAGAAGCAGCAATGCACGTTATATATAGAATCAAAAGAAATACGATAAAAATTTCTTTCATCTGCGAAATATATTACGACAGAAAGAAACTTCATGAGTAAATGCTTCAAATCGTAGTTTTTTTCTGAGTTGCTCTCAATAAGATGGAAAAGTCGTTTTTCTTGTATTTTTCTATTCGAGTATATTATTGGAAAAAGTTAGCAAACACTTGAAGTCATCAATAAATATATTTTTAGTGGTATGTGAGTATAAATTTAATTAAAGCAGAAAAAAAGATTTACGAGAACTCTATAAGCGCGAAATTGGACGTATTGAAATGTAAATTAGAACAATTTTTCAAAATCGAAAGAGGTTACGTAGATTGAGAAACAGATTTAGATGTTTTCATCCGTAAATGTTGACAAATGTAATGCTTCCCGACCTTTGAGAGGTTCAAAAATAATTTGTATTTACTCCAAATTTTATTTATTCGCACCAATTTCAAAAAGGAAACTGGAGACTAATTTAATGGAGTGAAAAATGGCGCCATCGCTTTTATCCCAAGTAGAGACATTAACCACAGCGTTAATTAAAAGCTACAGTAACATAAATAAAGTGGATTTTCTGTAAATTATTTTCCGAAAATTTAGCAAGAGCTTGAAGAGACCAACAAAAGCTATTTCGTACAAGTTGTTTATCTATTAGACCAACAAAAGTAACTATAGTGGATACCTATAAATCCTACGGATGGCTTTGTTGAAGGTTTCTGGGCCTTTAATGTCCGCTGCTCCTCATCGTCGATGATGATATCCTGTTCAATCTTTTTGCTCATGAATTTGGCGTAAGCCACTCTTGCACTAGGAGGCACAGCCGATAGCTTTGGATTATATTCTGGAAATAAAACAAAATCGAATCTAAAAACAAAAACAGCAACAATTCAACATGATTACCAAGCAATTTATCATGGTCAATAGCAATAGATTCCCTTAGACTTGATACAATATGCTTTCGTAAGCTTTGCCTGTTCTTCCTTAAAGCTTCAGCTTCTTGGGCTGATCCAATTTGGTCTTGGACAACTGTTTTCCTGCGTACCAAAGCGTTCCAATCTTTACCGCTTTTTCTTCGACCCATGGCTTTGGCGATTTGGCTGAAGACGTCGCGTGGTTCTTTTGTTGAGCTTACTACATCGCTGACGATGCCTTCTACGATTCCGATGTGGAAATCTTTTAATAGGCGTCTTTCCATGACTTTTCCCTTCTTACCAGTAACTAGTTCATTAAAATATGCATGTTCTTATAAATTATTGATTGTTCATTTAATATACCTGCTACAGGAACTGTGAAAGATTAGAATGTGAAGGTAGGTGCAAAATGTAAAAAATGAAGCTGCAAGCACTACTGAAACCTTGAATGAGGGTTCATTACATTCGAATTCGTCTTTGGATAATTTCGGTGTCCTCATGCCGTTATTTCTTAATATATCGATTAGCTCGTAGCGCAAAGTGTTGACATCCTGTCGCACTTCGAGAATATCATCCTCGCTGACACCATATTCATCGCGGTTTCTTTGTTCAGCAGTAATGTAACGTCGGACTAATAATCTCATCACAATTTCATAGCTTTCTCTAGACTTTATTCGGGATTTTCTCTAAAGCAAAAATTATTTGATCCGGAAACTTTCTTTCTGCAAATAACCACAAAATTAACCTTTTCTTCCTTCTCCTTTCCACCACAAGTTAAGCATCTTGTAACATTCTTCACGGTTGGAAATAGATTAAATGGAGGAGGAAGAGTATCACCATCGTCGAAATAGCTGATCCAAAGCCTTGTACGAGCAAATTTCCATTCCGTATCGGATCTTTCCTGTATTAAGAAATTTGGTAAAAATTTTCTTTTGACGCTCAAACATATTTATTAAAGTTTACCGAAATAATTTGGTAGGAATTGGACATCATAGCAATAAGCATGTTCAGTAGCACGATTACGTTGATTACTGAATACGATCCGAACATCAGCAATGCCCAGAATCTTGTAAATCCTTTGATTCCGGTGAGTTCAAACGAGACCAAATCAACTAACCCGAAACTAGCCCAAAAGAGGGATTGAGATGTTTCGAATAGGCTAGAAAATTGTGAAAAAGTTATTGCCAATCAAGAGTTCTTCTTAGTCCGTAAATTTATGTAATATATTTTTTAAACAGAACAAAATCATTACTTGGCATATCTTCTCCATATCGTACAAGCTTTGTCGTTGTTATCGAAATCGGGCAGTCCGCTTGGTAAATGGTAGCATTTATTTTTTTCCAATTCGGCGTAGTACCAAAGCAATTGATTCAACCCTGAAATTTAAATTATGTGTAAAGAAATAATTGTTTACGTCAAATTAAAGTGGTGATAGTAAGATGAGCATAGAGTACTTCTTTTTTGGCCGCATGTTGTTAATTTTTCAGGTGTTCTTAATACAACACTGGCGAATGATTTGGATGCCTAACTTTGAGCTTATTATGTTACTATGTGTTTATTAACGCATATTTTAATTTATTTAAGCTTTAGACGGATTTAATTAATTTATGTTTAGTTTCAATTTAAAGCATGCCATTTTATCTTAGCCACCCGTCAAGTGTGAACCATTTCTGGCTACGCATTCTTTTAATTTTAATCGAAAATTTTTCATCACTTGACGTAGCAGGTCGACAATCCCTACAATTTCTTGTCTGTTGTTGTTTGAGGTTGATCCACATTCACCCTGCCCTTCAGAAAATCCCAAAGGAAAAAGTCACATCCCGACAAATCTGAAAACCTGAGACGAAGAGATGTCGCAATGTTTACATATAAGCCTACCCAAAAAGAGGACCAGAGGCAGGCTTAGGGTTGGACAATCTGCATCTAGTATCCCTCTATAAAGGGGGGGTCTGAGTTTTCATTTATTCATAATGTTACTGATGTGTAATCTGGAACCAGTTTCTTCAAAGCTTTCCTCGCATGGCGTAATGGCATGAACAGACAGGGAAGTGGAATATTAAAATGATTATAAAATAATTATTGCACCATAGTGGCAGAGGCGAAAAATTGTGAATATTAGTCATGTATGTACTTGATTTGAAAAGAATATTTTCATTTGAGAAAATTTCATTTAAGAATATCGTAAGCTTCTTTTAAAACATTTATATATCGGAATACGCAACGCTTCTATTAGCACTGCCCAACACTCAAATTTTAGGAATACCATATTCGCATTTAGTATTAAACGTGCTCCAGGGTTAGTCCGTGTCATGGTAGTTAATCGAAAACTCGACGTTTCGCCCACAATTAGCACGGTAACAACGTGTAAACCACGGCAGAGGCGAAACTAATTGAGCGGGAAGTAATTGATCACGGTAACTCAGCATGTGAATCATGACAAAGGTGAAAATCAAGTTGTAGTTGATTTGAGTTGTAAATGACAACCTACATATCTCTTGTTAAAAATTTCTCTTCCATGATAAATTTTCCTTAACTAGGTTTACATATAATTAGGTCTATAAACAATGAATACTAAATAACATTAGTTACATATCCGGTAGTTATTGATTTTGGATATTCTGTGCACGTGTAAGGCTTTTTTTTTAACTTCCATCTTGTGTAATTTCGAAAATATTCCAATTACCCTTAGAACGTAAAATTTAACTTACGACATCTCTAGTCTAAATCGTCATCTCATTTCGAAAGCCTCAAATCTACTGCATGCGTAATAATAACACAATAAAACGTCGAATGCGAAACACCTTCACGTTCGTATATTTTTAGAACTTCCCGAGTTCCTCCAAACTTGACCAATTTGCATTCGATTCAATACGTACTTCGACAACGATCGTAGACTCTATAAATGTAACAATCATTGACAGACCGGGCCAGTTAGTGCATACAACAACTACATTTGTCACTCTCTTTATGATTAGTGCCACTTATCCTCGTCTCATCGATCGCCAATGTTTAAGTAAACAATAACGAGAACGTGTTAACGTTTTGTAACCTCGTCGCTGTTTACAGGATTTGTTCGCCGTTTGACGGCTAGCGTTTCCAGTAGCAAAATGATAGATTACATGTTTGTTTTATCAACCGAAAAAGACGTCTTTATGGCTATTGTTTCTTCATATTAATATCCAAACGATAAACCTTTCTATGAGGCGTAACTTTCCTGTTATTTCTTTAATGTCGAGCGTAAATCTCTGTGTTGATGAATTATGATTTCCACGTGGTGGAAAAGGAACGACATAAGTTAAGGAATTTGTGTTATCGAAGATGTTCTTGAAACGTTCGAAATTGTTGAAAGAAATATCGATATGAAACCGTTTTAGAAGACCAATGAAAGATATTCTTAGACAGGTTACAAGATGGTAATATCAAACATTTAAAATCAAAATTTACCGATATTTTTTTAACTCTTACTAGATTGAGTATGTTGAAAGAATGGAATTAAATTTCCTTGTGAACGACATATAACAGCACTTTGCATACATTTACCAGTAACCTGGAAGAAATAAACCAATCGGTGACTGTATTAAGATTACGATGTAGCTAAATAACGTAATTCCAATTCTTAATGGGTCTTTAAATCTTTTGCATATGTTAGAATAGAGAAAGTAATTTACATCAAAAATAGAGATTAAATAACAATAGAATCAAACTGGAGCCCTATGTAACGCCCGAACTAATTCATTATTAAACTCAAACGGCTTGGTGGCCCAGTGATAAGAGGGCTCGCGCTTGACTAGGTAGAGTTAAGCGTTGTGTGTTCGAGTCCCGCTAGGATCAACAAATTTTGTTAGTGGGTCCGGTACACACCCGAGTCACCATTCGCAGTTGGGGTACAATTAACCTTTATGGTGAGCGGTGACAGTAACAAGGCCATGGAACATCACTTTACACTACTTACACAGTAAAAAGCTCCTGAAGTTATGACAAGCTTCAAAAAGCTTATACACCCCGTTGGGCCGTCACCACACTTTAAAAAAAGGATTTAAATACTTTTTTTCTACAAATCATAGTTATATCTGTTGCATTAATAAGACCTTAAAAGTTGAATAAGTGATAAACTGAAGCCAAATGTAAAATATTTCGAAATAGGATCCATCAAGTTGTTGGCTGACAAGGTAGGTAATCGGCACAAAATTGGCAACTTACCTTCCACGTAAGAAGCCATCTTAGCAAGATTGCTATATTTTTCCTTTCCTTCTTAAAAACCGAAATTGTCCTAACTCGTTTCCACAGAGTGAGGAAAGCACAGGTTTAAATAGAACAGTTGATTATAATCGACAGTGCCAAAAATGCAAGCATTACATACAACGCAATCAGGAAATATGTCCTCACCGACATTATAATTATGAGGAAATCAGGACAACATATTAAGTTACATCAGTTACAGAAACAGCAGATGATGTAAAAGCTACATAAGGAGAGTGTAATAATGATCTCTCGTGATCAAAATTATCACAACGAAAAAAAGGGGATGAGCAAAGGTTAGTAGTGTCTTGAGGAGGTTCCAGATCTGAATCATTCTAGACTAATGTTTTCGGAAGCCTTGCTTAACCATCCTTGGCTTGCAGCAACCTGCAAATTGTTTTGTAAATCAAAACTAAGACCATGGTAAGTCTGTTGATGTGAAAGATAAGAAATGCAATAAGCTTCTGTTTGAAAGATATTCAATAAAAACTTAGTCGGAGCCTCCTTTTAGTTTTAAATCAAAAACCTATATGGAAACTAACGTGGACTTGAGCAATGAAGATCACAAGCCCCGTGCTGTTCGGAGATTTGCTCTGAATCTAGCAGTAACGAACTCTTTTCGGCATAAATAATCAACGTAAATATATTGTTTAATAGACTCCTTGGGTCGACTTGATCAATAAATTTCAACGATAGCACTTAAAGATTCGTTACATTGATGATGTTTGAAGAATCATCAAACATCGAATAAACTCTGTAAAAAAGCATTTAATACACAGTCCAAATAGATTTCTTTGGAAACAAATGTTGATCAAGCCTCCTCTGTAGAAACGACCAGAAGATACGCTGAAAGAAGGAATGGTATTCATTTGATCTCGATGAATTTTGTAAACTCTCTGTAAATTGAATTTGTTAAAATGTTAAGACGAACTCTTTATAATTTTGTTTGAAATTCGGTTTTGTATACTCTTTAAGAATGTTTTCGAAGAGGAAAAAATAGAACTTTGAAAATCGTCCAAAATAGATCGCTGTTAGTACTTGCAGGAAAAATTAACAATTACAGTTTTATTGCGCAATAAAATTTTTTCAAGAAATGGCAATTTTCAATTCAGTTCTTTTGGTGATAGGATGTGCCTGAAATACAGAAATGCTTCGACAAATTCCTTTATCTTTTAGAAATCCATACTTTGCATAATTAAGAGGTGGTCAAAACAGAAAAACATATTTTTTTAATATTTGTTTAACTTTGAATTAATATTGTGCAAATTGGTTTATTACAAATTTAGTGGATACAAAGTGCATTAATTTTCTGATATTTAGAATATCAAGGCGCATTACTGAAACTATGCATATTATTTTATAAGAAATGATCGGTTTGATTGTAAGTAACGTTATAAATCATTAAAGGCACCTCTTTTTTTTTATTATTGAAAGAAGTAATTTTGTGTAAAATATATACGACGTATGGTGCTTTCACCCTACAGACCCAGACTATAGATCATAAGTTAGTCACATCCAACGGAGGTACTTCTTTAAACGGCAATGTCCAGTCAGAATTTCAACAACTATGCTAAGGTCCTTTCTAGACAATCTCCTGCAGTTTTACTGCTGTGTATTTGTTCGGATAAATAATTTTAGCGATATGGCAAGAATTAATTTGATCCTACTTTATGGGGCTTTTTGGGACATGCACCATCATGCTCGAAGGGCAGCTGGGGATTTCTATGATTTGTAGAAGGTAAAACGAGGAAAAATGTTATCCATTCCAGCGTTCAAGATCCAGATTTTACAATATCTTATGACTTCCACCTTCTTTATACCAATGCATAGCAGTAGATGGTAACCAGTACACTTCTTCAACAATTAAATCAAGAGGTGGTAGGCAAAGCATAATTGTTACTGCCAACTAAATATGAAACCAAGTAGTTGTGACAACATACTTACTACTCAAGTTCAAAGAAAAGGATTCTAAAATCTAAAAATACACTCATCAATTGGCCAAAAAAGAAAAGCCTCCCATTTCATTTTACTCTACGACAATAACACTCAGTACTTACCACATCCAAAAGCAAACAACACCAACGTATAGATGAAGAAGAATTTGACGATATCAATAATCATCCTGCCTAACGAGATTTGGAGAGGCCCCAGGTGAGGGTTCACGCTGAATATATGGACGAGCTTCAAAAAACTGCAACGCAAGCAAACACATGACAATTTTATGGATTATAGAGACCTAATCGTGGAACGTACTCCGATTTATTTTATAATTCATTAAAGCTAGAGGGTGAGAAAATGCCAAAAACGACTACGCTAGTTCGATGAGTGATCCTTTGAAGTCTATTTTGAAAGTGGCTGCGCGACAAGCAAAGTAAACCTGCGACGCGGCTTCGCTCGAAGACGGGCTCGACTGTATATTGTGAGAGCAAACAATCTTTTACGACGCTTTAATGAGAGCTGTAATAATTAAGTTGTAATGAGCAAATAAATTCCGAGCAGATAAAATTAGATTTATTTATTTATAAGCGGAGTACATTATTTGGTAATTATAGTTTAATGCGAGGGTTTAGTTACCAAGCGTGTGTAGGATGTGACATCACTAATGACTAAGCTTCCGTTGTATGCAGATTTTGAGGAAATAGTAGAAGAGGTTTTACTAGTAAATTTTGTTTTATTATTTCCGATTGTGTATGAAATATGGCTCTAGTTATAGAACCTAAATTAAATGATGTCTTCCAATATATTCTATGCATTTTCTTTTTGAAAATAGATCATAATTATTCAGTAACTGTAGAACACATACCTTTCTTTAGGTTGCTGCAGTTTCTGACAATGCACAGAGGTAACGAGTTGAGAGTTAGCAGTATAAAAGAAGCTGCATAAATAATAATCAATAGAAGCCACGAAGAAGAATTGAATTATCCAACATGAATCTACTGTTGACTTCATACTATTGCATTAGTTGTCAAATTGTGGGAATCAATCAGGAGATAATATATTATCATCTTAAAACTTTAATTTTTTCATTTTTTGATCTTCAAAAAGCCTATCAAAGCTAATTTTCACCTTAGAGACTCTCTTGTTTGAAAACTGAGTCGATATTCCCCTTTTTTGAATAGATTTTGGCTCCCTCTACAATTAATATCTAGAAATTCTAGATACTTATGTTTTTTTTAAATTCCACACTGAATTTCCACAACAAAAGTAAAACGACTCTGAAGAATTCGAGTGTTTTCTTCAGGCCAATAGCTTTATTTCTTTCCTTTAATTTTCTTTTCGAGGTAATTCTATTACATACAATTGCAGCAATAATAACGAATAACCTGATTCAAATATTCAATTGACCTGTAATTTGTTACAGAATTTTTTATCACGGGGGATCTTCAAAATTTTTTCACTTGACGGGGGTCTCCCTGATTTCAGGGGATCCGGTGCGGTGCACCGCGCTAGCTACACCAATATTAAATACTATAAAAAATAAAAGAGATTAATCAAAGCTATCCCCCTTATTATGACATTACCCCGTTATTATGACATTATTAATACCAAAGGTTTGGTCATCCTATAATAAAAAGATTTTCCCCTGACTGTAGCAGGATTAGGAGCTGCACTTTCGAATTCTACTGAGGTTGCCAGATTTCCCATTGGCTCGCGAATCTCCATTTTCTTGTTGGGGAATAACTAACTGCATAAGAGGCGACACCAAGGCTTACGACATACTTAATACCTTATAACCCCGTCGGTTCGCTCACCTCGCATAAAAAATAAAATTTTGTTAAAGTTTTCAATTAAATAGAAAAAATTAACAGTTACAAATTATAACTACTAACTCCAACTACACATGTTTATAAAACAAACCTTCAAAAATGTAATTATATACAGGACATTCCATTTAAAATAACAAACTTGACAACCATTTCCCATTATTAAAAATATGTTACTTCAATAGCACACGTCTTAAAATTCAGAATAAAAGTACTTTGAAATTCCGCGTTATAATATTCGTTTGCAAAACGGAAGAAAAAAATATGTGTACATTTTATATTTGCATATTTCCTCTCCTTGTACGGAAACAAAATAAAAAAAAAAACACATGAATTAAAGCAACCCTCTCTCGCGTATGAATAACTTGATTTTTTGTTATCCCTTATGTCTTACGGCATTTTTCCTTGTCTTTTGTTAATCCTTTTTTCAGAACAAGGGAAACATATACGGATAAAATTGTAAAACTGTACCTGAAAATCATACCGGCGGCGAAAGCTCCCTCTGAGAGTAGCATCGGGTCGAATATATCCCATTGTTCACGTGGATACCATGGATCTCTGCCTTCGTTCGCTTCCCGCTGCAGAAAAGTAAACAATCAACTGTTTGCGTAGTCTCTTATATACAGTTTTCAGAATTTGATATCGGCCGTGCTATTGCTATCATTCAATTATTATTATTGCAAAATATTTAAAATATTCATATTTGAACTCCGGCTTTTTCCTATACGCATAAGCATGCTTTGCTCTTGTTACTGTTATCAACAAGGAGGAAAAAGAAAGAAACCTGCATACCCACTGGATACTTTCTTAAATAAAATGAAAGATAGATATATGGAAAATAATATAATATGTGGATATTAGATGTGCGAAATGCCCTGATGTACAGTGGTGACATATTCTATTTGTACATCCTGAAGCTTATTTTTCGCCATAAGAAATCAAGAACGATGGTAGACCAATGAATCCTTGCCCACACGTAAATGATAAATGGTAAAAGCGAGGAAAGCAAATTCAAAATGAAACGTTTATCTTTTGCAGGCCGGTTCAAGTACTGGCGAATAAAGATTTTTAAACATTACATACGTGTGGCGCATAAAAATATTCTGCCTTGATCTGTCATTAAAAGCTTTTCAAGATTTATTGTGTAGTTTTGTTATTGTGGTTTTTCGTTATCTTTAAAATCCTTTAAGAGCAATTCTAGCGTTGTCGAATCGGCAAAAGCAAATTACTTCTGTCTTCTAATTTAGAAACATTACCTAAACTGTATCAGGAGAGAATGTTACACAATACAGAATCAGGGGATGTTAAAAATGATTTCATGCAAGGTATCGAATTGCTAAACCACAGCACAAGCTAATTGGTAATATCAAACTTTTTAAGTACAAAATTAACTTACCCAAACTACATAAATCGATGAAAACCTCAACGAAATCCACATCACGTAAAACATATTAGTGACGAAATCGACAATATTCCATAGATCTGAGATATATTCCATAATACCTCCATCCCACAACGTCCTCATTTCACCCCATATTAAACCTATGAGGCGTAAGATTAAACAATTTCATGCTAAAAGTACTATGCTTACTTGAAACGTAAAGGATAACACCACACTCGGCTATACCGGGTCCAGCGCCCCTTTCCTTCCTCTTCCATTCCCTAACCATGTCTTGAACAGATTCGGTACCAAACCATTCTAAAACAAGCATTTCGACACGTTGGGAAGCAGCTCCAAGTAACACTGGAAAAGTATGTCGAAGTAAGTCCTAAATGACATCTAGATATTTCTAGATATTTCAACATTTCTTACTCAGAAACAACGCATATGAACTTGAATGGCAAATAAATTTAACGAACGGTTTCTTCATGAATAAACCCATCTTCGAAGTAGGTGCCAGCATGTAGATCGTACAATAGACTGGAAACATTATGGCCAATTTAAACACCTGAGTTAATTGCCCAATTACGCTTTTTCTTCGGAATCCTGGGAGACCTTCGTACCAAATTGATGCTAGCAACTGTTGGACGCTAGGATGAGCTACAAACTATATCAAATGCAAGTTTTAATTGAAAAATCTGGCGAATTTTTCATAATTCACCATTTTTTGTTTGTATTTTATCGCCAATTTTAGACGTTCTAAAGATTGGTGGTCGCCTGGTTCCCATGGTTCGCCTTCCGTGTCATAGTTGAGCATTATCTCGAGTTCCTTAGAGGACCTCACATAATCTAATAAGGATGTTGCGAATTCTTGAACTGACGATCTCATGTCCTGGAGAAAATATGTTAGAAAAATTCAAATGGTTTTGAATTAAAATCAACACCTTTTCATCTTCAAAACTGAATTAAGGAAAAATTAGAAAAAAAATACATAAGATTTACTTCTTAATAACCTTAACCTTTTAGTATTTACAAACAATTTATTCATGTCCAGCCATTTTTTCAAAATATATAAATCATTCTGTAGTTTTAAAATTGCTTAGTCTAAATCATAACCATATGTAGACATACTCTCAATTATATCGTTAATGTAAGTCAAAAATAATAGGGGTCCCAACACTCAACCCTGTGGAACACCCACGTTGAACTGATGTTACTTCTCATGTACACTGATATTTATCGGATAGATGATTTCTAAACCAATTGCTAACGGCAACATGTTTATGGAACGATATTTTTCTACTTTACGCGTATTCTTTACTTTTGATATTTTCTACATCAAAACATGTGTGAGACTTATTTATATAGCATATTACTCCTCTCGTATGGCTTGACTCTGAATCGCATCCGATTATATTATAATGCTCAACTTTTATCTCATAATTTAAAATGTCTGTAGTTAAACGCGTCTCTGTGAAAACAGTAACATCCTCTTCTTTTAAAAATTGTTGTTAGGCAACAATTTCTTCTTGATTGGCAGCATTGGGGAAGGAACCAGAATCAATCAGGTGCCACAAATGATGGATTCGCAGCGTATTTGTTAAATATATTATTACGTGGAACGACTAAAACATGTAAATATTGTAACTGGACTTCACTTGACCGATCAACACAGAAAATAGCTGGAATCGTTAGTCAAGCGCTGGAACAAGCGTAATTTTGCATTCGTGCAAATCCCAAAGAACATTAGTTCTGATATAGACGAAGCTACCTTCTTTGCCTAAACTTCTCGCAAATTTATCGATACGACAACCGCATGTAAGTTTGCCAGTTTGGAGATTCATAATTTAACAAATCCCTACTGCAACAACGACAACAACAACAGGCTCAAATTTATAAGCGCCTAAGGTACATATTATGGAATTACATTCACCACCGACAATTACGCCACCTGTGGGATCCTGATTCCCTCCGACCTCGAGCCACTACGTTCCTCCCTCTTCGTCGCCGTATTTTACAAGAATCTCTCGGAACTTACCTGATACTGAGCCCTAAATTCGGTTTCCATTCGACTCAAGTTACGTAGCTCCCAGGACAATTCGAAGGCGGTTAGTACGGGATCCCTCGACGAAAGCGCTATTAAAGAAGACGCTGTTAAAGCCTTGTACGCGTTGATACGCGCTTGTGAGTGACGCAATGAGTCGGTCTTGATGGCGTCAACGCATTCGTCACAACCGCATCTGTTGAACAAATAAAACAAAAAGTTCGAATTATTAAGACTTTAGACGAATTTCAACGAAGTATATAGCGTGTTCAAAAAGTTCTGCGTCTTACGTCGTTGGATTGATGCAGTCGTCCTTTTGTTTCGAACAATATTTTAATAAATAAATGATAAAATAATTGTATAGTGTGTCACAACTGAGGGAATTGTAAAATTGCGCCCACTGTATAAATGGTAGCGGAACAAAGTTTTAAAAAATTTTATCATCATGAAGTATTTTGAAAAATATGTATGTGTATACAGGATGATCGATAAGTAACGAAATTTTATTAAAATAATGTTTCCCTTATTATTTTTCGCTAAAAAAACGCACTCATGTTATAGTTATTTTTAAATGAATGTTTGTAAAAGCATCAAATCTTAGCTTTAATTTGACAAACATACAGGAGGGCGCAATAGTGCGGTAAAGCTTAATATGATTGTTATTAAGAGAGATGTAAAAATAATAAGAATTGTAGACACTTAAACCTAACATTTTAGAATTATTTACATTTATACAGGATGTTCCATAATTTCAGAGTAAACCTAGTCTTGAGAATAGTAATGGAAGTTACGTTTTTTCACAGTTCCATTTCTGTATGTAGCATCGTCTTCAAACAGAACAAAACCAAAAAAATCTTCCTGACCGTGGATCTGTTGTTGAACTAAATTTTTCATTGGCTAATATGCTGGCTTTTTGTAACGGCTATTAGCTTAGCACATTAAATTAATTTAGTAACAGTTTTTGTTCTTTCGTATTTCTCATATATTACTGAGACGATTAACTCGTGCCACTAATCTTTCAAACAATTTTCTGTCAGATTGTCTTCGCTCAGGATATCTGTCTTGGTGAATTCTTTTTGCAAGTAAACTTCACAACAACAACAAGTATCCTTCATACATTTACCCAAAACCCAAATCATATATGTTAAATCTTCAACAGTCAATGTTTAAATTTGCCAAAGTTTGGTGTTCAATATCGAATTACCTGTACGATTCAGTGGCATTCTAAGAATATATCTAGATGGACCCAAGATTAAAATTTAATCTCGGAAAAAATTACACTAAAATGTATTTGCATTTCTAACTTGAAGAAACTAAATATCTCCACGTTAGGATATCTGAGGATAAAATTATAGATATCTGGAAATCTACTAGAAACGGACATATTAAATTAGAAACATAATAACATACGGAATGTTCATTTTAAAATAACACAATAGGCTACTTATCGATCATCCTGTATATACGAAAATATTATACCAAACTAGGTTGATACTATAATTAATTAGAGTCCCAGAACATTCGGAACTCGTTGCGTAATACAAAATTGAAACCGACCTAATGTCATGAGGCATCGGTAGAGATGCACCTCGATCCAAGAGTATCTTGATTATTTCGTAGTTGTTTTTATGGGCAGCTAGGATTAACGGAGTTATATCCGGTGTGAATGTGGCGGCTGATCTTTCAATGGATTCCCAACTCTGAAATTTAGATAAAAGAGTTACCTTTGATTTAATATTTTTCAGCTTTGGTTGGTGTCAAAACAATAATTTTTTTCATTCATAATCATTAATAAGGCTTCTTTAGATAAAAATTAGAATTACAGTGGTTATTTACCGCCTAAATCCAAACTTTACGGATGGAGCAAATCATCGTAAAGAAGCTAGAAAATATTTAATCCAAGTGAATCGTAACTATTCTGATCACAAAAGCTCATCATTTCGTTTACTTGGTTTTATGAGAAAATGTTTATTGTAGACTTTTTAATACGGTCTAAAATATGCATTAATGTTTTGGTCGCTGATATGAAATGATTTTTGACTTCTTTTTAGCACTGAATGTTTGGCAAAAATAAATGATTAAAAAAAAAACAGTCAACATTTTTTAAAATGTCTACTGTTTATACACTTTAACACTTTGAAATTAAAAAAAAAAGATTATCGAAATTTGTCAAGGAAATAAAAACTAAAATTGGTCACTTTTTAAAAATATCAATGAAAGAGTTGAATAGTTAGTGTAAAATTCATGAAGAATCTTGTTAAATTAGTTAAAGTTTCAAAACAAAATGAATGCCCTACACTAGAAACTCAATAAAAATCAATAAGATACTAAATAATGTATAAAAGGATATGAATGTAGTCCTTCCAGCCGAAAATTCTCGAAAATTGACATAACTCCGAAACAAAATTCAAGTTCCACCTAGGGAAATAAACCTTCTTGGACCTTAAAAACAAATTTTCAACAGCAAAGTAATACAAATAAACAACGAAATAAAATTCAAATTCAATATAGAAACTTTACCATCAACTATGAAAACCACATTTACAACCTAGCAAAACTCTTATTACAATTATAATTATACATATATGTCCCCATTACATAATACAGGGTACTTTGGGAAAACAATTCATTGTATAATTAATACCAACTATAATTTAAATTAATATTATCATATTCGTACATATATAACACGTTGTTACCTTCAAAATTAAGTTTTAAATGTTCTGAATACACGAGAATTACGTTATTCCAGTAACATCAGATGACAAAATTTAATTTTGCAATTAAATGAATATAGATGTATATAGCTAAAATATTATTGTGTAAGGTTTAGTCTATGTTCTATACTCTTTACAAACAACTAAAAACAGAAAAACCTTTAAATGCAGCTTCAATTTAGGAAAGAACACGGTGCTTTTGGAATTAATTAAATTAGTTTCCAGGTTTTAAAGTTTCTCTTAATTGGAAATACTTAAATCTGTTTCGGAATCGAAGCAATGTATACTTGAATTAAAATCGTTTATATTTAGAAGAAGTAGAATATCCAAGTGGTTTTGATTAATATTTAAGCTGTATACGAAAACCGTTTGTTTGGTGTAGCAGCTTATAGCGTATCAAGCTTATGATAAAATTAATAAATGCGCCTACAAAAAAATATGTGAACAAATTCAGATCTTGCACTACTCAGGGAAACACAAAATATTTCCTAAAAACACCCAAACAGCATAGAAAAGTTAAGGATAAGGATGAAAGCTTATAAGCATTCAAAGTGTATCACTCAGGATCAAAAGTATCTAAATTGGGAAATGATTTTCGATAATTATTAACTTTTTGGTTCATATAATATTTTGACTATTTCTATAAGCACGTGCTGCTGAAAGATCTTTAAATCTTTCAGGTGTAGCTGTAGTTGCGGTTGTTTCAAATTTGCCTTAAGAACCTTTAGGATTATAGACCGTCTAGCGTTGAGATGGAAGTGTTCGGAGTATTTCCAAGTCTCTAGTATCCATAAGCAGCTTACCAGACTATGGCTTCAAAAGGCAAAAACATAAGGAGAACCATTTACTAGCAGTTGTAATGATACGATAAGCAAATATTTATCACATGTAAAGTCCATACAAATACCTTTTTATATTCTACCCATGTCAAGCATGATATTGAATGTTGTAAATCGTACACTTAATTTTTGAAAAAATGCACTATAAAAATTGGCATCAACATTTATCAATGATAGGTATGGAAACCTATCTGCTGAGGTTTGATAAAATCATATTAATAACGTAACAAACGCCATTAATGTAAGTTCTCATTGTTACCTTTGGACTTTCAATTTTATTTTGACAATCGCTAATATCCCTACAGTATGATCTTACACTCTTCTATTATATTTTGTCTTTTCTTGGATATTAAGACATGGGCAATCTGATTTCCTGTTGTCTTCCCCGATATAAGCCAGATTATCTTATGTTCTGTGTTATGTGGAAATATAATACTTGATATCACCATCGAACCAACATTCAATGTAAATATCATAAGCGGAAGTGTATTTAAAAACGGGGTTTTAAGAGGCGTATTTAAATTATTTAAAACCCTTAACAATAAACCTAAAGAAAAATTAATTCTAGGAGATGTATTTGCACATCGATATAAAAGTATACACAATATAAGCCAAGCTTTTGACATGTATTTTATACTATTCTTAAGATTAAAAAGAATATGTTGTAAAATAATTTACAAAATTTAGCTAATTCTAACGTACCTGTTCTATTCCTACTTTCGAGAAAAAATATTTACTTACAAGTATCTATTTTCGCTGTCTATATAAGCGAAAAATATGTGGATCTTTTCAATTGTCCGCCTTACCCTAATAAATCAAACGGACTCGAGCATAACAATGGTCCGTTCTCTCCCTTCATCAAATTTGCGTTCCTTTTTATGTAAATAGCGTCTAATCACTCTTAATCAATTTCAGATGTTCTAATTTAATATTATGCCCGATTTCATTTACGTGTTGCGCTCCACTTGACGATTCTATCTTTTCGCATCCGTAGCACCTGATGTACTCATTAAATCTGATACCTATCGCTTTTTTCATGTGACTAATATAGACTTTATCACAGTTGATTATTCATTTCTTTTTCTTCTGTAAATAGTTTCGAATTTTAAATTAAGTCTCGCTAGAAAATCCGGAATAGTACTTTTCCTAGTATCAAAGACGGCGAAAATATCGTCCACACACCTAACCCAAATTCTTACATACACGTTTTAGATTTACTCATAAACAATTTAGCGACGATAGGAAAAAAAGGATTGTCCATTGCCGTATCCTCTAATAGTTCATAGTACTTGGCCTTTACTTGAAAACGATTTTGATTCATGCAAAGTGAAGTTAGTCTTTTGTATTCCGCAATTTTGACATCATCGCTTTTATTAAGGTTTCGGAAATCAACCAAACATTCTATGGTTAAGTGTAATCTGCGTACTTGAAACTCTCATAGATTCTCCCAGTTTGTGGATTTTTGGCAGGCAGTACAGTAGCAAAATTGCAATACTGTACTGTACCTCGTATGTCAATAATAAAGGAAAATGATCCGATAACCTATGAAATGTACTTCCCACAGACGAAGCAATTACGAGGCACAACTAAAATCAGATTACCCGCTGACCGCTGAGGTCCGTACGTTAAGGTAGGTAATAACAATATACAGCAGTATCTAGTAAATTTATTAATTAGTAAAGGTCTTGATGTTGTTGAAATATATATATATATAGTATATAATACATATCTTCATGCTTATAACTTGATCCGATTATATTTTATGCAATTTTTGGAAAATTAATGAACCAATAAAGAAAATATACCCAAATCAAACCTACAACTCAATCCTTTGATTAAGAATTTAACGTACGTCGAATAGCTTCGAGCAATAAACATAATTTACAACGCATGTGTTCAACATTTCATACACGAATGTTAATATTTTCCAGTGAAAATAAACATTCGTTGTGTCTGCACGGGCATATGGGCAAGTATGTATGTACGAGCTACATATACGTCAATTATGCATTGTATATGAGAGCAGAGGCTTCTGAAACGAGCTGAACATCTAGCTGTACCTTCAGCTAAAAGATCGTTAGGTCTGAGTAACCGAGAGAAATCATTCTCTTTGGGCTGGTGATAAACGTAAAGAAGGAAGCAAAAAAATGTTAATGGTTGAGGGTACAGCTCGACAAAAATGCTTTTGCAGGTTTAATTTTTGGAAAACGAAAGGGAATTATGTAACCAAGGCTTTAACCACAAAATTCTCCATATTATTTCAACAAAATTGATCAATCGCTAATCTCATGGATAAAGAATATCTAATCGAACAGTTAAAATTGGTCTAGTAAATGTTTGTCCTCTATACTTTCAGATTTCAAAAGTTTTCTCCATGTTCTAGGTACTGAGGATTTTTTTGCTTTGTCTGTTATTTCTATGATGAATCATCATCTGCAGTAACTTATACAAAAGAGCATTGAATAAATAGATAAGACCCTAGGTGTTTTAAAAGTAAACGTCTGCAAGAAACAAATGTACGTTATTATTATATTATTATATACTTGGCGGCTTAGTCCTACCTGGAGACTATCTATCATCCATACGATGCACAGTGGGGTATTGGATAGATAAATCTGATCATAAATGCATGTTGCAAATTCTATATTAGGGCCACACAAGAGTTGAGTCGTCGTCAGTTATTTTCAAACTTTTGAAACAATAGTCGTCTGATAGTTAATGTAAGAGTTATGGTTAAGGTGCTAGTTTTTCAAAATTTGATTTTGTTGAATTTCCAAACCTTATATACAATTTTAATCTAAACATCAATAAGTATTTTGTTTATCGATACCAAAGGAGATTCCGGAAGTTCATGGCTTCGTATTAATTAAAAAACAAAAATTGATGTAAGTAGTTCTTTTCGGAAATAGTGTAAGATGATGTAGCTCAAGATGACGGACATCCAAAATTTTTTGATAAAAGGGGTCTTTTCAACGTCCCTTTTACGCTCAATTCAACCTTGTAATTTAAGCTTTTCAAAATTTACCGTTTAATAATGACTATATGGGGGGACTATATTCGGGTGATGACGTGTAGTTAATATTTTATTTTACTTGACGTTTCGCTGACCATGCGGTCAGCTTCTTCAGAAGATTTCTAAGCCATGGTCAGCGAAACGTCAAGTAAAATAAAATATTAACTACACGACATCACCCGAAAGACATTTCTACTATGGATTACGGTTGTGAAAGCCTACACTCAACTATGTTTATTCAAAACTAATTTCGAAGTTTTAACAGAATGATGATACTGATTTCTTATTATCGGTAATAAATTAGATGACAAAGTTTTTAAAAAATGGCGGCGGATATAAACAAATTCACAAGTTTTCTCCATAAGCGAATGACACCACGCATATTCACATACATATGCGTACTATACGATTGGTTCCCCATGACCCCTATAATCTATAAAAAACCTCATAGCAGCAAAAATAATTTTGGAAGCAATCCTGCCTATAGATTAGCTGCCAGAAAAAGCTTGAAAATCTTGCAACAGGCACTTCAGGCAATGTAGGAGAGGCGTGCAACATGAATATTATGGATTGCTACTTACTTCAGGTCTAAAACTTCCAGAAAACATTTTCCCAAGAATGTCTGGAGATGTTTCTACCTCTAATACCCACCAGACCCTAAACAGTTGTCAGAGGAAGAGCTCAGCGAATATGATTCTGACAAATGAATATTGTAATCATGCATATTTTTTGATTTAATTTGTTATCAAATGTAATTAATGAAAACATTATAGGTGATCATTTTTTCATCATATCTCCAGTGTAACTTATTTAGTTTAGTTGGACTAGCAATCAACCTAAAAAGAAAATTTATACATGTGTATATTTTGTATAATATGTGTCCATTTTTCGGCCAATACTTCAATTTGATGTCGATATCACTCTGCTGGTTTAGAGGCAAAAAAATCCCGACAAAGGTTTTCTACAAAATTGTTAAAATTGCGGCCGCACAAGAAATGTCCCACCAAACGAAGCAACCCATAATTAAATGGGGCAATATCCGGACTGTATGGGGGATGAGGCGAAATCCTTTCAAGCTTGAAATTTCCTGTTTAGCAACTGTCCACTTACAAGAGCAAGCACATTTGTCTTACCAACACATCAAACGATCGACAGAAACTTATTGCATTATTACTAAAAAGTTAACTGACGCAAACCTACAAAAACGTTACTGATCTCCATGCACAAAGTCTTATAAGACACTAATTTCGGTAAACCAGCATAGCTAATTTGGTCAGGCAATACCTTCGCCTGTTATTTATCTATACGTACATAAGGCTCTCCGAGTTTGTGATGGTCCTCTTCGTACTGCAGTAACACCTCTACGCCCTCGACGTACTCCTCCTTGATTGCGTGTAATAGGGCATCCTACGGCGGCCGGTTGATGTACCGAAAACATGGAAGAAGGAAAATACGGAATAATTAAATGGATACCGCGTAAACGGGTGCGAAGGCTTAGGTGCGAATACGTTTGATGATGGTCCGGCCGAATTCGAGCGTGAAATGTCCTCTCTTTGATGAGTCACCGCACTTACCTTAACTTGTATGCCCTCTTCGATTAATAATCGCATCAGTTCGATGTTTTCGTTCTCGACTGCCGCTATCAAAGCGGACCTGTTGAGTGGGTCGACGCAGTTGATGTCTAATTCTTCAGGGTTGTCCTTGTATTCGCGTAATAACCTACGGAAACATACGATGTTTATTTCTGTTTTGTTTTTTAGTGAAGAAAAAACGAAATTATTTTGGTCATAAAACCGTAAAAGACTTTCTAAAATATGTCAAATGAATTTTGCTAAATTTGTATTTTCTATAATGGTAAAAAAATTATGTGCTAGTACTAAAGAGCCTGGTTTGGCAATAAAAAAGAAACAAGCCATTATTTCTGCTGTTTTATTATTTAAAAATTTCCCTTGATTTCTTAGGTAAAATAAACAAACTGCATTTGCTATTTAAGCTTTACAGTATCAAAGTGGTAAACACTAAATTATTGGCCTACTCCGCACTAAAGTATACTCTATATCAGCGGATAGCAACCATTGGGTTGCGAATTGAAAAATAGGTCGTGGGAAAACATCTTTGGACATTCATACATATCGGTTGGGAGTATTGGCAAGAGGAGGGGCCAATATGGTATAATTTTCCAGCGCAAAGATTCGTAGCGCCCATATCATATTTCCTATCTTCAAAAACACCAAAATCGTTTACTTGTCGATTTGGTGAAAGTATTTGTACATAAAAAAGGTTGCCGACCGCTGTTTTGTACTTACGAAGCATTGTCATTTCGCGTCTTAAATGAAATCCCTCCAAAATAGTGGAAGTAACATAATATCAATGACTGAAAGATAATTAAAGCAAATGTTTTTAATTATGTTTAATTTCTAAATTAATTGTTGTTTGTTGTAGTAAAAATACTCCAAAATTTCAAACTGACAATATCTCCTTTTATAAAGTATTCCTTATTCCGCACCATACAAATGATTTGATTAAATTCAGGACAATTGTTTCGGGAATTGGTGGGGAATTTTACCAACTAATTAAGACACTTATCGCGGCCACTTTGTGTTGTCCACAGTAAATAGAATCTGTGATAGTGTATCTACTGGTGTTAGTTTGCTATATATAGATGTCTATCTAGAATTTCTAAATAACTTTGTAAAACGACCATGTGCCAGATATCCATGACGAGAAGTCAAAATCCAGTCAATGCGGATTTTATTGTAATACCTATAATTAACACAGACTTGGAACAAGTACTTAATAATACACTACCATAAATTCTGATAAAACCTTAAAACTCAAATTTAAAAATTTTAAAGAGCTTCACAAGAGCTTTTGTAACACAGACCTTACCTAAGTAAAGTCTTGAAGTAGTAACACCAATAGACACTAGTTTTTCACAATTTTTTAGTAAAAGGTTAACCATTTTCCAGGCAACGCAGACAATCAGTCCTTAAAATGGTTCAATAAGCACACCAAATAATTGGCAAACAACACTAAAGTATCGGTACTCTCCGCACCACGTAAATTTGATTAATTAGTCCGGAAAAGCCGTTTCGAGGTTGCGTAGATCCCCATCATAAACCGTATGACCGGATGATATGAGAAAAAGCTATAATTCTAACATGCCTGTTCTATCCCATATGAACTACATATTTAACCGCTTTTTATAATCTATTTAATCCAAATAATTCCATCCACCCTGTTCATTACAAGCATTAAACGGAGTCAATTAATACTAAACGTGTGCAACCGACCAACTATATAGCGTCACGATTTCCTTTCGGGTTAGACTAATGGCAACGCTTAATTTACAAGTTATCACGAAAACGGTAATTGCATTTGTTTCCTCATTTGTTGCCTTTCGAATCACGTATCGGGCTAACCTCGGGGCGCAGAAACACGTTTTCTGGTAAGCTCTAGGAGTAACTTAATCCGTGGCCGTATATGTCCGCGCTTTTCCAAAGTCAGACACCTCCGCATCTTTATTTATTTTTTCGCTTGTCCGTAACAAAGTTTTTGGAAACAGCAAACGTAGGGGTTAACGCGTGATAGTTGCGAGCAAAGTTTTTTCTGGTCGTCGTGAAGCTATTTCTGCTGAACGAATGCGTAAAATGTAACTCATTGTAAGTAGTAGAAGAGCTGATGGAATAAGGGTATTTCATTCTCCTGAAACATTTAGTCCCCAAGTTATAAGAATACTTGTGAAAAAGTTGTCGAGCGTAAAGGGAATTTTCTCGAAAATAACTAAAAATCGGATAATAATATTAGTACCTTAATCGACTACAATAACTTTTAACCATGCTCCTGAGGCGAAGGCATAGTCACATAATACACTTAAATATAGAGGTGAATATAGAGCTTTGCAGAGGATTTGAAGAAATAGCTCAAAATAACAAAATTTCACAGATTGCGTTCGAAAGTAAAGAATTATAAAGCATACACTCTTTCTCGTTGCTTCTATCTCACTCCGATAAGCTCTTGTTTATTGACTTCTCAACAAATCTATGAGGTGCTGCATATATCTGAAAATAACCAAACCCTCTGCTTTTGTTCTCCTAGACTCGTATTTTTGCTCATTATAAGTCGAGGCGTCTTAACAACCTGAAAGAGAAATTAGCAAAGAATGACTAAATTTCAAAATGAAAAAGATGCCGGTCCAGTAGCCAGGTGAATAATTATCGTCTTAAAAAGAGGCCACTTTAGACTTAAATAAGGATCTTGACCATATATTACAGACATAATTTTCCTTAAATTTTTGATATTTCCATGTACATAGTTCCCCATTTTTCTGAATGCACTACCGCTAAGTACGAAACATAAAATTGCCATAAGTTCGAACATTGCAACCGACGGTTCATATTCTATTTTTAAGCAAGCACATTAAGTCATAAATGCGATGAAGCCGCCGTACCTAATTCACGTCGAAATTTATCGGATTGGGTTAGTGTTCACGCGTGGCCCTTAAAATGCAACGAAATACGACAACGAAACGCGCCGAATTAAATTAAATATAAATATTTCTATTAACCGTTTAAAATATGCATGCAGTTACTGTATAAATTGTATAAACAAAAATCGAAGAAAAGATATGTACGAATTTAGTTGCAGTTTACATAAATTTGCCAACACTTTCGTGCAAAACCAAGCGGTGTTGGGTGAGCGAAATTTATTGTTATTTTGAAAACATACGTCGATTTAACTCGGTATTTATTTTATTATAAGACGAGACGCGCTCAACAAACTTAGATTTCAACATTGTAGCGCAAGTTAAAATATTGTGCAAGGGATACTATGGATAGTCATTCGACAGACAGTAAGCGTAAGTAATCCTGAAGTATATGAAACGATTCGTTTGGATTTTGTTCTCGGAGGTAAATTTGAGTTAGTTCCCTCTTTAAAATTCGTTTAAATTCTGATGGATGGTAATAAAATATGTAACTAACCCTTGTCAAAGGTATGGTGTGAAGCAACCCCATATTTCCTGAAGTTTTTACTTCAGTTCTAAGAGGATATTTTCGTAGCACATTTTTCTTCTCGTGTTAGAAAGCTTCGATTCAAGATCGGGATTATTAGAAACCCATCTCGTAAGTGTGTTATATTGTTGCCTTACATAAATTTTAATGCTCTTTTCTAAGATGCGGCATGCCACTCCGTCCAGCTAGAACAGAAAATTTTATCCTAATGTCGAATATTCTTTCATGGACAGTAAAAGCGATTCTTCTAAAATATCCAAGTATTTATCTCTGCCCAGTTTTTTTAATAAAATGTGGTTTTCCTATCTTTCTGGATGCTACCCTGGATCGTAATCGATCCAAGAAATCTAATCTTTCTTTTGACACGATCAGGATGTTTTTTGCGAATAACTCGATGTTTACTATCTGCAACGCACACTTCTCATTGTTAAGGTGTTCTTTTGTCCACCTTAATCTGTTTTTCTTCCGTCGTAGCGTTAGAATTGCTTTTTGCCTAAAACAACATTGTCTGCTTTGAGAAGTGCTTTTCACGCAAATACATTTCACCCGTTTCTGGTGTAATTCCTTAAAATCAAAAAAAAAATATCTTGTAATTGCCGAATCCCAATTTGAGCTTCCCTGTGACATGTAAATATAGAACGCCTTCCAACGGCATCATTTCACTGAAGATAACTAGCAACCGATTTTTCCCAGTAATTTTTCTTTATGGTCTTCTATCGGCATGTATCTATCGTATCCAGGATCGAACCCCCAGGCTCACAACTCTCAAAGTAAGGTTTTCCTTGCTCCAAAAATTTGGAGAATGCTGTGGGTAAACATCTTAAGACGTTTTACCGGGCGCAGGCGTAATAACAACTTTTAGCCAGCCGATGCTTCCTATAATTAGCGAATGTTGTTGAGATACGTAAAGACATGAAGTATTACTATTATTTTTGCTATTTTGCGGTATTTTTATATCTTCCAGTTATATTTATAAGGTTATAACACAATAATTGCAATTTTCAAGTTTGATTTTCCGGAATTGGAAAATCTGATGATAAGTGAATAAATCTTTTTATCCAGAATCTATTCTAGGCCCATATTTTAAACCACAACTGGCTTCAAAATCCATAAAATTCCTTCTTACATGTATCAAAGACCATCTGTAACTAGATTTACATTTTCTCAACATGACTAAAACCTTCTGAACATCATGAATCCGTTTTTTTTTTTCTTCAAAATGTTGACCTTCAATAAATAAATAAATAATATTCTTCAATTTTTCTTACTACAATTATAAATTCAAATTCAGACATTACTTATCATGGAAATACTTTTCTTTTAATGTAATAAATTTAAATAGCATGGCCAGAAGGAGACTATTTAGTATAAATTTTATTATTATTGTTTAATTGGCGCGGCATTCACTCCTTTAAAAATTTGATAAAATTACAGCCATTTCAAAGTGAGCGTTTGCTTTTGTGTAACCCGATATGGTATTGGAGTTATGCCGCTTCTATCAAAATAAATTAATACATCAAACTTCAATATAACGATCACGGTCCTTCTAAATGGTTTACAGAAATCACCAGGGGTCCGTTTAGAGCAAATTTACTTTCTACACATGTCCATTTTCAATTTATCGTCCGTAAGGACCCAAAAAAATTACTCGAATACTCCAATCAATTCTAGCTTGTTACAAACTTATTACATCCTCCCACAATAAAACTAAAATACTCTTTCTTTTTGTTTTACACGAAAACCCTTTTCCCGAATCCTTACCGTCTAACGCCAGCGCAATCGCCGCGTTCCGCCTGCAGTAGAAATTGCTTCTCGATGGGTCCCAACGGTCGATTCGTCGGATCGGTCAAAATAATAGCCGCTGCGGCTACAGAACCTAACGTTTCCAAGCATTCTTCGATCAAATGTTCTTTAGACTCGGTGGTTTTCATTTTTTTTTTTTTGCTAAACGAACGGTGTACGTACGGAAACGGAAATTCGGCCTTCCGCCGAACGAATCAATCCATCAGAACGTCAAAAAATACGACGCGATTGATTGGGTGGTATTTTCACGCAAGAGTTTTACATAAACCGAACGCCTATTGAAGACTGTCGTCACGGAATGGGGCTAATGTGATCAGGATCGCTGAAATAATTCAATTAGATTTGTTACAAATCCGCTGGCAACCTTCTACCGGTAGCCTACATAATGGTTTCAATGGTTTCAGATACAAAAGTGATTCATTATCGATTGGTTTCGGGCTTCATTTCATAGGTTTTTTTATTATTTATACTTGTTCCCTTAATCAAAGTAACAGATTAATTAGATTATTCTTTCAAAAAATGATTCGGTTGTAATTTTCTTTTGTAAATAAATTGTGTGCAGTTAATGCAAAATTGATATAATAAAATAATTTATAGAATTACACATTTCATCGAATGAGGAGGCCATCATATTCGCAAACGCTTATTTTGCAGAACAAGATGCCAACTACTACTTGGACGGTTAAAAAGATGGAATATCGTTAGGAAAAGTATAGACTTACAAGAAGTCTGTGTTGAGAAATAGAATTTGGCAAAATATGTGTTAGGCTGGAAACTTTTCAGATTGTTTGGAAATTATCGTAAACACAGGAACCTTTTAGTATGTAAATGGTATACCTAAAACATTCCATGGCGTTGTTACTAGCACTCTCTCGTCGCAACGGGTAAAATGCAGTTAATTGCTCCACGCACTAGAAAAATCTTCCAGCAACAGCTGCTTTTGAAAGTATTTACATGTAGTTCGAATCATTCTCATGGAGCAACATGGAGTTACACGTTTTCATCCGGACACGCATTTGCAATGTTGAAAGCATTCGTATTGCACTAACTTTCGTCGTTCCAAATTCGTATAAAATTCCGAAAACCGTGGTAATAAAACTGCTAATTGTTGGGTATTTAATTTTGCATACCTCCAGTACCAAACACCTGGTTTCTTCAGTAAGTCAAGTGATCACGTCAATAGGCCGACCTGGACGGTGATCATCATCCCATGATTCTCGACCATGTTTAAATAATTTTGACCATTTGCAAATAGTCGACTTTGAAGAACAATCATCGCTGTACACACCGAACATTTTTTCACGAATGATTTTTGGAGATTTTCTTTGTTTTGTTAAGAAGTGCTCGATATTAGAGATTGTTCAAACAACAACATTGAAAACTGTCTAGTCCGGGAATATAATAATGATCCCTCATAGTTAGCAACAGGTATCTTGAAATTTTATTTTTGATGTAGTTACGTCGGTAAAATCAAGGAGTAAACCGACTTTTCAATATTCGCCGATGGAAGTCAATCTATTCGTCCTTTTTAATAATGATAGAAAGGACCACGGGATAGTATGACAAACAACACTAAAGTTTCGACACACTCCGCACCACACAAGCTTAATTAATTAATCCGAAACATTTGTTTCGAAGATGTGTGGATGCCCATTATCATCCGATCACACGGTTGATAATAGGGATCGACGCATCCTCGAAATTGCTGTTCTGGACTAATTAATTAGACTTGTGTAGTGCAGAGCCTGCCGATACTTTTCTGTTGTTTGCTATTATTTTTAATCAATTAACGTAAACATATATTATGTACCACGATCAAAAACAAACATCGCAAGAATCTCGCACAAAATGCTTTTCTTTTTTATATTCAACTTATTCATCAATTTCTCGGATGTAATATATATCACCTACAACGCCCAATTAAAATTCGTACGAAACCATTACATTATGGCTTTCCACTAAAACGGATGCTATTAGCATTCGCAAACAAATAACCTGCGTTATCGTTCTCTTCATTTCCGGAATTACCCCATCCCTAGGAGTACCTGTAGATCGTGCAAGTATATATAAACCATCCTTGTTCGACATTCATATGCTCAAATAATTAAGTGACCACATACAATTAACAGGGAATTGCTTGGTAGGTTACGGGTATTGATTGTGCGGTAATGTTGCGAAGGAATAATAGCGAAGAAATTAAATTGATATAAGCAATAAGTGAAAGACATTAATATTACATGAGCATATAAAGCAGATTAATTATGAAAATACATTTACCTTATTAACAAAAACGACATTTGTTTCGGGAACTTGATGTTCAGTCGAAATAAGTTTCGAGCAAGTCAATACCTTTTATGCAATATGATTACAGGTAACTCCTTAAAGATGGAAACACCAGAAATTAAACAAATTCCAAATTTACCAAAATCCCTTTCGTTGGAGGAGAAGAAATATTTGTTGGCAGTAGAACGTGGGGACATGGCTAACGTTAGAAGGTAATACACTATTATAGAGCAGATTCTTCGAATTATTAAAAAATCCAATTTCAGAATATTGGAAAGAGCACAGCATTTCAGCATCCCCAACATCAACTGCGTTGATAGCTTAGGAAGAAGTGCCCTTACCCTCGCCATAGATGGGGAAAATTTGGAAATGGTGGAACTCCTAGTTGTAATGGGTGTGGAAACCAAAGATGCTTTATTACATGCCATCAATGTCGAGTTTGTGGAAGCTGTTGAGCTTCTCCTAGAACATGAGGAATTGATCCATAAAGAAGGAGAACCGTATGTAAGTTAATAACGATTTAAATTCAGCTTGTTTAGTAATACCTATTTGATTTTTTTTTTTGCAGAGTTGGCAACGCGTTGATCTAAGTACAGCTTCTTTCACGCCGGATATAACACCTCTAATATTAGCTGCACATCGAAATAATTACGAAATATTGAAGCTTTTGCTTGACAGAGGCGCAACGCTTCCGATGCCACATGATATAAAGTAAGCTGTTCATTTTGTTTAGTTTTTGTTTTGTTTTTCTTCTTTGTTAATTTAATAGCGGCATGAATTGACTATACGTAAGTTTTACTAAATTGTATCTAGAAAATGGTAAAATATGTACATGTTACAAATGTACATATTTTACATATTTTGTGTGTAAAATTTGTTTAATAAATCCCCTAGGCCCACCCCTAGGCTATCATTTATACTTTTACGGAAAATAATTTTTATAAAGTTATCACAAAGATGTAGAAGATTGTATTTTGTAGTCCTTTTAATTAAAAAAAAAAAAAAAAATATGCTCAAAATTTCTGCGTCCTAAACTCATTAGCCACAAATTTCTCCTTTAAATATCAATATTATTAGAAGAACTAATAATATAATCAGAAACTTCTCTAACTTACTCTGTAATCCAAGCCCTATTCTCGTCAATTTAATTTCTATCAATCATTTTAATATCAATAAACAATTGATATTAAAATTATAAAACATTAACTCCCTACTATACTTCAGACTTAGCTTTAACTCTGCTTTATTTACCAAAATAGGCGCAGCCCATTTCATAAAACATTTTGATAAAACAAAAATAAATATACAAATATAAAAACAAAATTCCTCAAAGTGAAACCGAAATTAAATTAAATTAAATGCTATTTCTCCATCACATTCAACCCATTTTTGATCACGTCTAATTAAGACTATACTGGTTACGTTCCATAAACTTCCTGGCGCTATACTGGCATAAGCGATCGTCATAAACTCTTCATTCTTAGACATTTCTGCAAGATATATCGTAAACTAAACATTTTAAATATCCCCAAAGAAACCAGCCTGTGGTAAATCTGCGGCGATGCATTTAATTTTAAAAAAATTATCTCGTTCCCGAGATGTCAAGCTGTCCTATTCCTCACTGAACAGACTGTAAATGTTTATTTCAAATTGACGTTGAGATCTTATAAGAAAAATTTGATAATGCCCTACTAAGTACATCGAATAACCTTTAGTATTTTCCACCGATTAGATATTTACGTAAAATTTGCAACGAAAATATTGATGAAACCTTTTATTGACGTGCTTTTGAAAATGGTGACGCAAAGAGCTTTAAAAGCTGTGTGTAGGGGCTTTAATTTTCCTTTAAAGAAAAGTTCATTCTTAAGAAATATTGCGGTGAAATTATTTACGAGCCAAGACGATGCAAGACTCACTTGAAAAGAAGTTGTGATAAAAAGTTAAAAGTGTGTAAATTTAAAAATACGGTGGTACTCTATATTTATTACGAGACAATAGCTTCTAATATTAAGTTTATGTTCTTTACGAGACCCATTTTTATCAATCAGTAATGCATTATGGAAATTATTATTGACTTGTATTTAGATAAAGATGTTGTATATCGAAACCTTTAATGGTTACGAGTATTAAATTTGGTGTTTCCTTCGATAAAATTGTTATGAGTAAAAGATCGCAAAAAAATAATATTGCTTGTTCTACAAAACCAGGCAATTTGTTTTGAAAACTTCTACACATTAACTATTATTAATTAATACTGTTTTAATTTTTAATTCTATTTCAAGTTTCACTAAGGAATCCACCCCTAAGTCCCCCAGAAATAAAAATAAAATCTAAAACTGTGAATAATGATTTCAAACTTATTTAACGAGATCTCACAAGTATCTTACATGCCCAAGGATAACGCAAATTATTTTCGGAAAAAATAAACAACGGGGGACGGAGGTGTCCTATATTCCCCAAATTATTTTTTTTTTTATATTAAAATAATTTGAAGTAAATATTACACAGTTAAAGATGACGCAAATTATTTTTGGAGAAAATAAAGAACGAGTCTCATACCTCCCATATATTTTATATATTTTTATTAATTTTATTATATTATATACGTAATTATTGCAATAATGGTAGCCACTATAATAGTAGCAGGTTTATTACAATCACAAGGAAGAAAACTCCTTATATTTCGCAAAACAATACACTCCAGGATTTTATATTATCTTGGTGAACAAAACTGATTGTGCGATTGTTTCTCTGCTTTTGTTTTCTTGAGTATATTTAAATTTCAACAGTGTCCACTACAAAAATCAATCAAAAGATTGGATCCAATATTTCGAAAGGAAACATATGGGCGCCACCTCCGTTAATACTTTCTTCCCGTCTGTATAACCAGCTTATCAACTTCAGCTTTCTGAAATTATATGACACACTTTCTACGGCACGTCGCTTTGTTTTACCATTTTTCCAATATTCTACAGCTTTAGTTTTACGATCCAGGTCAACAACACTACCTCTTTCTTCGGGAGCACAATATTTTGTCTTCTTCATCTTCTAATACATCTTGCACAAATTGGGCTTCATGCGGTTCCCCTAAATGTTCAAACTCCGATACTGTAAAATGTTCAAAAGGGAACATGTTTTCTTGTTGAGCACGTACAATCATATATTTCAAGGCATGTAAATTGATTTGTTATCCTTTGACGTCTGAAAGGACCTATTCCGCTGCCGATGTTGGTGGGCAACATATTGTAGAATTTTAGTAGCATATATCTAAAAGAGGCTGGGCATAGTGTCTCATGCATTGATTGTCGATAGTGAGATGTTAAATTTTCTCTCTTAAAAACGAGACATTCATAAATAAATTAATTAGCACATGTTAATATTTTGGGTAATTTAAATAAATAAATAGTTCTTCTTTGAATTTATTAAAATATTTCCTAGCTTATAAAAAACCCAATCACCACACAAGCTATTAAAATTATTGTTGTCAATTAAGGTTGTAGTGTCATCGGTATATTTAATTCTTACCTTTAATACAGTGACCTAAATCATTTACATATGTGATAAATAGTATTGGCCCTGTGACTGACCTTTGTGGAACTTCCTGGAACACATACCTTAACTGTGATAAAACCTATATTGGTCAAACAAAAAGAGCTGTAGGCACGAGATTCAACAAGCACGTTAGTTGCTGCAGATACGGAAGGATAGAATCGTCAAGTATAGCACAACATATAAACCGAATCGGATATAATATTAAATTATAAAACTTAAAATTGATTAAGAACGTAAATCCCTGCGGCAATAGATGCTTATGAAACCCTTTTTATCTAAAAGGGGAGATGCAGAAAGAACGATCCGCTGTCCTATTCAAGCTTTTTAGATTTATTAGGGTAAGGCGGACACATATTTTAAGTTTCATGCTACAACGACAAGAGACCCTTTTGTCAATTCTTCTGTGCTTTTCACATGTCTTGATTTTAGGGTGCAGAGATGGTAAAAGTAAATATTTATAATAATATAATAATAAAATTTTTCTCGAGAGTAAGGATAAAACAGGAGGGCACATTAGAATTAGTGCTTTTTCTCACATCATTCGGCTATACGGTTGACAATGGGGATCCACGCGCCCTCGAAACAGCTGTTTCGGAGTAATTAATTACACTTACGGAGTGTCTCGATACTATAGTGTTGTTGATCAAGCTTCAGCTACTGACATCCATCTGTTAAAGTTTGCAATGAAAGACAAAGCATGTCCCCGAATGGCGAAAAGTGTAACGTGGGGGATGCAATCAAAATCCTTGGTTAAGGCCAAAAAACCACTCAGTCCCAAGGCACTAACTAACTGCTTAAGCTCAAAATATTTTTGTTGCACAAAAAGTTGCTAATTAAAAGCGAATTCCAAAAATTAAGATACTGGTCTACAGTTTCCAAGCAATAAACGGTCACTTCTTTTAAAGATTGGCGTTATTTTGCTAATTTCTAGACCATCAAGCTTGCAGAAACCCTGAATTTATAATTTAAATGTCTGATTATCAAATTAGCAACAATTTTGCTTAATGGTATTATCATCATTATAAAACCAAAGATTACTAACATTTCTCTTTGTGCTGTCATTATCAAATCATAATACTTACACCCATGTTTATTTGACCTAATTCAATTTTATACCTATTTAGGTGCGGTTGTGACGATTGTATAAGAGAATCGAAAGAGGACTCCCTTCGTCATTCCTTATCGCGCGTAAATGAGTACAAGGCTTTAGCTAGTCCCTCTTTGATCGCGTTATCCTCGGGCGATCCTATTCTGACGGCTTTCCAACTGTCGTGGGAACTTCGAAACTTAGCATTCGCCGAGCCGGTGAGTTCCCAACGCTTTGCCAGTTCGAATAAACTTCCTAACATCTCTCTCCGATTCACCCTTATTTATTATTCATTTCTTTCTCTTTTTTTGCGTTTTTGGAAAAATAGGAATGTAAATCGGATTATCTAGAATTAAGGAAGCAATGCCAACAATTCGCAGTCGATTTGCTCCACCAATCGAGAACATCCGAGGAGTTAGCGATAATTTTGAACCATGATCCCGATAAGCCGTCGTACGAAGTTGGGGAGCAAATGACTTTAGCTCGATTAGAGTTAGCTATCAGCTATAAACAAAAAAAAGTAAGCCAAAACATCTAAGCAAGCTATCTTGGATATAATCCCAATTCTTCCTTAGTTCGTTGCTCATCCCAACATCCAGCAACTGCTAGCAGCTTTATGGTACGAAGGTGTCCCAGGTTTCAGGAGAAAATCCAGCATCCAGAAGTTCCTCATCATCAGCAAAGTTGGCCTCCTCTTTCCATTCTATTGTCTGCTCTATACAATAGCACCAGAGACATCTATGGGTAAAATCGTTAGGAAACCTTTCATGAAGTTTTTAATTCACGCCTTTTCATATATTTTCTTCATAAGTAAGTGATTTGGCACCTGGAAATTATTTTCGAAGAAAATTAAAGATGATGTTTTAGTTATTTTGATGTTAGATTCTCAAAGAGCCGGTGAACAATTAACAGAATTCTTTGCTTCTGACGAAATTCCAAAGGATTCCTACGGAAGAGTAAGAGAACAACGTGGAAATCCTCCAACTGTCTTAGAATATATCATCTTCTTTTACGTTATTGGTAAAGTTTAGAATCACATTAAAGAAAACTTTTAAATCAAACTAAAGATTCATAAGTGCAGGGTTTATTTGCGAAGGCATCAGGGAAATTTACAAAGAAGGAATTAAATCTTACCTGATGAATCTTTGGAGCTTCATAGACTGCACGAGGAACATATTGTATTGTTTGGTGTTCGCCTTGAGGGTGATAGCTTATATCGAACAAAGAAAAGAAATAGCTAACAATCCCAAGAAAGCCTCCATCCCTAGGGAAGAATGGGAAGCCTTCGACCCCCAACTAGTAGCAGAAGGACTGTTTGCAGCTGCCAATATATTCAGGTAATTAATTCTTAACAAATTTAAAATAGTTAAAATATGGTTTTAATTATAGTGCCTTAAAACTAGTGCATTTATTTTCAATAAATCCATACCTAGGACCTTTGCAAATTTCCCTAGGACGGATGGTTATAGATATTGTGAAGTTTTTCTTCATATACATGCTGGTTCTTTTCGCATTCGCTTGTGGTAATATAAAAAATTACTGTGGAGTAGACTTAGATAACCATACTAACATTTCAACAGGTTTAAATCAGCTCCTATGGTACTTTTCTGATCTGGAAAGGAAAAAATGTTATCACAATGGGAACGCTGATTGGAGAAATGAAAGAGATGCTTGTATCAAATGGAGAGGATTTGCTAAGTATTTTCTAAATCAATTTTTATAGAAGGGTGCCTATTTTACTGATTTTCCGTCTATTTCAGCGTTTTCGAATCATCACAATCGCTATTTTGGGCCAGTTTCGGATTAGTGAACTTGGAAAACTTCGAATTAACAGGAATCAAAAGTTACACTCGATTTTGGGGACTGCTGATGTTCGGATCATATTCCGTGATCAATATTATTGTCCTTTTGAATTTGCTGATCGCAATGATGTCAAATACCTATGCAATAATTGATGTTAGTATTGGAATTAGTGGATATTAGCTTTAATTTGACTTTAAACACGAAAACTTCATTAGGGTCATTCCGACACTGAATGGAAGTTTGCCAGGACGAAATTGTGGTTGCGTTACTTCGAAGAAGCAGCGACTTTACCACCGCCTTTTAATATAATTCCAACTCCAAAGACTTTCTTGAAGATCCTGGGTCTTCGAGAGAAAGATAAGTTGAGGAAAATCTCAGCTGAAGTAACTTATTTAAAATACTTTATGTCTTCAACTAGTTTAAATCTCTTAATGATTTTCAGAGAAGAAATATGGAAGAGAAAGAACGTGATTATAGATATTCCGCCGTGGTGAGAGCCTTAGTTTGGAGATATGTCTCCTCAATGCATAGAAAATGCGAAGAAAGTTCCGTAACTGAAGAAGACATCAATGAAGTTAAAAGTGACATATCATCATTTAGGTATGAGATGTTAGAAATATTAAATAAGAATGGAATGGACGTTTCATGTGCAGATAAAAAAGAAAAAGGTAAGTTCAAACTGGCGATGCAACGAATCGAGAATTTTAAAAATTAGGTTAAATTAAATAAAATTATCTTTCCAGCCATACTAGGCAAGAAGATGAAAGTTTGGGAAAGACGCCTAATGAAGGATTTCAAAGTAGCGCCGATTAACTCGGAGGAAATGGAAAAATTCATCTACGTCACCGCACCGGAAAATGAGGATTCTCTATCGAGGTAAAATCCCCAATTGTTTTCTTTAAAAGCTTCTGATGCTAACAAAATTAGTGCTAGATTTAGGCGAATTGCAAAGATGGCTTTGTTAAACTCGAGTCTGCACAAATGGAGACAGGTCGTTAAAGGCGCTTGTTTGGCGTAAGTTCAAATTGAATGATTTGTTAATTGCCTCTTTCCTGACGGTTTTACCGCACTTTTCAAGGTCGCAAATTGGACATTGCAATAGCGAAGATTCTTTAAAGAAACAACAGGATTTGCGGAGTAATATAATAAGTGCTCGACAAGATTCGACGTCTCAACAAAGTGATGGGAATCTAATTTCTGATGGACATGGTAAGTGTTTTTTTTTATTATACTTACCATAAAATTGCTCGTATTATTTTCAAGAATGTTTACTAAAAAATAGATTATGTAGAAAATGAAAAAACAATGTCATCAGGTAAAACAGCAATATATAGAATTAATTGTGGATTATTATTTGATTGTATGATGTATGTGAAAACAATAGTATATAAGAGTAATCTGAATGGTTTTCAGTGAAAAACAAATATTTTTTGTCGAATTCAGTTTAATTTCTCAACATAATCGCTTTCTAAGTCTATGCTTTTTTCCAGCGATGCTCGTATCTCTATAATCTGTTCAAATAATCCGCTTGAAAACTTGTGTGTTTTGGTGTAAAATAGTCTAGTTCATCCAATTCCGAGTCAATTTCATATTCTGTCTACCAAATTCCATCTTCGTGCAGTAGTGTACACATCTTTGAAACCAAGCGATCGGTCGGCACTAACTAAACACGAGCGTTGTACGCAGTTGTTGCATGTAACCTGGCCGAGCATAGACTGAAGAAATCTAGAAATCTTCAAACATTTACAACAATTTAAATGGCGAGAATAGTTACCCCTTACATCATACCTGGAAATTCCAACTAATTAAGCTCCTAGCAACAGCCATGGTTCATTCATCGTCCATAGCTTTCCCGCTGTATTGACCCGTAAGAAGCCCAATCATGAATTTTTGACATGGCGACGACTGAAATTAGGGACGTTGCGTTATCTTGCTGGAACCCCTATTCGCCAGACTCCAACTTATTTCACTTAAGCTATATCAACAAGGGTTTGGAAATGTTCATTTTAATGCCCTTTTGGTTGTTAGTCGGCAAGCATAGCACCCAATGCATGGTTAGCTTTTAGATATACATTCTTTCGAAAAGCCCACAGCTTCTACTATCTTCCTAACCTTAATTGAACGATCATTTAGCACCTTTTTCGGGACCAATACACATACAATTCATGCATAAATGAACACCTTAGTTACTCTTATTAAAGCGCAGCGATCACGCTAAAAGTAGTTTCTGGAATTATTTCATCAAAAGGTGAAACGAATACAATAATTGAACAATTATTAACAATTCATCGCGAAATATATTGTTTTATTTGGCTAATAAAGCAGTAACTTATCAGTAGCTCCTCGTACAATAATACCTTTCTCAAAAAGATTTCAAAAATCAAGGCAAATTATTTCTAATTATTTTTCTTTGTATTCGCTATTTGTCCAAGACTTATTGGGAAATTCCCTTCAAATTTACTTCCGTTTTCCCCTTAAAAGAATAACAGTGGAAACAAGGAACAAAGGAAAATTAGTTCTTTGAATCATAGGACAAACAAAAGGGAAAAACAATATTGAAATTTCAAACATAAACAGTCTTAAAATGCCATCCTTTTTCTGAATTCTACTTTATCTTACTTGTTTACCTATTACAGAAAGACAAGTACTTCCCACAACTGTAATTTTAAAATATTTCCATCATCCCACGTTATTTGTTTTCACATTATGCCATGTTCTCTGTTTATTTATTCTAGCTCTGCTACGGGTTTACATTAATACCCAATGTCACGGTTGGCACTTTTCAAAATGTTTCTGTAAATATTTTTAAACGATACACGAACTTACCATCACGCAGAAAAAATAGCTAAAAGTAGGGACTTTCTATCAATCAATACAAGCATCGTTAGTAATCTAAGCCAGTCGAACTTGCAAAAAAGAAAAAAAACAAACACATGTACAGGATGTTTCGCAATTTCCACTAAAACGTTCTGAGCAAAATGAACATGATACTTACCGTTTTACAATATATAACTTTTTATTACAGAAAACGATGTTAAATTTGGTAAATCTAGCAGCTCCTTACCAGCATCCGATTTTCCCGAAACCAGCTGCAAATGCGAAAGAACTAATTCGAATTGGAAGCAACTCCACAGCCGATTGAGCTTTAGCGATGGCGTTCTCTCTAAAAGTCTCAAAGAACGTGAGAGAAAACGAGCTGTTTACGATCGACAGTCTGGTGACTACAAAAATACCATCACTTACAACGAAAGCGATGAAGAAGACATTGAGAATTTAGACGAAACGTTGAATCAAACCTGTCGAAGAAATTCCAAATCGAATTCTATTTTATTAGATATTCACGTCGAAGATGCAGCTGATTTTAGGAGAGATAATCGTGGTGCAAGTTTGGATAATGGCAGAGGTACGAGTGCGGTTGACAATGGGGATTATTTTGATTATGGAGATAATAAGCAGTATTCTAAAGGTTTCAAATAGGTAAGTTTAACAGTTGAGTATATGGTAGATTTTCACGGTTGTTGTCTACTGCAGAATAATCTTCCGGGTGTTGCCGTATCGTTGATAACACTCAGAAGATTATTTTACGAGGTAAGTTTGGTTTTGATTTTGATTTTGATTGGCCAAAACGCCTGGTCACCACATTACATAATTTGAATTTTGTAGTCTGACACAAATGACTGTTAACAACAACTGAGTGTCCAACATGGCTGAAATTTTCAAAAATATCTTTCAACACATGTGCAATTTTATTACCAAAACATTTTTGACTAGAAACGCCACTTTCAACATAAAACGTATTTGAAACATTTTGAAATCATTCACTCCCTCATACGCTTACCAGGTTGGCCGTACCTCTATACTTTATTAAACCATAAATGAGTTCAATCTGCCTAGTAATCTTAGCTAAAGGCTATTTTGTTTACTTTTAATCGTTTTTCAATGAACCATGTTTATATGATCAAAACAAACACACCAAAATAATGCATCACTTCTTTAGAGCGTGGTGCATGTTGAATGCTCTCGAATACGTTTTCCTAAACTTTTCAGACAATTAAGTCATTGGGGTTTGTTCAGAAATTGAGTTGTAATGTATCGTATGGCATCTACATCTTATTGATTTACTTTGCAAGTTTACACGAAAGATTTTCTTCTATTTCAGATGTAACACGTATTATCACGTTCAACAGCAGGACCAGAAAGTATTACAACAAATTATTCTTGATACACATATACTGTATAAACCCATCGGTATATTTTTTACAAATAAAACATTTTAAAATAAATTAAGACTTCCAACCCTCCCGCCAACAAAACAACCTCATTACGGCTCAGCAACTTGATTCCCGACGAATGACAGCCTCTCCTAGCAAGAGTTAAATAAAGTTTTTAATATACAGCTTATGCGTCTAAAGGCATATGCATCTGGCGTTTTGAAAGCAATACGCTTGATGCATTAAGGTCTCGATCAAGATTTATAACCAGCATGGAAACGACTCACTACGAAACATCTCATGAGAAACGGCTGAGGAGAAGAAAATTCAAATTTATGGATCGTTCCGCTTCGACACTTACGTACAACAGTCTTTAGCTTTAATTAATTTAATCTCAATTTCTCCGGTCGAATCTATTTAATTTATGGTTTCCATCGTATTACCTCCATACGCACTAAAGCCCGACTTTACTCTAAGTCGCTCTGTTCCGTTTTCTTCGTTGTTTATTCCTCGGGATATTAAAGCATCTGTCTATCATCCCAACGCTTCGATTATAAATTTCGAAAATAAAATTAAAATGTAATTAAGAAAATGGGAAGAAGATAATCTGCTTTATCCGATGAAATTAAAAATGGTAAGTGTTTTGCAAAAAAAACAAAATACGGAATAAGATCAGATCTAATTCAATAATATTGTGTTATTATAACCGGGAAATAAAAATCAGCGCCAAGAACAATATGTGATTTTGGATCATGGCGGTATGATAGCAGATGTTATATATTTAGCCTCTAAAGGAGGCATTCGTTATTCCAAAAAATGAATAAGAATTCTTCAAAATCTAATCGCATTGTGACTAACAAAGAAATCTGCTCCTAAAATGCTCCTTCGGTACTTCATCTTAATGGCTTGTATTTTGCTCTAAATTTGTTTGTAAGGACCTCTGCTTTGCTTCCGTAGATAAGAATTGATCTTTTATTGCTCTAAACACAGTCATCTTACTTTTGTTTGTTTCATTGAATAGTATAATTTGCCTGTTTTTAAAAATTCATTCGTTAATCTCCACATCTTGATTACCTTATTGCGTCAATGTATGCCCTTGTCTCTTTTTTAGACCCTGCTGTTATCATCATAAAATTTCTTTGTATTGTATTTGTTCATGATTTTGCTCCATTCACCTAGATTTTTTTAGAGATTCGTTTCACTGCTAGCAATGCTCACTATATCGTCAGCAAATATATATTTCGTTATATCTACTGGTCTCGGTCAATAAATATATTAAGCAGTACTGGACTTGGTACGCCTCCTTTTCTCAAACCTTTTTTTTTAAACAACTCCGACTTCCCATTTTTACTTCTGACGTAATTGGTGTTGTCAATATATATTTTGGATATTTCTGATGAGTTTATTGACTTTACCAAACGCTTTTTCTAGATCTGGGAAACCAAAATATGCTTTTGATTGACTTGATATAGTTTTTTCTATTATCTGCCTTATTGTAAATTTATACAGCGTGTCCCAGGATTGATATTGAATTGTGAGGAACAGAAATCTTTGAATTTGAAGTCGACCTTTTGGAGCTAAGTTCTGCTTGGTTTGAAAGCTATTTTTAGTTTACTTTCGATTTTTTAAAATCAAGTTAGCCTGAACAGTTGGGCAAAAACTATTTTCGTTTCAAGTAAAGTATTATTTTTGTTCCCGGTGTGCTAAAATGTGCTACGCGTGCTGTGCATGGTATCCATCTTGTTGTAAATAAATTGTTTGTCTTTCTATCAGCAGTACATCATGTAAGTAATCCTTGCTGATTCTTTGAAGTAACTGTGGACAACCATTCTGATTTAACCGTCCCTTTGAGGAAAAAGGTCCAATATTGCCAAAACAATATGAAACGGTATATCCACACATTTACGTTTGGTAGTACTGTTTTCTATAATTGATCTAATCCGAAAGTTTAGATTTTCTGTAAACCAGTAGCCACAATTTTAAAAGGAAATAACGCTATCTGTGGTAATTGTTGTTTTGCCTAAATATATAATGTTTTTATAAAAATTTCGTTTTACAATACATTTCTCCCCGATGGCAAGATCTTCGATTTGCATCAACCTCTTCGATAGTGGGCACAGATTTTGGTTTTCGTAATATTTTCTTTTTTCCTTTCTTGACATTAAGAACACGGTCAGTCGCAAGAAATTTCTTAACTATTCGCATGGCAGTCATACATGTAAGTTTGGTGTTGGGAAATAACACTGAACAACGTAAATTCTCTGCTGTAACGTTGACATAATCAGTAATTGAAACGACAACTTTTCTTGGTGAAACTTTGGCGTATTGTGAACGGAAAAAGCACTTTACCTGAAACGAAATTAACAAATAATGGATTTTATAAAAGTAGGCCGACCATTCAAAATATTATGTATAACATCATAATTTTTCATTCTGGACAACTTAATAACTCTTAGTAACATTTCGGCATAACTGTCAAGGCCTACCTGATGTTAGAAAAATTAAGGAACAATTAAGTTCCAAACCACACAAGGCTGTAAAATCATTCCAATCATTCGGCACTATTTCGTCTTCCCATAAAGGGTAGTTATCACGTCATATCCTGGTGCTCTTCCGTTCTTTAACGTCTTCATAATCGATTACTTCCTTTTTTGTTATTGGTTCCTCTTTTATTCCGGTCATTTCTATATTTTCAGTTGGATCACTCGTACTGCGCAATAGTTCTTGGAAATATCGCCGCCATCTTTTTATTATCGTCTGTAACAATTTCTCCTTTTTTATCTAGAATAGTTCTCTAATATCTGCCTCTCTGAGAGTGAACTAAACCGAGAGGGAAATAGTGACATGAGGTAGAGAATACGCTCGCAACAACGCTGATGACGCAAGTAGGCAGGAACATATGTCGGTTATTCTTTATTTTAATTCTTTTCCATAGTTACCCAAATACATTTCAATAACAATTCGAAAGGTATTAGAAAATAATACAATGTTAATGGAGTTCATTACCTATTTCGTATTATGTATTTTTTGAGTGTATGTATACTTATGGTAACCAAAGGAAATACATCTAGTTTATAAATGTAAATGCGTAGGCCCCTTTTAACGTATATCCTACCTACCTACATGTTTCCTATCTCCTCTTACATTAAACGTATAAAACAGAACGTGCTTCTCTTAGATTAATTTTAACAACATTCATTTCGGTTGATTTCCGCTCGAGTTAAAAAAGCAAAAGGTAGGTAGGTAAAATGGCGCTGGGCCATTTGTGATTCGAATCACCGTCGACAACGGAAGGCTCTCTACTTTATGGAAGATTTTAGAGTCCGGCGTTTAAAAAGTACATATATAACATATAACAACTTATTACAGAGGATGACATTTTTCTATAAATCAAAACGTTTGCGCGAGAGATCTTTCTGACGGGGGAATTTTATTTAAACAAACTAATTTCCTCTCCACCATATTATATCCACAATGGAGACAAAAAAAAAGCCTACGGAAATCAGAAAATCGGAGAAATGCGAGAAAACATAAAAGACCGTATACTTAAAAAATTATAGTGTCTCGAGGGTAATAATTCCGTGGATACGTTTTCCATTGTACGTGGGAGAATTGTTCTACTTGTTAGCGACCATTTCGTCGTACTTCCAGCTCTATCCGTTGACAGATCTAACAATGGTATCCCCTTTTATACCCTTAATCCTTATTTATAGCGATTATATATATTTTGCGAACGATCTTCTTCTTCAACACCTTTACTTAAGCGGTGCGCGTAGGACTCCTACAATTTAACCATGAAAAATACTCTTGCTTTTGACCACAAAAAGCAATAAGAAAGAGTTTCTTAAAAACGCTGCCCGGATTAGCTCGCCACAAAGGACTACGTAAATAATAGCTGGCACATCAAAAAAGAATCAGGTAAAACCTACTGGTTGATGATAAAGTTGTCCCCACTTTCAGGGACTAAATCTTACAGATTTAGAGCTGTGAGGCAACGCACTGTTCCTAATATATCGCTTAGAAATTCAATCCAATCCGTGATAAATGGAAAAGTACTCGCAAGTTTTAAATCGGTAAAAAAGTTTTTGTCCAATATTGAAAATTATTGAAAATTATTGTGCTGTGTTGCTCGTAAAGTTGAACAAATAAGAGACCGCCATCCAAAATTAATAAAATCTAAAAATAACATTTGATAATACAAAACACATACATTCTAAAATGAATGAGCTTTAATAAAATCACAAGAAATACTCTTTAATTTGTTTATTATAACATTTAATGTTTCAGTTCCTTCTTTTAGTTGTATTGTTTCTGATTCAAGGTATCTTATTTTTTGAGGTATATCACGAAAATGTGAATTCGTAAAGATGGATCCTATAATAGAGTTTTCCTCATTCGTCCTCATTTAAATTGTTTATTACATCAGCAACCTTCTCCAAATTGTCTACGTAAAATGAAGAGGCTTCTATAACCACGTCCCCCATCTTGCTACGACTGGAGACGGAGGCAAGGAAAATGCTGGCCATTTCTCTTTGTATAGAACAATTCTTGTAGGAAACTTTTTTGGTCTAATTAATTAATTCATTAACATTCTAATAAATTCCGCAACGCTATGGAGGGACATGTAATATGCAGCATATTCTTTGAAGATGTTTTTAAGCAATTTTCCAGCTTTAAGCATATGGGTTGCAAAGCTTTCTCCCGTTTCCTCACATCTTCGAAAACGTTGTCAATACTGCTGACAACTACTTACGTTATTGTATCTGTATTTACCCGTTGTATTATTTTGCTCACTATTAAATATGGCTTTGTTAGACGATCTGTATACCTGTATACCATCTGTATGCTTCGCCTTAACACACCCATAGTTTTGTCTGCGCTCAACCAGTAGGAATTGCCTCCTATATTGGTGTATATTTTTGGGAGATAGCTTTTTCTTAACGTTGTCTCGTCAGGAATACTTCTACCCGTATATATTGGCAAAAAAAAATTGATAGACTGGATTATGTAGTTTTCGAAGGCTATACTTGCATCCACAAGAGCATCGCAGAGATCGCCATAAAAATGACTAAGAATTCGAGACACGAGGATTGCGATGAACATCGGGTTTTAAATGGTCCGTGAGTTGAGATTTTTTGGATCATTTTTAACAAATTGTACAGTAGATCTCTGTATCACTGACAACTTCAAAACATCATTATCCTTATTTTAGGTATTCATAAGCTCTTGGCGGAGACTTTTGTTAGGCGACAAAGTAAATATAAAAGAAAACCAAATTGACATATTTGCACAAATTAAAAAAAAAAGAATTCCAATAATAGACAATAAAAGGAAATCAAATTTAATTGAAATAAAAAAAAACTATAAACTACAGTTAATGTGAAAATAAAAAGAAAAGAACTGTGGAAGAAACTAAATGCCTAACACTATATAGAACAGGTAATAAAAAAAAAACCGGGGCTCAGAAAACGAATTAGAAAAGTAGAGAACAAAGCTAAAGATGAAACATGCACAACTATACTTTCTGACTACACATTAATCCTGCAGAAATGAATACACCTTCCGTACGCTACACGAAATTAGCAAAGACTAGACAGACTCGTGTTTTGTCGACTCACGGGGAAACCAGTAGGCAACACGTACCCATTCTCACGACGAATAAACCGAGCCTGTCTAGTCTCTGCTAATTTCGTGTAGCACAACTCGTTTCTCCAAGCTTACTACATATTAACGACTGACTCGCTTGGAGGATGAAGAGGGACGTGTGTTAATCAGCAAGACTCTATACGAGCGCCTATGTTAAATAATAGAGGCGATCCCCGATCCCCGATCCGCAGTATGCTTCATATTCGCTCAGAGTAAAAAATATTCTGGGAGATTAAAAATAAAATAGAGGAGCGATTTAAATGAAATTCCCCTATAAATATGCCTGTTTGTAAATCTTCTTAATTCTAAAACATTTAAATTCCATGTTATAACGTAAAGAAATTTAAAAAAGCAATAACAACTTTAAAAAATAATAGATATTTTGTAGAATTTTCTTTAACACAAAGTTTTACGTAACGCGCAAGAAATAAGACCAGATTTGCAATTTGTTAGCCAAAAAATTTAAAATCCCCCGCGTTATTATAAAAACAGAAATGTGACAAATGGCGCCATCTGCATTATACAAGCTGTACTAACGAGCTGTTATACGAAACAGTTTTCTGCTATATTTTAATTTTAATTAAAAATTGTGAAGTAATTAAAATTCTAGTAATTATTTTAGCCCTTAATACCTATTGATCCAATTCAAATCTTATCGATTGATTAACCACTCCCTATTTGTTAATCGATATTTGTTACCCCCACTCTTCCAATGACAATCAGCGCTTCCTAGCGGTCAATACTCATCATGTAAACATTATGGCTGCCACAGTTTGAAAGATGTAGGATGTATAATCGTAATATTGAAGAAATTAAATTAATTCATACTCGAAAATGTTAAATCAGGTGTCCGTTGAAGCTGTATATTCAGCGACTTACGTCGAGAATTACTTAGATTGCGTCGAAAACCTACCAGACGAGCTGCAACGTCTTATTTCGAGGATGAGAGAATTGGACGTTTACTATTTAGGTAATTCACGGTTTATATGTGCTGTTGAGATTAAAACTAATGATCCACGTTTATTTCAGCTCGAGTGCGCGAACTTGAAAATCAAACCCAAATATGGAAGAATGCTGGTAACGAGAACTCTGGAAAGAAAACCAGAGCTGCTATGAGAATGCAACAAGCTTTGATTGCAGCACAGGAATTAGGTGATGAGAAAATGAGTCTTCTTCAAAGTATATTAGAGAGAATCGAAATGAAAACTAGATTGTTAGATCAAGACTTTAAGAATCTAGATTTTGGCAAAGATGAGACTACATTGACGGACAATAAAGAGCAACAACCTCCAGTAAACAATACCTCCAGCAGTACATCCTTAACAAATAATGAGAGACCTAATAAACGTGCTAGACGAACGAGACAAGACACTTTCTCCGGACTTGAATCTAATCATAATAGCAATTCTGCAGATCATGTATTGAGAAGTCAAGTAACGAATAATACGAATGCTCAAAAGAAAAGTAATACAGGTATAAATGCTATAACCTGTGATAATTTCTATATTCTTACAATAATTTCACAGGTACCGGCAAGAAAAAGAAACGAAAGACAAGGCAAACGAATCAAACTGCTCAACGTGAAGAATCTCCACCACGCGAAGAAGAAGCAGCTATTGATCCAGATGAGCCAACGTACTGTTTGTGCGATCAAATATCATTCGGCGAAATGATAATGTGTGATAATGACCTATGCCCTATAGAGTGGTTCCATTTCTCTTGTGTTACTCTAACAACAAAACCCAAAGGGAAATGGTATTGCCCTAAGTGCCGTGGAGATAGGCCCAACGTAATGAAACCCAAAGCGCAATTCTTACGGGAATTAGAAAAATACAATAAAGAAAAAGAGGAAAAGACGTAAATCTGCATAGATACAAAATAAATGTCATAACTTACGTTGTATGTGTAATTTCTAATAATATATTATATTATTTACAATATATTAACAATCTCTACTTATTGTAGTATTTGTAAGAAAAGATGTATTTAATACTAAAATAAATTAATAGAGACATGTTGATTAATTCCATGATTAGAAATTAAATATTTTTTACATTATAAAGAGAATTGAAAAAAATTAAATATCGTTTGGTAGTGTCATCTATCGGGCAATATCCTGAATAAGGCATCATGAAGTTTGAAAACGTATTCATAGAGGGCATCACGATCAGCACAGTAAGTTTATTTTTTAATTAATCAAATTCACAAATTTTTATTTACAAAAAAAAACAATCTTGCCTTCCCTAAAATTTTAATTATGATAAATTTAAACACAGAATTAATTAATTTCTATTTACTTGCATTGAAGGTGTGAAGTTAAATTATATGCTGCCATCTCTTAATAAAATTAAGATATACCTCCTTTTAATTTTTCTTAGGTAACCTCAATAATGTACAATTATTTAAAAGGATTTCAAGTATTAATTTTTATGTACCTAACAACTGAACCAAATGCTTAGTATTAATTGTAAGGTCTGACAACTTTAATCTCTAAAATTGTGCAATTTATCCCAAGGTATGTGCTTGTTTATATATACATTTTCATTGCGTTTATTAAATATTTGCCTTTAATTATTTATTCTCCCAATCGGAATCAAAGATAATCTACAAACCACAATAACGATGCGTACTAAAATATCTTCCATATCTGTTGTGTAAATAATTGAAGATAAAAGGACAAAACACTGAGTTGATCTTCATATAATTAGCTTGGTGCCTCATGAAGGGGAATTTGTTTCTTTAAGCCATGTTTGCCATGTTGGTATTACTCATTCTTTAGAAACATATTTTCTTGCACAATTAGCTGGAATAAGAGTGTTAGTCAACAATTTACAACATTTATGCAGTATGAATCACTGTTTTTGATTGTTTCTAAGATAATTATTGTAAATATAAAATTAGAACATTGCTACAATTTCGCTTAAAATAAATGAATAAATAGAATGAAACAAGTGTAGGTAGAACTAACCAACATCCGAGAATGGTACAAACCTTTTTTAATTGAATTCAAAAGTATGGTTCCAAGAAGAATTAAAAAGATATATTTTTTAGCAGGTACTAGTCAAGAATGAAATCATTTTTATTTGGGGATTTTTGTTGTAAAACGGCGCCTGTTGGTGTTTTTTTAAATATTTGGGGGGAACCATCTGGCAACACTATTCAGCGTTTTTATCCAGTTTCTTCAGTATTTATCCAGAACCAGGAACTGATTTCATGGTTCTTTAATTAGTTCAGAACTAGTTCGATGTAAATCGATCTTGGAATCGATTCCGAACTAGTTCTATGGTTGTTGGAACGCCGATTTCCTTTGTGCATATTCCGAACAGTTTCGAACTGATTCCAAACAAACCTTAAATGACACCAATTTAATTCATTCCCAAAATTTAAATAATGCAATTCCGTTATGTTATGTGTATATTCCAGATAAACATATTTTGTTGCTTTTTTTAAATCTGTGACAAAAAAATAGTTCCTTCATATCAAAATATTGTTATTCCTTCGTTTGCTTGTATAATGTACACAAGCAAATATTTACTTAAGAAGAGTACAGTAAACATTTCGCAAGATTATATACTAGAGTATCTCTTATCACACACAATAAAAGTGCAATATTAACGCTAAACAAGCATACGAAGCTGTTTATGTTCTTTAATTAAAATTCTGTTACTAACGCCAAAATAATAACAAATATATATTAAAGTGAAGGACGGCATAAAAAACTATTTTATATATTTGGTAATCAAAGAATGCGATCAGTTTCGTGCGTTAGGAACATCTTCAGGCTAGCTAATTATATTTACATTTATTAAATTAGGGAAATTTTAATTTTTCCAAGAAATATGACAAATTTTCTTTGCAAATTCATGTTTATAATGAATATGATAAATATGTAGTTTCAAGTATGAGGAAATTAGCAAGAAATTATGTAGAATCAAGCAATATGTTGATATATTACTCTAAATGATAGTTTTATTGCAAGTTAAATGAAATACAATTATTACAAATTTACAAATAATCAACTTTCACCACCGACATGTAGCTAATCACCTAATACCAATCTTTTCAATTATCAACTTTCTTCAACATTTCTTATACTTAGTTTTCGAGATAATTTGGGATTTTTGCTAAACACTATTGTTTTTTTTAACACCCGTTGTTTTAAACGCGTCATAGGCTAGAGCAGTAATACAAATTTGATTCGATAGTTTCTCGAAGTTTTCAGCAATGTGTTCAAGAATTTTTTTATATCAACTAGGCTCGACAATACGGAACCATTTTTATTAATTTTTTTTTCTAAATTGCTCAGAGAAGGAATTATGCACTATGTCAATACATTGTACAGAATGCTAAATATAATTGCTTTGGAAAAATCCTGAAGGAAAGCCTTGTTTTTTTATCATAAGAACTTGTTATTCACTTGACTTACTTATTAAGTATTTAATAGTTATTGATTCAACTTGAACTAAATGTTCAGATGATTAGAGATAACAGAATTTGATTAATTGGGATAAAAAACTAAAACACAAACATAATAATAATAAAGTGAAGTGATCAAGTGATCTTTCGTGGATCTTGATCTAACAGCAGTCGACAAGATTTTAAGCGGTCCGTTCGCCCAACAATTAATTGTCCAACTTCAAATCCCTATAATTTTAACAACCACCCCATTCACACAACAATTAACTGGTGAACTTCAAATCGCTAAAATTTTACAAACTTAACAACTGATCCACTTTAGTTTCTGTTTAGATTTCGTGTAATGCATAAGAATGTCGCAAATTTCTAAAACCCAAAAATTGTGAATAGTTATGGCAGATTTAAATGAATAAGGTGAAACCAAAAAAAAAACGAGTAAAACAATGGCTGAAAGATCATAAAAAATACACACATAAAATCTTTAAAAGAATTTTATTTAGAGTTTTTAAAATTAAGTTAAATTTCGAAAATTTACTGTGATTAAAATGTAATGTATAATTTTAATGAACTAACCGAACCCGAAGTAACCTACCTGTACCTGTGCCTGTTCCTATATCAAAACTATTAAAACATTGGATAAAAGTAATCTGTTGTTATAAGCAGATTAAAATTTTCTACCTAATAATTCCCGAATTCAACTATTGACGAATAATCAGTTAAAAAATTGTCTAACTTATTGTAGAGCTTAAAACAATATTGTTCTACCGATTTCTTGGACGATAAATTGTTCAATTAATTGGCCAATAAATTACAACGAGTAAAACAGGTTTAAAGAAGGATTCCCATCCATGCATTTCGATGCTACAATCGACATGCAGCATGAAATGGCGCTCATTTTAGGTAGATATACACATTGTGCAGTCTTTGATGCGGCATCGAAATGCATGCTTTACTTCTTGTCGCATTTTTAGTGATTTTCTAGGTACATTTCAATCAAATTTCAACTACCAATCGTTTTTTACTTTCTTTTATTTACAACTTCCACCTAAACGTTGGTGGAAGTTGTGGCTTTTTAATTCTTGCGTTCAAGTTTTAGTTGATTGCTACAGAACGTAATATGTTGTTGAAAAACAAATTCCCACTGAAAAGTTGGTAGCAAGTAATTCACATATTTAAAATTGAACTAATGTGAACATTTTATCATTTTCAAGATCAAGCATTACAAAATTCAGCATTTTTTTATGCTGCATTAAATGCATAGGAGGGAACACCGTTTAAGAGACAATCCGCAATTCAAAGATCAATTGTTTTAGTAAAAAGTTGCGCATGAACAATTCATACTTGAACCTAAAAAACAATGAAATTTAGTAGAAAACACATTGGAAAATTTGTTAGCTTCTAGAATATTTTATTACATCTTATCATGGTGTAAATAAAAAACTCATTCTTCTTTTTTATGTTGCAGGTATCCTATTTTATCATTATATCTTGTCATCGATTTGTTATTTCTACGTACACGTGATCCTCATTCCTTGATAGTTAATATAAATATACTTAACACGATTTTAAACCTCAGTTCTGCCCATGGTTCTGCCAAATACAAGCGCTTTAGGCATCTTCAGTAGTAGGTGATCTTACAACTTGGATATTTGGTAACCGAAAAAGTAGTAGCGTGTATATTTAAGCTTGTTTATTTCATTAAGTGCTGTGAGGTAACTAAAGATGAACTCCAAATTAGGTCCGCTATTTTGTATTTTGCTCAGTTTTGGTAAGTTTTTATTTGTAATAAAATTTTGTACCTGCATAAAAGTACCAGTGGCGTTGTTATGGTGATGGGTAAATAAGTGCTTCAATTTTAATGCTTGTGATATTAGAGTATTAATTTCTGTTATTTTATCTATATCTACTTCAATGCGAAATACACCTAACTTACAAAAACGACATGAAAGAATAGTTTTTTCAATATTCTACACTGCATGTAATTTTCTCAAACCGTTTAAAAATAAATTATAGATAAGAGTCCTATTAAGTGTTTCCAATTTACATAATTTGTTAGACGTATACAAGTCCATTCAAATTTATTAAACATTTTTATGTCATAGCTGTGCTTCAATCATAGTTAATAGACATAATATAATTGAAACTCTGTAGCGCTAATCAATCAAAATTAATTTCTAATTTCATTTCATAAGTTGCAAATTTGGGGATCTAAGGAATTGTAGATTGGGTCCGTTGCCAGCACTGCATTGAAATCGAAACCACCACCGGATTTTTTTAACTTATTTTAATTTGTCGTTTGTTGTTAACATGCTCTGTATCTACTAACTCTCTGTTAAAAATTTAGTTCAATTTAAAACTAATTAAGTGTAATCAATATGGCCAAACCCTTTACGGATATTGAAGGGGCATCATTTAATTTACCGTTTACTGATTACGAAATGATTTTTGTTGCTGTAATAGTGACAACAACGACAATGCACGGACTTGACGGTTGCCCAATCTAAGCACACGCATTTAATAATGTTTTTGATTATTTTTCCAAACAATTTTCTTTTTGCTAATTATGCTTATTAATTTCTACTATTTGAATATTCCCTTTATTACCGGAACTACCAACTTAAATTATCCATGAAATTTAAAAAATGCTTTTTTTCTCCTAATTACAATGTGGTTAATTGTAGGAACCGTAATTCGACAGACCGATATGGCCTACTTGAACGTAGCGGAATTCTTTAACATAACAAACGGAAATTTAAGCAGCATTACATGGGCGCATGCTGTCAACTCGAAATCTGAACTAGCTGCCAGTCTAAACTGTAAGTTCCCGGAACAATATCACAACAAACAAACCATTTTTTTTTCTTTTCTATAGCAAGTATTATGATGTTAGAAGCGGATGTTGTAATTGGTAAAATAAATAATAGCGGAAACGAAATACCTATAATGGCGCATCCACCAGCTAATACGTCAGATCTATCCCTGAGCGATTTCCTAAGCGAAATATTACAATTTAATTTAAAAGCCAATTCGCAAGCAAAGAAGGGAGTCAAATTAGATTTCAAATCGATAGAAGCTTTGGAAAATTCTTTAGATGAGCTGGATAAGCTTTACGCAAATGTAAGTTAAAAATTTCTTTATTTTTTTTGTTTCGTTAATAGGAAAAAAGATTCGAATCTCGACAGTGGTTTTGACTTTTTTCTTGTTGGTACTGCTGCATTAACTGGGATAAGACTAAGAAAAGCTGGCCAATAAACTTAGTAAAATATATTGCGAAATTAAAATGTTAATATTGTCCAAGCAAGATTTTATTAACAATTTTGATAAACCCATACTACTTTCGTATAAATCACTTTAACATCATTCCAGATGTCATATCCCGTATGGATCAACGCCGATATCATCAGCGGTCCTGTAAACGCAACTGGAACTCCAGTAGACCCAGCACGTTTCTTTAAAAATACCAAACACTTCCAAAATTCCACGCTATCTATCGGCTGGACAACAAATTACGGTCAGAATTTCAGTACTTCCACTTACAGTAACGACCAGATCACCAATATGCTCGACGTAATCCTCCAGAACAACGTCAGCCAATCCATAACATTTCCAGTTCGAGCCGGTATAGCTGCGGAAAGCGCAACACAAATGCGAAGATTGCTAAGTGACGTTACTAATTCTACCTTAACCATATGGTCTGGCGACGGCGATAACGTCAATGCAAAGAAGTTGCAGCAATTAGTATTAAGCGTGGGGGTGAATAAGACTTATATTGATGTTCCTGATGCTCTGCTGAAGGAAATAAACTTAAGCGGAAGTAGTTCTGTAGCGAAAACAACGTTAAAATTGTTGGGTATTGCTCTAGTTGCAATCCTAGTCCTTTAGATGTCAATTACTTACCGGATTTGAGATTCCAAAATGCCAAATTGTTTACCTTTAATTAAATATTACTGTTGATTTGTAAATTGTACATTTTAAGTATAAATAAAGATATTTTCATATAAACAGCCGATTTTGGTGTACTAAATAAAAGCAAAACATTTTAAAAAGACAATCTTTATAAAAATTTCAAATTTCCAACACATTATAGCTAATAGTCTTAAGTATTACTCTTTTTTGGGATCATCTTCAGGTACAATATCATTACCTATTATGTACATTTTTCCAAAATCCATATTTTTGCTGTGGAAGAAAAATAGAAAAGGTGTATTGACATAAATTATTTTCTATTAAAAACGCTGGCTATACTTACATGTGTTCAAAGTTTTCTTGCCCGGGAACTAAATTTGTAATACCCAATTTATAGAAGAAATGTAAGGCTTCTAGAGATGCTTTTTGACGTGAGAGATCATATGATTGTCCTTCACCTAAACATACCTAGACAAAAACGAAAGAAGTTGTAAGGAAGTATAGGGTAAGATTGGAAACTGAATGAATTTTTCGAAAACATATAGCGTGTCCGAAAATTATCGTTGATCTTTAAATGGTGTTAATTTCTTTTTTCTTAATACAACTGAAAAATATTCCCGAATTTTCCAATATTTACTCTTTTACATGCGATATTCCTCGTTATAATATCCATGCTTGCACTCACATGCTTAGGCTCTAATCCTACAAATACCAATGAATAGTATTTTGAATTTTCAACTCCTAAATCGATGAAATTTGCTGAAATTCCTTCCTTTTGAGCAAAATTTAAGAAAAGCAGTTTAAAATCAACACTCTCTTCGTTGTTGCTATCAGTTCGTCTTTTGTTTTGTTTATTTGAATTCCTATCGCTATCTTCGTCATCCTACAGCAACAAAAACTTAATCAAGTTAGATATTATCGTTTAAAAAGATGCTCGTACCGTTTCATCTTCTTCAGGGAATGCAGCCTCCCAAGTTGACGATATGAAGTTTTTCGCATCTAAAGAAAACTTCTCCCACCTACTCTTAATAAGCTTTTTCTTCTTCTTTTTCTTTTTGCTAATATGTTTAGCAGGAAAATCTGACTCAAATACTGACGGCGTGACGTATTTCAATTTTTCCAACATATTCTCGGAAGCATTTCTTTTGGATAACTTCTTCGATTTTCCACTACCTTCAATTGTTACATCTCCATATTCACACTTTGTTATGAAAACCTTTTCGTGAGCTGGCCCACTTTCACCAACCACCTCAAAGTTGAGTTGTGTACCCTTTTCTTGTGCAAGTTCATATAAAACGGAGATAGGAGACTTATTGTTATCGGGATTACATACCACACCTAATGGAAAAGATAAAAGAATAAAACAATATACATGGCATGGCAATAATATGAGATTCTTTGATAACATCTTTGTTAGTGTGTAAAAAAAATTAAATTATTTCCTATGCTTGCTTACCATTCGCAGTCCAGAGCATCAAATTGTGACAAAGTCCATATACAGAAAACGCAGTTTTTACATGGAAATTATAAAAACGAAGCAGTTCACTGTATATTAAATGAAAGTTGTTTGTAATATAACGACAATAGAACAAATAAAGAAGACTTAACGAGGTCAGGTATAAACTTCTTATCTAACTAAATGCTCATAATTATTACAAATAATAAAGATGGTATTAACGAATTTTGCATTATTGCCGCCATCCTACATTTATTAATTGCAGATGTAATACCTTCATTTATGCATTTCTCAATATCTTGCATTGAAAGCTTCTGTAAAGCTAAGAGAGCATTTTTTGCTGCATCATGCTTTGCCGATTGCAAGGTATATCCAATTCCAATAAACCGTTTATCACCAACGATAACACCCACTTTAAACTGCTTTCCAGGTTTATTTTCTTTTGAAACGTTGAGCATTTTTGTTTCATATGGATGATGTATTGAATGATTTAACTTATCTAGATGAGTTTTGTACCCTTCAGGAATGGAAAAGTTCTTTTGCTTATAAATAAGGTCCTACAATAATTACATAAAAATTAATTCAATGTTTAAAGTTAAAAAAGATAATTAATAAACACCTACTTCGGCTAAGAGTTCATCTTCGGATAAATATCTAACAGTCATTCCAAGTTTCATGGCAATATTGTTCAATTCAACTGTAGGTGTTAATTTTTCATTGTTCTTGTTTTCCTTACTTTGTGGAATGATATACTTTGTGTACAATAAAGCTTCTTCGGCAGCATGTCGCTTGGCCTCTTTCACGCTCATTCCATCACCTTTATACTCTTCATTACCCAAAGTTAAAGTTATATAAAATATATTTTTGTGTGCTGGACCCTAACACATGTAAATTAAATATTATTTAGCAATAAATGAAAAATAAAATAAAGTTACCTCTTCATTTTCCAAGTAGTAGTAATATTCAATCTTGTTTAGATGAGCTAATTCATGAATTAGTGATAAAGAATTGCTGCTAGAAGGTCCACCTAAAAAATTTATTTTACCTAGTATTTTGTGCCTCAACTAACCAATACAATAACATCATCAAAAGATTACCTTTATTATAGATAACAGATTGCCATGGTTCTTGTGCATGTACTAACAATTCCGGATCAATAAAGTTATCTTTGATAAAAAAAAGATTATTAAATTTCAACAAACGCTTTAATTATGTTAAAAACTTACCTTCTAAGCACTTATCTTCCTCAAATTTGGACAGTATTTCGTTTATACTAGTTGTATTCACCAACAACAGATGCGATAGCACAACAAATAAGAGCCACATCTTCGAAAATATTCATTAATATCAAGAAATATGAAAAACCACGCCGAGAAAGAGCTAACCTTCTTCTAATTCTGTGATTCACCCGGGAATAATTTCAGGATGTTAAACTTTCAGAAAATATGATTCGAGAATGTTGCGCCATCTATCCACACTTGTTTGTATTAATGATTAAATATGAGTATTCAACTATTAATATTGAATCTCTGAACGTATAAAACAATCTAATATTAGCATTGGATGTGTTATTTAATTGCTTGAACCTTGAATCGAGCAATTTGGTACGCAGCTTTTAATTTATCCCACTTATTAAATTGTATATGTTCCTGTAAACGTCCAGCCAGTTTAATTCAATTTTTTTTTCACAGGAAAATTTTAACAATAATGCAATGTTATAGAAAAATATAAATTTTTCAAATATTTTTACTTAAGGTAAAATTCAATAATATTACTAACAGGTCTGAACTCTTGATGCTGAATAGGAAAAAATAACTCTAGCACAAGATGGATAGTGGGACAAACGTATACTTGGAAGTCTGGCAAGCGACGACGCAGTATGGAAAGTGTACACAAGGATCACTTTCGTACGGGATTCGTTCAGGTTTGCTTTTGTGCTATGGTACAATTGTTCCAATAATTTTTGCATCTTCGTCTATATATAAATAAATTTATGAATAATAAGCTATTTGTGATCTTTTAAATAAAGCATATTTGTCAATTGGTAAATTTATACTTACTTACAGTGCAGTGCCTACTTTTTCATGCCATAATTTTGTTTTTGAATTCGAATTTCGAAGATCTAATCTTTGTTTCTAACAGCTTCTGCGACTAGCAATACATAACAGACAATAAAAATGCAACAAATAGAACATTGAGTTTTTTTTTTTAATTTTCAGCGTAGCCAACATTTACTTTCTACCTGTACGCACCGACAACTAAACCTTTCTCCCGTTCTTATAAGTGTACCTTCACGATAAGTACACTGTGTGTTTCCAAGAATACGGAGTGTACGCCTTAGTAAACTTACTTATTACTTAAAAATGCTTTAGAAATTCAAACTCAAATACAGGCTGTACAACAGTGGTACCAATATGACGCAAACAAATGCGCCCTCTGAGACAGCATAAAATATTATATATTCAAAAATGCGCGCCAAATCACCTCTTGGACGTTGAATGTACACAAAACACAGCCCGAGTTCAACTTAAAGCACGGGATTTAGCTAGGACAATAATATATTTTAATTTCAAAATATGCATATTTGACTAGAAAGGACAAAAATGAAAATACCAACAAAATCGTAAAAGAATATAGTAGCATCTATCGAATGTTATTTTAATCTAGTTTTTTCTTTCTTTGAAAACATTTTTCTTGGACTTATCTTCTAAAACGCGTTAATTTCTTTCTCTTAGCATCATTGTTCTGCTAAAAAAAAACAGCTTTCAGAATCTATGCATTTGGCATTTTTTAAATTTCGCGGATGTTTTAAATTGATAGTTCCAGTAATAATTACTTGAATATATATATTCGGTCACCGGTTGATGATGAGGACCATTCGTGCCCTCGAAACGGCCGTCCTGGACTAATTATTATATTACTATATAATAAATTAAACTTGTGTGGTGCGGAGGGTGTCGATACGAATGTGTTGTTTACCATACTACGCCACAGTCCTTGCTATCATTATTTACTTGAATATATCGTTTCAATAAACGATAGTTTATTAAGTTATAAGTTTGGTAGTTCCGTCAATACGGAACTACCAAACTGAATCCACCACGAAGTTTAAGAAAGTTCAAGCGGTAAACAAAGAAAATTAAAATGTCAAGCCTAAAGTCTTATTTTTTCGTGCTATTTTTTTATAAATACCAAAAGCAAGACCAACCAATAATACCAGTCGTGAATGGGTGATAAGAAGGAAAAACACATTAAAAAGAGTAAAACGTATATTTTATAAATTCTACACGTAACGTCTTCCTTGATTCTTTTTTTATCTTTACGTCATCAATAACATTCAATAACAATTTTCAATTGCTTATATCGATAATAAAATATAATCCAAAAATCCAATGGTAAATCCAACGGCAGTGCGTGACGATGTAACGTTAGGCCGCTAACGACATTTCCACTTCGTGGTATATTTATCTTATATTGTACTACGCGAGGAAAGTGAATTGTGGTGAGCAGCCCAACGACACGTCACCGCCCATCGCCGCTGGGTAAATCTAAAAGAGCCGTTTCATCGATTGATCCATCTTTCTAGCATCTCACGATCCGGAGATGCAGAATATCTTGACATAAGCACTTGAGATCAATACAGTTAAAAAAATATCTACACTTATAAATATATGTATAATAATATAAACTTCATATAATAATAATAATTAATAAAGAACTATAGGACTAGACGAGTTGTTGTTGTGTTCTTGATTAAATAATAAAAAAGTTATGCGGGTAATCCCCTCGAACCGCAGAAGGAAAATACCTTTTTTTAATTAGAATTTGAATAGGTATAATATTTAAAATTGTAAGCACAAAAATAATTTTTCCCTATAATATATTTATATTTAAAGACGAGATACGGGTGTTTTTTCATTGTTCAGAACGTTGAACAATTGAATTCGGTTTTCTTCGGGTTTTCTCGTTTTAAAAAATTCCTTTTAATCGCTACTACATCATTATTGTATTCATTCGACGTCAAACACCTGATTCCTGTTGATTAACGCTGGAACTTTGCTGCTTACAGATCCATACTTCCGACTGGGTTTCTAATAAGGCGCCTTTCTCCATTTCGTTGAGCTCCTGTAGTCGGTGACTGGTAGCAGTTATGTTAACGGTTCTTTGTCTACACATATAAGGAGTATCACCCGGAGATGGTGTATCCCTACCCTGTAAAATAAGCAGAAAAAAAATTAAAGAAGTGAAATGTTATTCCATGTACGAAGGGAGTTGTAATGTAATGGAAATAGAGACACCTTTAAAAATTAGAAAATTTGATGAAATTATATCGCTAACTAGATTGTTAAACTCATTAATAGTGTGAGAGGGGTTTTAGTTGTTTGTGTATAGTTCATACAGAAAAATTGCACCTTTAAATGTTAATTCGAAGTCATTAATATTATATCGAAACATAAAATTTTGCTTCTAAATAGGTGATTATTACCTTATCATCGGGTACACTAACCATTCTTCAAATTATCCGCTAAAAAGTTGAATGCGAGCCAAAACATTTCGACGAACCTGTACTATTCATTTGTTAAAGCTTAACACCGTCACAAGCTTCTTATGAATTACCACGCCTTTCACGCTGTTGGGAAATGAGGAAAGATGATATGGATATATAGGGACTGAGAGGATACGTGATGTTTTCACACTTCGTACCTGTTTAGATGGACCACAGCACGTATTCAATACACATGTGTCGCTGTTAGTCTTTGGACAGTCTAGGACGCAGTCTTCCGTCTGTTCACCATCGTCTGCACTTTCCGGATAATCGGAGTAGTCTATAAATTCAGGTTGGATTGTCGTAGAATGAATACCCTCATTGTGAAAGAATTCTTTTACTTTACTAGCGATTTTCATGTATTCAGATAAGTTTCTACACCTGAAATGTTAGAATTAAGATTACTTGTAATTTCCAGAGACCAAGATATAAAGAAGTCTAGTGCTTTCCAGGCAATTTATTAAGCACTCTCGGAGTAACTCGGATCAAAATGACACTATTACAAGCACTCGGATCACTTTTGATGACTTTTCTCCAATGTGATCCGCGGTTTTCTACCTCCGTTAAGTGCATCACATCTCATAAATCAGATCAGCTTATGTTCCACACACAATAAAACAGCAGCTTGATCAGGTTAGATCAAGAACAATTATGTCTGTTTGACTCAGTTAGGTAGATGCCTGAAAAGCACTCTTCGTCTCCAAAATTAATAAAGTTTAAAGTATGATTATTTATGACATAATGGAAAGTAACTAAAAAGGGAACACCGGCAACAAGAAAATTCAGATTTCGATGAAACTGTGGAGACTGAATAAGTATCATAGTATAACCAGTACTCTATATCTTCCAAACTATTATTTTTTAATTTGAAGTATATATTAGTCAAGGATAACACGAATTATTATAATTAAATATATTTTGTGTTGAAGACATATATTGCCTGCACCATGCAGAGTAGTAGTACATAAGGACGTAGACTCATATATTTCGTAAAACAAAACACTACAGGATTTTTAAACGATCCCGGTATCTGTCATCCACGTATCCCCACTCTTATACCACGAGTATTTGAGTATTTGGTAAAAAAAAAAAACAATTATGCATTAACGATTGCAGCTTAATGATATTGTTGCAAATCTATGTTGTAGTTCATAAGAATCACTGTACAAGAAACATTTCTTCCAAAATTTCTAGAGAGGTTGTACTATTGTTGTTGTTTTCTTTTTTGGCTCTTCTAATCGTTCAAACTCCAATCCCGTTACATGTTCAAAAGAGAACATGTCTTGTCGTTGAGCACTTACAATCACATCTTTCAAGGCAACGTGTAACACGATTTCTCCGGACGTTAAAGAAACTACTCCGCTGCTGATGTTGGCTACTTCAAATGTTGGAAGTACCATGTTGAACATATTAATTATATCAATCACTGCCATTGTACTAATTTTACTCGGCCGCCTTACAACTATGTGCCATGACGGTCTACAGTGTACGTGACAAGAGCAATGTATCCCTTTATTAATATGTATCTACAGGAAATACTAAAAATAATGAATCCCTATCAAACAGATTATATTATTTGTTTCAAGTGTCAGGTGCTTTCCTCGTCGTTTCTAACCTTTAAACAGGCCCGTAAGCACAGCGGAAATTTTGGGGGTTCAGTTTCCTCCCCTAGGAGAGTTATACTTCTATTCAATTTTTAAACTTCCTGATTAGGAAAAATTAAAGGTTACAAACGCCTTCGGGCGTGCGCGGTTCTACGAATGAACCTTATAAAACGCCTATAGGCACTGAACGCGTTAATGTAAAACGAAATAGGTTGTGATTCTTTGATCTCCTATCTATATTAAATGGAGTAATTGTAAATTATAACCGTTTGACAATTGTAACATGCCAATTTACCATTTTTCTACGGCTTTTGCTTTTTTTTACCTAATATGAGCTGATGCAATTATCCTATCCCCAGCTAATTGCCAAACATGGAACTCATGAACAGCCAATACCCCATCCACCTTAGCCAACAATCTCCTTTGAATCGCGTCCACCTGTATATGCGTCGGTACGGTCTGAAGCAGAATCAAGGCGGAATCTCGCAACAAGGGCCATACTGAATGTAATATCAAGATCACCAGTAATATACTGAGAGCCGGATCTATGTAACCCTTGTACTCCCAATCTGTTAGCCAATATACGAGAGCCGATATAATGACAATGACTGAACCTAAGGCGTCCGAGAGGACATGTAAAAATACACCACGCATGTTCATATTGGCAGCGGATTTATTTTGAGCGTGGGCGTGACCATGCGAAACCGTTGTTGGGGCGGGGGGTGGCGGCGGCGGGCTGGGATAGGTTTCGTCATTTTCGTTGTCGTCAGTCACGGCAAGTTGAGTTAGACGATTGCGGCTGCGCGAAAGGGTGGTCCCGTGGGTGTGTTTGTGGGCGTGACCGTGATCTGAAATGAAAAACAATTGTATTATCTTAGATAAGTATGCAAATGTAAATTTATATTTGTTTGTAGATTCGACTATTTAGTACTGGGTAGCGTGATCGTAGCTTCCAGATTTTAAAAAGAAAATGTGTTGGGTTGGACAAACTGCATCTGGTATCCCTTTGTGTTTGTAACCCTATAAGTGTTCCTTACCAAACCCTTGGTATTTGGATTTTCATCTAGTTTTCATTTGATAATTTTCTATTATCTCAATAAGTTTGTCGATACTGTACTCGTACCAAATAAAGAATAAGTCAAGAAAGTAGTTTATTGATTAATGATAATGATATTTATTGATTTTAATTCCGGCAACGAAACATTGTCCGTCTGAAGCTCTGTTCAACAGTTCAATTGTGAGAAGCAAGACGTTTCTAGCATAGCTCAGACATTGAATTACTGCGCTTCTGTAATCTTTTTTTGTGTAATTTGTTAGAATTGTTACATCATTTTCTTTTTCTCCCCCAAGCAGATAAATTTTCGCCGAAGAATGCAATATAATTACCATGGAATAAGCATAATCCGATTAAATTGACTAACAAGCCGATGGCACCTACTATCACAAGGAGTCTGGCATTGTGGATCTCCGCCTGTTCAATGAACCTTTTGCACGCCTCCACGGTAATCGAGAAACATAACGCTACCAAGAAAACGGCATTGACTAGAGCACCTAATACTTCGGCACGCGCCCAACCGAAGGTATTTTTCGACCACTTCTTTGGTGACATCTGAAAGATGAAAAAACAGCATTTTTTGAAATAAACCCTTTCTTGTACTTAATATATAAATTTTCGGTCAAAACTCTTGACAATTAGAATATTTTTCATTTTCAAGTTTTAAAATAAAATGAAGGTTAGATTACGTACCTTAACAGAAACAAAAGCTACGATTAGCGCCGCAACATCACTCAGCATGTGAAAACTGTCAGCTACCAGCGCCATGGAATTTGTTATATAGCCTACTACGATTTCGACGACGAAGAACGATGTCGTCAACCACAGCATCGATATTAGGCGACATTTTTTTCCAAGTTTTGCCATAGCCACTGTAAATCAAAGAAAAAAAATAGTTACATCGAAAAAGTCGCTACAAAAATTATATCATCGTTTAAATTACATTAAATTCTACTAAAAATCAGTTCAAAACTTTTTTATCAAAAAAAGAATTCTTAAAGATAGATACCAAAGAATTCAATATGACGACACTTTATCCTTTAACGAGAACAAAAAAGTTAACTTACAAATTAACAGCAATAAATTCCTCTTTAAAGCCTCTATAAAATAAATTATAAGCGTGACGGTATTCAAATAAAATGCGTCTCTATTACACAGCTGTTATTTTATTATATGAGAGATACGAACAATCGAAATTAACAGAATAGACATCGTAAATCGTTCGTTGTTTACAAATATTCTACTGCAATTTTTCCATAACAATACTATTTAAAGCGAAAAAACACAGTATATGGTGTTTGTTTAAATCTGAAATTGGCTACCGATAAGCTTTATTGATAATAAAAATTATACAGAATGTCCGTAAAGTCTCGATCCATTTTGAGAAAACCGTTACTTTTTTTTTCAAGGATCGTGAATTAATTGAATAATGTTAGCATTAGCATAGCTACAGTCGAAGCACATTTGAAAGGATTATCCTATGAAGCCCGACAAATTCAGCAAACTTAGTCCTGCAAGAGCGAATATTCGGCTTCTTGTGAAGAAATTCCAAAGAACAAAAAAAATAAAAGATGAACAACGTTCGGGTAGGCTACCAACATCAGAAGACCCCGTCCAAACCATTTAACAAAAAATTGAATGTAGCTGACTACACCGACTTGCCGTCCCGGTAGGGAGTTCGGTGTACCACGTAGCACCGTCTGAAAGCATTTTACCTTGAAAAAAACGAACTTATCATATCGAAATAGTCCGCAAAGTTAAAAAAAGCGGACTATGCAGTACAATAAGCTGTATGTTATAATTTACGATCTTCTTCAGGCTATAACGTACAAAAATTTAATGGCCAACATTTTCTTCATACCCATTAACAAACATGAGCAGACGAATAACTAAATACAACATCTGAACGGCAACGAAATATCCCAAAATTAAACGTTTGGGTGTGTTTTGCGCAAACAAAAATGCACGGGCCATTTTTCCGGAGAGAAAATGATTTCAAACAACATTTATCTCGATATGTTGCAAGAATTTCTGTGGTCGTAATTAATGGATGGAATTTTTTGGTCTACCTTTCAGAAGGATGGCGCCATCTCCCCATTTTGCAATGCGATGTTCGAGACTACCTCAATGAAATCTAGCAGATACGTTTTAGTGTTTTTCAGACAAAAATTAACGATCTAGGCGACCTTAGATATCGAGTTCGAATTGCAATCAATAAGATTACAGTAGATTCCTTCCAAAATGTTTTTCAATGTGTGCAATGTGTTGCATGTTAGGAGCATTGCCTTGAAATTCGGGGATATTCAATGACTGTAAATTTGTTAACATTGATATTAATAACACATAACATTCTTTTCACAAATTTTGTCTTTTTTTGCTAAAATGGATTTTAACTTTCTGGGCACTCAGTACCGTAATTTATTTCGAGAAAAGTGTGGAATGAAATGGTAAAATCCGTTAACTGGAAAGATGATAAAGCAAGGCTATTCCAACGATAGAATAATAAATAAGCTCCGCACACTATAGCAGGTATATTACCTCACGTTTTTTGCTTAAGGATGAGTATGAGTCATGGTTTTCTCTCCACGGAATTCACGCTAACGTGAAATTTTAGCTAATTATCCGTATTACGTACAATCCAAATCGTTTGTTAACGCCTATCGGATGTTTGTGACATTGCTCATTGATTAGATCAATGAGAAATGTGCAGGAACTAACGTGACCTTTATGGGTTTTTCATGGTTTTCAACAATATTTTGGTGCCGAGTGCAAAACGAATGTTGTCTTCTTAGAAAATCACAAGTAGAATTACTATAACGTTATAAATTTAAACTATACGTTGAGTGATCAAAATTTGATACCTCTATGAATTTATGGGTAAGAACATCCAGGCACGACGATTCTACAAAGATTTAAAATTAAATAATTTAAAATATCTACCAATAAAATATCTTGCTATCTTGAATGGTTTACTTGCGAATTCTAACAACTGCATTCCGAACAGCAACATGTTCGCAGCAACATACGTCGTCCGGAATGTTCATCGTCATCAACTAATGTTCGACTATTTTTGAAATGTTTAAAATAGTCGTAGGTTTGCGTTTAACCTAAAACGTCGTCCCCAAGTGGTCTCTTTAATACTGTATGTGTTTCTACGACAATCTCGTCGAGTTCAAAAGAAAAATTTGAGCTAACAGGGTAGCTCAAATCAACTATTGAAAAATCGCCAATGCGCACAGGCACAACAATGAGAAATTGTTCACCAACAAAGAAAGTTTTTACTTACAATGGGCGCGGTCAGGCGACGTAACTATTGTGTGAGGTGAGTTGTTTCCTAAACGAGAAATGTTAACTATGATGAGTGTCAACTGTTGGACAACATTGTCACTAAAGCTATTTTATGTTAAGTTTAGACACCAGAATTGTTAGTAAAAGAACGTTCAGAGCATTTCAAATGTTATCTGTCACAATACCAAAAACATGTATACGGTTTAAGTAAACAGTTGTGTCGCCTGAACGCGCCAATGACACCACACACATATACAATTAAGTAAGGAAGTGAAGTATCTGAGTGTTATCCTTGACGAAAACTGAACTTGAATAACCACCTACTTAAAATAACGAACAAGGTGACACATCTGTATAAGAGTTGCTAAAACCTGGGGTTAAGACCAATGATGATCCATTGGCTATACACTATGGTGGTAAGGCCAACGATTACTTACGAAGTAATAGTTTGATGAAGAAGAACAGAAGTGTTCTTGGCAGTGATTTTTCACCGTTCTCTAGCGATCAGGCACTCAATCACTACTGAGAATCACTGGGCCAATGAACAGCACAGGAGCCACGCCCGTGGAGGTCGCCCAACCAATAGGATGTGACAAGCCAATATTAGAATTGCAGGGCACGCTATTACGGAGACGCTCTTAGATAAGCTTTTGTTCGAAATGCCCCCGGACAGTAAGGCATCTGGAATTTTTCTTTTGGAAATTGGAAATTTCAATACCGAATAGGGCCAGACACGAAGTAACTTCAGTGCTCTTGATGATTAGTTTACCCGGTCAAGGCACAGTCGGTATTTGTGGACTGAGCCCTAGATAAAGAATTTCCTTAAGCCTGGGAAAGCACGCAACAGTTTTTCATGTAGAACTATTCGCAAATGCTTGTGCTGATTTTATCGCAAAGGAAAACTGGACGAAGAGGAAAATAAATAAAATAAGTGGTAGTGAAGCAGCTATCAAGGCAGTTGTGAGTTTTATTACTAAGTCGAATCTAGTAAACAATTGTAAACAGTCCCGCAATAGACTGGTGCAAGAAAACTGCATTTGATCTGGCCAAGAGGTTCTAAGAAACAATTCATAGGACCAGAGCTCGTATGTGGAATTACAAGAGCCTCCGCTAGAAGGGAGATCTGGTTTTGGTTAGATAAAGAACATGGAGAACAAGAAGAAAAAAATGGAGCTAAAGAACTAATAGAACATGGAGACCAGCGAGTTTGCACACACAGACAGAAACATTTCGAGGGGGATCTAGTGGAGCCTTATATTTCCTGAGCAAGATAATGGCCTTTATAGAAGACGCTAAGCTGCTTGAGCGGAAATGAGAGTTCCATTAGGAACGGTACAAAGAGCATTAAGCTGGACTATAGATGATCAACGCAGAAGTATGAATGAATGAAAATGAATAACACCACTTGGTATATTGACTCACAAAGGGTGATTTAACCTACAGTTAACTAAACTCTTTCAGAACTCATTCTGGGAGTCTCGATATTTGTTGGAACAGTCATCAGTGCTTGTCAACTTTTCTTTTTTTGGTCCAACTTCTTTGGAAGTTCTGTTTAAATGTTTCGCCCATTATCCATGTTATTTTCTTAGAAGATTCTCTAGAGTGTTAGATGCTTTAAAAACTCACTTACATGAAAATTATGGCAAAAATATAGTCGTTGTATTTCCAAAATTATGTTAATATGTAGGGAATGTCAAAATTACTGTTCTGTTTATTTCTATCAATAACAATATTAAAAATTAATGCGCCAATCCATTTTCCAACGGAATTTAAATTAAATTTTAAAATTTAAACATACCAAACACCTAACACAACGTTGTTGCTATTTTATCATTTAAGTTATTACAAAACCACAAATCATTACGATTATGCAACGCCAATCGATATTAAACAAAGCCACGCGTAGAAATAATCAAACTACGTACATACCAAGGAAGCTTATTTCATCATTATTATTAAACAATGCAACAGAAAATGTTATTAGAAATAGTTTTACATATTTCAGCCCGCCATATCTGGCCATATCTTGTTTAACAAAGAAGTCATTCAAGATAATACAAATACCGATGTAACGTACAACCTGCATAGCAAATGCAATAATAATAGCGTTGTTATTCGACGTTGCAATTAATTTATTTATGATGAAGCGCATGGTTACATTATTTCTAACCAACAAAGAGAAGTAGAATGTTGTAGTATCGGCGCAGAATATTCTCCAATAGAATGGAAACATCCAAATACCAACGTAATCAATGTTTTTTGAAAAAAATCATAAGAAAATTCTGACGTCATGTATAAGCGCTCCCATTCTCTAAATGATACCTAAAAAATACTCATACTTTAGAGAAGAAAGTTTTTGAGAAAAATGTCAAAGTTAAAAATTTATTCACAAGAAAGATTACTTTTTAAGTAACTCCACAAAAAGTAATCAAGTGGGGTTAAGTCGGGAGATCTCGCTAAGCACTCGACTGACCTCCTCCTCCCAATTCATCGGTCGTGTTTGGGGGTAGAAATATGATTTTGATTATTTTTTAAGTTCAGCTAACTTGGATGTGATCCAGCATTGTCCAAAAAAGCAAAATTTTTCGCTTCTAAAAACCCATCCGTCTGTCCAGGTCCAGAAGCCAGTCGGTCATTGTAGCTATTATCATGCACGCCCTTTTATTTGAGGTCCATGTGGCCTAGCAAGTGGCAAATTTTTCAACACCCGTGGTCGAGCAGCTTTCCCAATTACTAAAAGCTCTTCTTTTTGTACAGCCATATTGATACAAAATAATATGGTTAACCTCTCTGTGGCAATTTTTCGCCTTTCAATCTTAAAGGTTTTATCAATTAAAGAAGCTCGAAAGTACAGAACAGTTTCATTACATTGTAATAGATGCAAAGGGGAATCCCAGGAACATGACCCGACTCGATCTTGGATGAAATATCACCGCTAGCCAAGAAGCTGCAAATATGAAAATAGGAGTCCCTGGAACATTGGTGAAATACCACGGCTAGCGAACAAGCTACGTTTTTTTTTAATGTTTTTACATTTTTATATTTCCGTCCGTTTTCGAAACTTAGTGTCCGCTCCTGAGGTCTGTCGAGGAAAATTACCCTGTCCGCGTCCGTCTGATAGAGCGTCCACTCATCAGGACGAGTTTTACATAGAAATGTATAACAAAACAATTGATTCCAGAAATATTGTCCGGTTGTGAGAGCTATCCGCTTGTGAGAATTGTTCGAACAAAGAACGTTACAAATAACTAAATTGTGAAAAGACTTGCTCTAATTGTACAGCTAACAAAAAAAAAAACACTACGTCTTGAATGGGGACTAAGGAGGAAGTTTTCATGTTTTGGAGTAATATTTTAACATTTTCCTCAAAAATTTTCTTATATAAGGTATGAGTATTTTTTAAATGTAATTTTGAGAATGAGAGTGCCTATCCAAAAATTAACCAAAAATGCTATAATGCCATTTGTATGAGATCAGAACTCTTCCAAGAGCATTGTAAAAACGTCGGTACTGTTATTAAAAGGTCAAAACATTAAGACATGTTTTATAATTTTTCTCAAAAACATTTATTACGTTATTTGGGTGTTTCTAGACTTTTCGAACGCACTGTACTACATTTTGTACCTGTTAACAATAGCACTATCTAAAACTACTGAATCGATATTTAAGCAATCTGAAATTGCAGAGATTAATAGTGATTATCAATAATAGAGATAGCAGATGTTATTGGAACAGTCTGTTTTGCAAAAATAGAATGTGTAATCCAAAATTCATAAATAATGAATATGTTCTGTCAAGCATTGCATTTCGAACTCGTATTTGTAAACCACGATGCATAAGCGTGACGTAAATGAGTAATGTTGAATAATTAAGTATCTAAAACTACTGTTGAAACTGCAATTTAGTAAATTAGTTCAGCAAGCAAGACGATAAAACTAAAACTTTAAATAAAACAGTTTTGTTTTTTTGAGAAAATACCGAAGATTTGATATAATCATAAAATACATATGTGGGGAGCAGCATGCCCTCTTAACCCTCTAATGCATGAATTATCGAAATTTGTAATTATGTTTCTAAAAAATTTGAACAAACGGATAATGATCTTTGAAATAACTTATATTGGGTTTGGAATAATTTTGGTCGGCAAAATTGAAGTTTTTCAACATTTTATTTTTGGTTGCCAAATGGTAACATTATGAACCCATACAACAAAACAAAGGATTAAAAAAATACTAAAGTTCAGAAAATGTAGTAATTTCATTGATGAATTTGTAAGAAACAATTGTTTTTGGAATTGCAACAATAGTGAACTTGGCATTTTTGACATTTCACGCGAGAAAGCCCCTTGCAGCCTTGCAGCTTGCATCTTTCGCGTTCAATTGTCCATTCTGGCCAATGGCTAATATGGTCACTCTGAACAAAACTGATTGGTCTCGGTTCCAGACATCTTCGCGACTTTTTGGGTGGTTCTGGTGTTCCATTGTTTGATCCGCTTGGCCTTCCTCTTTTATTAGATGATCGAATTCCTGTAGAGCAAAGCTGTTCTGCCAAAAGAGTTTTGAATCCGAGAAGCGGCATTATTTTTTCCGTGGATCCTTGTTGCCTTTTTATTCGTCTATGCAATAGCCAAGAATTAACCACCACAACATCTATCATATGATAAAATATTCGGTGATACCATTTCCGACTTTTTAGCTTTATCGGGTAAAGTCCTATCAGCGAATCCTGCAAATCAACACCCCCCATATGGCGGTTGTATTCTGTGATTATATTTGGACAATCTACTTCTTTTCGGCAGTTTTCAGATCTGAAAAATCTTTTTACTTTGGTGACAGGTTGGCTTCCACAATACTCAGAAATTAGAGTGACAATTTTATTGTCGTACCATTGCACAGCATGTATATCGATCCCATCAAACTTTGTTGTGCTTTCATTTATGCTACCTCTTCCTTTTTGCTTCATTTGTTTTTCTGTCTGTCCTTGGCGGACTGTGGCCACAGAATGAATTTTCCGTTTCGCTAAGTACGATATTAGCGGTAACGAAGAAAAATAATTATCGTAGAAAATTTTGTGGTGTTTGTCATGTGGAATAGGTCTGCTCAATCGAAGTACAACGTTACTTGCGGCCCCCAAATCAGGCTCATTATCATCAATTGTACAGCCTCGCTTTCCCGCAAACAATTCAAAATTGTAGGAGAAACCGGATACCCCACTAAGAACCCACATCTTGTAACCCCATTTATGGGGTTTCTTAGGGTTGTACGTTTTTATACTGATCCTTCCTTTAAACGGGATGATCTGTTCATCGCAAGACAGATGCTCTTCAAGAGGAATAGTCAAACAGGCTTTTTTGATTGTTTCCAGAACTGGCATAATTTTATCTAAACTGCTTGCACTCTGACTATTGTCTGAAAAATGCAATAAACTTTTGATTACCTCGAATCTATTTACTGGCATAACATTGGAAACTTGCGAAATTCTGGTTTGAGGAGACCAGTAGCTTCTGGTATTAGGTAGTTTGATAATCGACATCCAAATTATCATACCCACAAACCGTTGTATTTCTTCAACACTAGTGCACAAAGGTCTGTTAGGTCGTGTTTGGACGCTATATAAACAAGATTGGCGAACAACTTCGGTGAAAAAGTCTTCTGATAAAAAGTGTCCAAAAAGTTTCAGAGGAGTATCTAATTTCAAAATTCCATCAGGAAGTAGCTCACTGCCACAAAACAGTATACCCGCTTCATCTTTACTCGTCACTGAATTTTTCCAGTTCAATTTTGGTTTTTTAGTTACTTTCCCTCCGGATTTTTGGTCTGCTGGATTCGGGGCTTGATTGTGGAGTTGTATTAGAGGAATGTCATCTTCATCTGAGAACTCGTCATCACTCTCTTCAATGTTGTTTGAAGAAACTCCTGCTTGCACCAATAACTCTTCATTAGGGGTGTCATCGTCATCTGACAACTCAGTGTCGTCACTTTCAGAGGGGATATCACGAATGGCACAGTTTTGCGTAACATTTTTTCGCCCGTAAAATATTTTAGGATCCATTATCTGGAAGAATTTCATGTATCAATATAATTTTTTATTTTACGAAAATGTTTGGTCAGTGCATAACGTTTCCGAAAGGCAACATTCGTTGAGCACGTAATTGTTTCGATTTCCTCATGCAAAAGTCATATGTGAGAAATACAACATGACATAGTGATGATTTATGTGACCATTTTTGATTTTTACTATAGCAGTTCTTACCTTTATTTCACTATAAAAACTTCAAACTTCTAGTTCAACACACCAAGATTACAACTATAACCTTGCTTTTGTGCTGTCAACAAACAAAAATCACATTTACAACACCTAGCACCATCTATCAATTTACGCGCATAGCTATGCATTCAGTTATGTTACCAGGAGGTAACACCACGCATACAAGGAAGTTTATAGTAATGCGAAATAGATAGGAAATTTTAAAGTTTGAGTTACCAATTGGCAACAATATGCAATAGAGGGTTAAGCTTTGTTGGCATATATGTGTTCGTTTGACGGAATTTTCAATCACGGTTTGAGTGGATTTCAGTAATCCAGAGTCTAATCTCCACTTTCAAAGCTTCTGACTTCAAAAAATTCAAAGGCGTTAAATCAGCTTAATTCTGGTCGCTCAAACAGGACATTACACGATCAACAAATGTCTCGTGCAATAATGCCATTGTTTCATGTATGGCAAGTAACACCGTCCTCTTGAGGTCCATTCGAGGTATGAAAAACCGGGTTATCATGCCCGGATACCGTCCGCTATTTTCTGTTTGTGTACTGCTAACAGCGTTTGTGAAGAACTTGCCCAACGTTGTTGCAAGCACCGAACAGTGACATGTTCGGGATGCATTTCCTTCTCATGAAATGCATCTGGGTTTTCGCCACTCCAAATGCGGAAATTGTTTACAATACAGTTACTGCTGAATGAGTAAATTGATAACCTTTCTTCGCTGAGTATGGTCAGCGGGCTTGAGCTATTGTGTCAGTTAAATTTTGTAAGCATGACGATGCCCGATTTTCCCGGTATTTGAGCCACATCTTGCCGAACAGTCGTAATGTTTTCTGCTTGACGAACATTTTGTTTACTTATTGAACGTAATTTGCGAATCGTAGCAGCCAAACTTTCACATGTTTAACAAATAAAATGCGTTTCTTCATTTTCAACCGAAAAGCGAATATGGGGATCGACGTATTCCCGAAACATCCGTCCCGGATTAATCAATTAAACTTGTGCGGCGTGGGGTGTGCGGATACTTTTGTGTTGTTTGCCAATACGTAAGTAGTTAATAACATTTCTAATTTTAATTGCTGTTATTAAAAGCAGAAGACAAGTTGCATCATCAATATTTAAAAGTAATACAGTAACTAAGTTAAACGAATTAAAAACTCGTAAAAAAGGGGACCGTAAAAACACACTAAAATATATAACATATGTGGGTATCTTTTTAAGTAATTTTGTAGTAAAAATGCTTGCCGAATATCGTCAAATTTAAATTAGAAAATCTATGAGTTTGCGAAGTTTCCGCTATTGTAAAGGTTGCAGAAAAATAGCAATTTTGGCAAAGTATCTTGTCGAATTTTCCATAACCAACATCTAACAAAGTTACCAATAATTTTCGTCCAAAATTATTAAATATTTTCCTATTAATCCAACCGATGGAAAAATTAAACAAAAAGAATGGGATGTAGGTAGATATAATTAGCTTAAAAAATAAATCTAAAAAAATGAATTGCAAAAAAACGATGGATCAAACATTACACATTCCATACGGATACACAATCACAACCTATCACCAAGTTTATTTGCTGGATTTCCACACCAATAACCCACAAAAAATTATATCTAATCGTGGGAAATCCCATTTTCTTTTTATGAGATCGGAAATCAGATTTAGTACAGAAGCAACAAAAACAAAGCATAGAAAAGAAACGTACTTATATCGGGACGAGAATGTAGTAAGTATAACTACATAATATTCAAGATTAAAATCCGAAGCACGACGTTTACATTGCATACATATCCAAGCATTTAAAAATGTCTAAAGCAGCTTGCTACACTGCCGAGGACCGATATGACGCGACGGCAAAAGCAGATAAGCTTCTGCACACGACTCCATTGATAGCACGTGCTAGCTGCTACCTACCGACCATCTATCTCCGTCTAAATCATTTGAATTAACTTTTCAACCGAACGCGTTTATCAAAAGCCGCGTAAAACAACAAGAAAACCTCAAATGCATGTACAACATATGTATGTACGTGTGTGTGCAGAACATAAAATGGACTTAACCACAGATAAAACCTCTAAAACGCTGTTTGTAAACACGGGGAGATAGGATTCTGGCCGAAACTCGTAGTTGGTTATCGTGTGCAAATTGACTTAATTTAGACGATTCGGAGAAAGAAAAAAACAACTCTAATCGAACGTTTTGAAATTATCGTCTCGTACATTTGTATTTGTTTAGAGTTGCGAAGCTATAAAACTACGGACAATGATGGGAATTTTCAAACGTAACATATTTACGTACAATTTTAGACGCTGATGACGTTATTAATATTTATCGTTGACATTGGATTGCTATTTTGATCACTTTTCTGTAAAAAAAAAACGTTAAATCCGCATATAACGAAATTCGGATATAACTGCGTGATTTCAAAGGCACTTCGAACACCGCCGAATTTTTAAAATTAATAATGCCACTTTGGTAAATGTTGTCCTTTTAATAACAGTACATTAAATTTCTCATTTTTCACTCAAAATTATATATACAGGTGTCTCCCCGGTAACTGCATCGATCGATATATGAAAGAGTATACACTGGAAAATTTTTAAAACTTCTCAGTATACTAAAACCGGCATATGCTATTGAACTAAAATATTTTTAACAATCTGACGCTTCCGGTTATATCGGAAATTGCTGCCAAATTTGTTATTTTAAACTTGACATTCTATATATTATTACCAGGCTTTTCCGGCTTTTTTGAAAATTTTTGACAGATAGACGACAGCACTTGAAATTTTGCAGAACTGTTCACCGTACAAAGTAGTATTAGAATCCGAATAAATGTTTCGAAAACATAATACAGCCCGTCCGACAATTACAATTAAACCTTCAACAACTTATTTTTCTCTGGCGACTCTGCGTGACGAACGGTATAGATATTTAACGTGAAGGAAATCGTGAATCAGAAATTCTTTAACATATTTAGGATAGTATTCACTACTCCCCCTCAAGAAAATAAGGGTATGACGTGTAACGTAGGGTTCAATTTAAATTTTCCATTATTTTTTTCTATTCCATTCAATTGGACTTTCTTTGCTGATTTTTTAAAAGAATTTATTCCTATCACCCCAAAATTTCGTCAGCTAATCAATGTAATCGTATAAATGAAGCCGGTACATTTAACGCAGAGCGCATTAATTTGAAGAAAGAAAGAAAATATTCGGGGAGAAAATAGAAAAATACAGGTTAAAGTAATTAGTCTGTAAAATTTAGAAATCTTTGCATTTGCATTTATTTTCAACATTTTGTACTGTCGTTCTTTAATATTAATAACTCTACTAAAACGATCCAAATATTGTTTTAGATAACGCAAACTATTAAAAATTGCGAGTATCAGCTGAAATTCAAATATTATAACAGTACTTAGTAACATGCAATAATAATAAATTTGCCGTGTAATTTTTAAATACTTAATCTCTACAAGTACCACAACGATAAAACCAGACGTTCTAGGTATTGAGGCGGTCTACTTAAATCTCAATAAGTTTTATGTATTTATGTACTATTTATTGTTATACAGTTAGTGATAACGTTAAAAGGTAAACTTCCTAAATAAATTTTGCAACAATTATTAGTCATATTGTTAAACAAAAGCTGAATTGAACATGTAGTTTAAATTTAGTTATTTACGATTGCAGAATAGTAAATAATTACAATTGCATAAGTATTACAATAAACAATAAGTATTTACGTGGGTTGTATGTTACATAGTTGGGTTTTCATAGATATAATATTATGCACAGTTATTTAGCTGCTGGCGTTATATAGCCCTGTATAATTTTATTGGATTTTTTCCAAGCGATACACCTCTTATTCATATTTCTCAAATTATTTGTAACAGAATTCAAATAGCGATATGTATCTATGTGTATTTTTAATAACAGCCCTTGACCTATATCCGAATCACCTTGTCTCGTAATGTTGGAAGATATCAGATAAGATTTGGACCTTCAAATTTTTAATTGTATATCCTATCAAGTTTAATGTCCTGATGGTAATCAGCATTTTAACAATTCGATAGATTTATGAAGGCCTTAAACGTATCTATAGATAGACTAAATATCTCGTTACCAAGAAATATTTTCTCCTTAAATATCTTCTTGTAAATGACCAATTAAGCTACGGATAGTAATAGTGCTTATTAGGTCTTCGTACATATTTTCATTGTTATTTCAAAATTGCACAATAAACTCTTATCACGCCTAAAAGTACTTATCAATTTGTTCGTGATTTTATTGCTAAGACCTGATACCCGGATAAATACGTATAGGAACCCCAACGAAAAATATTCTACATCTATCTCCAACGAAAAACGCGTATCGTGCGTAAATGCTCATACATGCACAAAGGGTTATCCTATAATTAACCACACGCATACACTTCAATGACCTTTAGTTTGATCAATATATTTTCTAGTTTCTTAACTACAATACAATGTCAACACATTTGTTGCGACCTAATAATTCCTTCAATTCGTTAGATTCTACCGGAGCAAATAGGAAAAAACTCTACATACCTTCGAATTTTCCAGATACCGAAGACTTTATAGAGACTATTTTTAAAAATGCGCACTTAAAACATCCCTTATTTGGAGTAGGACGTCGCTAAAGTCTTCTTCAACATTGCTTCGTTACGGATTTTGATTGTCCAGGGTTTAATTGATTAATTATTCTGTACCGTCAGGAAAGGATAAATTCATTGACGCAACATAAAAGCACTGTCATAGTTCACAAAGAATTACATCCTTAACACAATAGCTATGGAAATAATACTGACGGGAACAAAAAAATCCTGGTATATAAATTGTCAAAAAATTTGACATTCTAGGTTACAATTTTAAAATCGATATGCAGCCATCTCTGAACAAATAACTGCACTACGCCTACTCGCCGACATTACAGTAATTTACATGGATAATATTACTCATGTTAATATTTGGACATGCACACATTTTAATTTAGAAATGAAGCACTGGTATTGAGGCACTAGCGTAGTATTTCTAGATTCATACCGTTTTAAAGCTCTACATTTCTAGATTTCTGCATTATAATCTGCAAATTAAATAGATAAATTTATACCTAAAATTTTGTAAAAGCCAAGTTAACATTGCGTAGAATTCATGGAAATCGATTGTTAAAGTAGGAACACACAGACTACGATGGCGTTGTCATCTATAGGAAGCATAAGTGGGATATGAAATCTGTTATTACGGATAAAAACCGAAAAAGATCATTGCGCCATCTTTTAGAATATAATGAAATTATTAAAATGTCTATTCAATTCATTGCCCCAAATTTTTGGCTATTTCATAAAACTCTTCTATCAGTGATGCAATCACTTAATCACAATTTGAATAACATTCAATAATTTCAAACACCCGTGCATTAATTACAAATCAATTATGAATTGAAGCAAGACTTAGCTAGTTAGTTCACGGAATGTCTACTAGAGGACTTAAAATATTTCCGGCTTGTCAAGATGGTAACCTTAAAATTTAAATGTATAACCTAAAAATAACCCCTCAAAATAGTTTATAAAAATACCAATAAATACAATGCAACGATTACTATCTAAATTTGTCGATACAACGTTCTTCGTCATACAATACGGATGCTTAGCTCATTGTACATTCGAATACTTGGCAGATTTTGTAGTGGTAATTTACATTATTAAATTGTACACATTTTAAAGGAAACAATGACATTTATTCGTTTATAGTGCTCAGGACCATCAATGGAACCCACATTGTACTCTAACAACGTCTTGCTTACTGAACACATTTCCCCTAGATTAGACAAAATATCTCGAGGTGATATTATAATCGCTAAATGCCCTACCAACCCTAATCAACACATCTGTAAAAGGGTGGTCGGCCTACCTGGAGATAAGATAAGAACTGGATTTACATCCCATATCGTACCAAGGGGTCACGTTTGGTTGGAAGGTGATAATAGAAATAATTCTTCCGATTCTAGAATTTATGGAGCTGTACCGAAAGGGTTGATTAAGAGCAGGGCTATGTTTAAGGTATGGCCATTAACGGATGCTACGTATTTAAAAGATTAAAATGGATTTTGTAAATAATGTAAATAAATATATTTTTGTAAATAGTATTGTAATTATGGAAATAGAGTTATATGTTTTGATGTTTTCTTTTCTTGTGGCTTGCATATCTTAAGTTCACTTGACATGAGAATAATTTTAATATAAGAATTTGTTACTTAAGAGTGAAATAAGCAAAATACAGAGAGTACAATCTGAAAAATAAATGTCACTTGATTCATATACTTTTGGCAACATTTTTTGTTATTTAATTTCAACTGGTTTAAGCGTAAGATGTCTTAAACAATAATTAATAAAATTAGTCTGAACGTTTCCAGAAAAATATTTCACATCCGTTGCATTTACTCAAATGAATGCAGATCCTTTCAAAAATGTGTTAGATCTTAACAATTTGAATTGTTTGTATTAGGAAGTTTTTAAAAAAAAGCATGTTTTGTTAATTTAAAAAATATATGATTAAGGGTTGAAATTGTATTGTATTCATTCATCACAATTTCCTAAAATAAAATCCATGGATTTAGAAGTTTATAATGTCGAATTCGAAAAATTCTTTAATGTAAAGTAAATTACAATGAAGATTAGAAACTGACCTATTCTCATAAAAAATTAATTTACAAAAAATTTGAATTCTTCCTATTAAATTTTATCAGTACGTCTGTTGAAGACTTTCAAATTTGAAATGCAGCAATACGACTTATGCAACCTAAATGGCAGCGTGTCGAGGACTAATCTACCTATTGCTTAAAATAGGGAATGAGGAAATTAAAATTAGTATGAAATAAAATCATGTTATTTGATCCATATTATTTACTTTCAACCAACTTTTTACTGTTTAGTTTCTATTTGTTTAACATAAGTGATAGATTAATAAATAATCTATCATTTTATTTATTATATATATATATACCTGAATAATATTTGTAATTTCGAATTACAAAAATTCTTTAGTGCAAAGAAGATTACAATGAAGAATAGGAAATTGGCCTGTTCTCATAAAAAACTTATTCTAGGTTTTATTTGCAAAAAGCACAATTAATTGCTTTAAATTTTATCACAGTTGAGTTTAAAATATGAAATAAACCAGCACAAATTATGCAACCTAAATTGCAGTGTGTCGAAGGTTAATCTACCTATTGCCTAAACAACACATAAGTATCGGCAACCTCTGCACCAGACAAGTTTGATTTATTATATAGTAATATAATAATTAGTCCGGGACGGCCGTTTCGAGGACACAAATGGTTCTCATTATCAACCGGTAACCGAATGAGTTGATGATGAGGACTATTCGTGTCCTCGAAACGGCCGTCCCAGACTAATTATTATATTACTATATAATAAATCAAACTTGTGTGGTGCGGAGGTTGCCGATACTTATATGTTGTTTACCATACTACGCCACAGTCCTTGCTATCATTATTACCTATTGCCTAAAATAGGGAAAAAGGAGAAATAAAATTAAAATCCTGTTATTTGATTTGTTTTATTTACTTTTATCAAATTTTTTATTGTTTAGTTTCAATAGGTTGAATGTTAGGAGTAATTATAGATTAATAAATAATTTGAAATCGGCTTTAATTGCTCTAAAATTATTAGCTCAAATGAGCAAAGGTCACTGCAAGAATGACAGTTAATTTTTAAAAATATAAATCAATTGTTATAATAATAATAATGAATGAGAAGAACAAGATTGTGTTTGTTGTTAGCATAGTTGTTAGTTTATTTTTAGAAGATATCTATGGATACGTCTATGGATAAAGTAAAAGTTTCCTAAAATAACCAAGAGGAGAATTCTGTTAAAAAGTTAACAATAAATCCGCTAGATGTTCTTGTATACATTAACAAGTTTCTATTCTTCGAATTCGCGATCTTTCTCCTGTAAGCGTTCTCTGTCTATGGCGTCTACGAGAAATAAAACGAGCAATGCAATAAATTCTGGCCCCAAGCGGTTCCCCACCAGTATCGACAAAGCAGAGCCGCAGTTTGTACGCTGTGAGTGTACCCGTGATATGTAACTAACGCCCGGCGTCCCAAACTATATTTCCTAACTAAATATATGGAGCCTGTGATATATTTTACTAATTAATGAATTACAATAATACTATAAAGCTCTTGTCGATGTACAGGTGAACGGTTGTGTTCGTGGGGTTGTACCGGAGTCGGTGTTTCAGGACGCGGGTGTTACGATATCATTGAAAATCGAGAAGAAATAGGGTATTAATCAATCATGTTAACCAGCCGAACCAAACATTATCTGCATTGCTGTCTATTGTTTAACGTGATCGTGGCATTCGAGATTTTCACCGGCGGCTTGAAACTATGGAACGACCAAACATTGGAGATCAATCCTTGGGTGCGTTACGGTTACACATGGACCATCGTTCTCTATCTTCTTCGTCTAGTAACATTCCTCCCTTTACCGCAAGTTCTGTTCAATTTCGCCGGCTTGACCCTTTATAACGCATTCCCGGATAAAGTTGTGCTTAAAGGTTCGCCGTTGCTAGCTCCTTTTATCTGTATACGCGTTGTAACACGGGGCGATTACCCCCAATTAGTGAAATCGAACGTGAGTAGAAATATGAACAAGTGTGTTGATGCCGGCTTGGAAAATTTCCTCATCGAAGTGGTCACCGATAAAAGGATCGGATTGGAGCATGATCGGAGAATTCGAGAAATCGTCGTACCCTCTTCGTATCGGACGAAATCAGGGGCGTTATTTAAATCGAGGGCGCTACAGTATTGTTTAGAAGAGGATGTTAGCATCTTAGTTGATACTGATTGGGTTGTGCATCTCGATGAAGAGACGTTACTTACGGAAAACTCGGTTAAAGGGATTCTAAACTTCGTCATGGATGGTAAACATCAATTCGGACAAGGTCTTATAACCTACGCCAATGAAGAAGTTGTGAATTGGATAACAACTTTAGCGGATAGTTTTAGGGTGGCTGACGATATGGGAAAGCTCAGATTTCAATTTTACATGCTCCACAAACCGTTGTTCAGTTGGAAAGGTTCTTTTGTCGTAACACAGGTAAGTTTACTTTTTGACATTAGCCGCTGGTCGCTTAGTAAATAAAACGTTATTTACATAACCTCAACAATATACGACGATGAGATAACAGTTGTAAAATTTACTACATATACAGCAGTAAGAGCATATTTTCGCTACATTTACGCTTTTTGTTTGTATTTAATGTTTGCCTTAAAGCATTAACGTTATCTTTAGAGCAAATGCAATTTAATCTATCACATACACTGTTGGTCAGAGTAGTTTGACCAGAAAGAAAATGTTAGCTACAGTTACAATGTTTAAAAGGAAACATTAAGAAATAAAACATACTAATCACATTAACGCAGAGGTCGGCAAGTTTTATTTTTTAAATAAATATGAATTATTCAATTTTATCCAGAAATTCCTCAAAATTCGGTAAGTACGGTAATACCTCGTGTCTCATGTTACCGAATTAATTGGTTCCAAAAAACATTTCGTAACTGGAATCAAATTTACTTATATGAAATAAAGAAAATAGAAATAATCCGTTCTCATAACCAAAAAATATGTATTTTAATTGTTAAAAGCCGTTTGAAATTTCCAACCTTGTAAGGTAAGAAATTCTTTTTTGAATCCGTGTCATGTGATGTAGTTTCGAAGTTTTTTATTCCATTAAATCAAAATGCATCGGTTTTCATAATGCTTCATTTGAAATGCTCGACTTGATCTTTCCCTTCATCTTAGACCATATAACCTCTCTGCTAATCTTTGCTTTTCCCTTCGACAGCTGTAGTAAGAGACACGTATAGTAAAAAACTAACCGTTTTGGTACTTCTCAATTACAGCAAGGCTTTTAACACCGTCATTCATTCTGTTTTAATTCGTAAATTTCAGTATTTTGGTTTTGATTGTAATTCTCTATATTTTTTTTTAGTTGTTTTCCAAATGATAGACTTCACCGTGTCAACCTTGGTGATGAATTCTCGTCACTGCGGCCGTTGATCTCTTCCACAGATCTCTTCTGTATGGCTTTAAGGATGAACACTGAAGTAAAGCTTTTATTAACTGATTCCCTTATTTTATCTAAAATCTCTTATTGTGATGAGGTTTACGCTCCTCCTCTAACTGTTAGTGACAGGAAAAGATCGTAGGTCGTTCGAAATGGGTCTATCAGATTAGCGTTTGAACTGCGTAGATGGGACCACGTCTCCGACGCTAAAATATAGGCTGGATGGTTGAATTTGGATCATAGATGGAAATTACATTTGTTATGCTTAACACATGAAATTTTACTAACGTCCAAACCCAAGTATCTTTTTAGAATGTTAAGTAGATTTATAGATTTATAGGCTCTTCCTATAATTCTGTAAAGCTGAATAATGATTCACCCCAGCAGCTAAAATTTTGGAACATCTGCAACATGAATATTTATCAGCACTATACGCCACCTCGATTGATAGTACGTTCTCGTGATTCATCAAATATTTTCAATTCGGCTGTATATAGCATCTAATTAGTGATAGTGTCTTTGCCGTTGTAGATTTTTATTATTATTATTATTATTGTGTTGGTAACTTTTTGCTTGGATCTCCCTTAAGGCGAATATCTGATCAAAAACATGGTTTTTCCTAAACCCACTCCTCTAATTTTCTAGCACTTTTTCTATTTTTAATGTTAACTTATCTTTTATATATATATATATATATATATACAACAAGAATCTTTAAAGCAACTTGTTAATAATAACAAACGCTAATTATATCGTGCTATTTGTAAACTTAAGTAGATCCTTTTAGGAAATAAAATAAAACAACGTGACCAAAAGTAAACACCGATCTCATGGAATGTTGCATGCTTATCCCACGTATTCACTACGTGTACTTGCCAAAGCTCGCTTGTCTAAATCTAACACTTATCTCTAGAACACGTTTAGTAAATTGAACCAGTAAAAGACCGTTCCAAATATGTTTTTAAATTCCATGCTTTCACAATTGGTGTCAAAAGTTAGATTGACCTTTGGATATCTTATATTTATTCGTTAATAATTTGTTGTGTTCACAACCCATACATTAACACATCAATATAATCGGAACACGATGGATATGTGCCATATGCTAAAGTGTTCATTTGTAGTAGAAACTAAAAACAAAAACTTTATCTTTAAGGTTCTCTTACCAAGAAAAGTTAAGAGTCATTCATAAAAAGATCTTATCATGAAAAATATTAGTGAAAATCTGGAAGTAGTACTAGCAAAATGCTGAAAAAATAATTAGAAGACAATTTTTTAAGTACATTGTTGTTTATTGGAATTGTACCAGTAATTATTCATTTTTATTTGCATGGAACAAAAAAATGTTTAAATTTACAATATATTTACACGTATAAACGAATGAAGCTCGAGTTCCTTAGAATTCCCAGTTACTGCTGTACTTTACACCCAATTAAATTTCAGATATTCTTGATAAATTTTTCTCAACGAAATTAAATCTGACCCGTAGCACGTGTTGGTCGTTGTCCTGTTAAAAAATTTCTTGGGATACTTTCTGAATGAAAGAAAATACCACGGACTGCAAAACTATTCCGATATAGGTCAAACCCTTCGTTGGTTAGGTTTAATTATAGCGATAATAAATATGGCGATGCGCTCCAGTATTCATTCCTCGAGTAGCTTTTGCGATTTACTGCTTCCGCCGTCTTCGTGTAGGCTCAGAATGCATTGGTTTGAAATTTACGTACTTGCTGATCATGTGTTCCATATGTACAACTTATTGTTTTAACGAAAATGTAAAACGGTTTACTAAAGAATAAAGAATACTTGTAGGTAGAATGTTATAAATCGAATATTTCATTCACTCAAGCAACTCGAACAATATCCAGTTGAAACTCAAGTTATACTTGAGTTTCAACTTGAGTCCAACTCGGATTCGTGGCGCGATATCTACAATTCCCTTCGAATGAACCGAATTCGTCTATTGGTAATGTGCTCTATGTGAACGATGTGACATTTTCACAAAAGTTCAGAACTAGAAGTAAGAATGTGATTCTTTCTTGATTTAGTTATGGTTATGGACAATGAGAAGGTGATATAGATCCCACAGCATTTTGGTTACAATATACCCGATATGCATCCTCTCTATGCCGTAAACCAACCTATTGCCTTGGAGTAGGTTAGGACGTTGCCTAGAGGGCAAACCCGAGATTTTCGCCTAAAAAGTAGTTCGTTCCCTTTCCCTGTGGGCCATGATTCTTTTAGGTGAAGCTCCTCGGAAAATACTCCTGTTCCAATTCCGTTGTTGATTTTTGATCCATTTACGAGGAGACAAGACGGAAACGTTGAAGACAAGTCTTTAACGTTGTCGACTTGTTGATGTGTCAAAAGTTTGTAATATTTATCATAAAAAGGGGTGAAATGTTATCCGTGCCAGCCTCCAGGATCGACAGTCTAGTTTATGAATAAACAATATTAGCAGTTATGATAAATTTTAATCGCATTGTACATTATATAAAAGGCGCATAACATTTAAAGTGCAATAAGTGTAATTAAGTATTTGTTTTACAAAATTAGGCTTTCATAAAATAGCTAATAGTTTCGCAATAACAAAGAAAAAACTAAATCTTAAGTACTGTTTGGCATTTTAACTGATTATTTTTTTAACTTCAAAATCGATAAAGCTTGATATTTATTTTGAAAATTTGTTTCATTATCTAAGAAAGTAAATATTTCATCACTTTGTAATACTAGCATTGGACTTATTATTATTATGTAGCCCTATTCTACTGGCTCGTGCTGGGCGGTACATCTGACAGATAAAGCTTGTTTATCTTTTGCTGACGTTCCAAGATTTTTTTCTGGCATTTAATATTTCCAGATTACGGTTATATGATACGTCTGCTCAGTTTTAGATATGTAGTATGGAACCACATATGAGCTGTTCTAATATGCAAATAAACGTATCTATCTATTTTGTTTCTATGTTTACATTTTTTGATCATGATTGAAGTACTGAAAAAAATTATCTTGATAATGGGATTGAGGTCGAGTGCAAAGTTGTGTGAAAATGAGGATCGACATATGCTCGAAACAGCTGTGCTGGACCGATTAATAGAATTTGTATGGCAGAATGTGGCGATATTTTAGTGTTGTTTGCCATACTCCTGCCAAATTTTTTGCTATCATTATTTACAAATTACAGGAGTGCTTCTCTTATTGGAAAATCATTACCAAGCATTACCTCATTTGTTCTTATTTTTTTGAGATTGTAAAGTAAATCCTTTTTAAACAATTTCATTTCATACTTACAATAATGTCAGCTGAATTTACATCGATTAATAAGGTCTGTTGTAGGCTGACAATGTAATTTTTTGTAAGCTTCCTGGCTCTGTCTTGGCTGGACAACACAAATGTCCTCGCATGATCTAATTACCCCACGCTAGTGAGACTTTTTGTTCGATGGGTAACGTACATTTTGGCATGTTAAAGATATGCCAACAACGGTATAGATGTTAATATCAGCTTTAATCAAGAAGTCACAGTTGTTACTCCAACTTTGGCGAGGTGACGTATAGCGAAGGAGTTGTTTTGGCGTACAACATGTCCAAAGACATAGTCAGGACGCCGTCGCCAAGAATCATGTCGAGGAATTATACCAATAAGATGCCAATATCTGTAAATAGTTGTTCTAGCTATTTTAGTTTTGCTATGGTTATTGTTTCAATTAATTGATGCAAGTACAATCAATAAAAGATGACAATTCAGCAAGACTCAAAGAGGTGTCATCAATAAATTGAGACAGAGTATCCGAGCCTTTATACCAACGCACATACTAGAAACAAGAATGGTCCTGCAACCGAACATTGCGGTATACCACATTCCGAGACAGCTGCCTCAGACATTACGTTCCCACCATCCGCAGCATCCAAGCAAATGCTTTGACGTCCCCGACAAATATGAATAAAATCCAGCGCATTACTGCGAACTCCGTACTTATTCAACTTTTTACAAAGAATTGAATCGTCTACTGAGTCGAATGGTTTACCTAAATCAAAGTAGATCCCCACAGTTTCATTTGATTTTCCAATGAGTTAATAATAGCATTGAGACTATTAAAAATATTTTGTCCTTGGCAAAAACCCAAATTGTGATTCTGAAAAGAGTGATTGGAATCGAAAAAAATCCTGAATCTATGACTTTCTTAAATATTTTTGCAAAGGAGGACGGTAATTATCAATTTTATTCACACGACCATTTTTATGTACAGGTATTATTTTTTGCCAACTTAGTAGCATCGGGAAAGGTACACAAAGCAAAACATCTCATTAAGAATGTCATATAATGGAGCAAGCAGATATACAACACAAAGTTTTATCAAGTAGATTGGGACGTTATCAAAGGAAGGAAGTTGATCTATTGTTGGGAATGTTTAGACTTGGACGAAATACTATTACTGTTAAAATAGCCCTTATGCTGCAAGCGAGAGTAATACGAAATACGAAATGCGTCACCCACACAATAGCCACCTTGTTAAGTGAAATAAAACCCAAAAAATTACAACCTTGGGTAGTTTTATCATAAGTGTGCAATCAAAAACAATTATAAACATAGCTTTTATTCTTTGTTAAAGTTTGGCTGTTAGTAGTAAAGTAATCGAGAAATAACGAATATACTATTCTAGAGTCAGTTTCCGTCTTCCCATCCTTGTTTAATTCAAACTTGTTTGTTTTCCAGATTCTGAATTTATCATGTTTTGCTATTATTTGTGTTTTTTTTTGTGATTTTGGCGGTTTTGCTATCGTAAAATGATTTATGAAAATTTGCAAGCAATATTTATTGCTTGCAAATTTGTTTGTTTTTTTTTTCAATAGATTGAATTTATGAAGTTCTAGACTCCGTAATAACTATACTCATTAAGCCTGCAGAAACGAGTTGCGCTTCACGAAATTAGTAGATATAAACAGACTCGTGTTTATTCGTCTCACGAGAATGCGTTCGTGTTGCCTACTGGTTTCCCCTGAGAGTCGACAAAACACGAGTCTGTCTAGTCTTTGCTAATTTCGTGATATGCACACTCGTTTCTGCAGACTTAATACTCATTCTCCCTGGTGGTACACTCACCACATTAACGCTAAGAAGATGAAAATGTTCACGTTTTGATGGTGTTAGATCGTTTGTTTGTTATATTTCATGGTAAGATTGTTCCGATTTAAAGTGCTATTCTCATAGAAAAAGTAAGCGTGAAGGAAAGGAAGTTTGGTCGGGAACTTTTTGATACAACCTCGTACATTAACTGCGCCAAAAATTTTCTTAGAATTATCGATTTAATTCAGGGTAAAAGCATTCATCTATGACTAAGCCGTTTCCTTCTGCTATTGACCCCTCTGAAATAAACTGATGTTAATCTACATTGGAATATTAGGGAAGAAAGCTAAACGTTTCGCACATAAAAATGTGGCTTTATAATCTACAGTTTAAAGCTAATATTTCTTATTCAAATATTAACAAGGTCGCAGCAATAATCCGACTAAAAATACGTTAATAGTATACGGCAAATAGCGTAATGCGGTATTATATCGTGCACACACGTTAATTTAAAATATTTATGAGGAAAAATTAGGTACGCCGCCGTGGCACTCGCTATCGCGTGTACGATATCCCCTTTATAGAAAATACCATGCAACCCGACGGTGAGAGCGGGGGTTAAGTTGAACAATGGTCCCTATAGCGTTTCCTGTCGGATGTAGTCGTTCTTTTTTTATAAATTGTTGAAAATCATTAAGTCAACCGTAGAATAATGCCCGGGTTACTACACTTTCATTATACATCAGTTATATATTGAAAAATCCTTGCCAAATTTCGAATTGTATTTTATAAATAAAAGCTTGGTAAATGTGGTCCGCAATCTTACTAAATGTGCAATATAATCGATGTTCATATTGTTTTCTTGGCAGCGCGTCAAAAGACGTAATGTATCAGGTCTTCTTATTAATTTGATTGAGGTAACTGTATTGGAAGACCTCCATCGCGATTGAATAGAATAGAATTCCATTGTGTTCGATCTAGTTTAATAAATTGTAATTATCGAAAAAAGTAATATTGATGTATATATGGAAAACTATTAATCAATGACTGAAAGCTTTATTAAATGTTATTGGAACTCAAATACAATCGGTCCAAACCTAATTCTAATAGAGATGTTGGAGTTTTGGTAAGAATAGTAGCAATTAAAACGGAACTGTCCCATGAGGAGTGTGTGTATTACTTAATAGTCATTTTTCCTTCAACTTTCCTAAGCACTATTACGAAAAATTACTTGAGGAGAATCTCGTAAACACGAAAAGGGGATAAATGGAATGCAAAAAGCTAACAAACTTTACTGCTATGCCATAAATGAAAGTTTCATTAACAATAAAGAAATACCCAAACAAACGATATATCGGCTAATTCTTACATATGGATGTTATGGATCATGGGTCCTCACCAAATAAGAAAAGAGCAAAGTCCAAGCGATGGAAATGAAGAAGAGAAAAACCGTGGAACGAAGCTAAAGAACTTGCAAAAAATAGACTGGGTTGGAATAAATTTGTAAATTAATAAAGCGAATTTACCCTACACCCTATGGGTAGACATGTATTTTCCTTCAGCAAAAACATTCGCAAAACTGTTTTCAAAAATCAGATATCGAATTTTAGTTTTGAATGTGGAATAAGTTTTAAATAACACTGGAAATAACCAATATTTTCTATCGGTCAAGGTTTTATAGTAATACTTCTTTGGAACCTTTTGCAGCACTCAGCTCCAACCACATCCTTCTTATTCTAACGGTAATCAGTCGGTATATTTGAGGAGGTGTCATCTTTTCAGATGACTTCCAAGTTAGTACACAGTGCATCTTTTATAGATGACTCATAGGAAATAGCACGATAAAAGCTTCATTTTAAAACATTAAAATCCATAATCATTTAAATAAATAGGACAATAGATAAATCTAGTTAATCTTTGTTTCTTTTTTGAATTAGTAAACTTTGTCAATTAGCACTACTAAATTAAAATGAATTGTGTACGTGATTTTAACAATACAATTAAAAATTACCAATGCAGAAAGTTAGAAATATTTACTTCCTCTACGGGACAAGTTTTTACTTTTAAGAAGAAACAACACGACACCAAAAAACAATATAACTAACAATAAATTACAATCCAAATATTTTTAGATTGTAATTTACTTATTTTAGGCTAAAAAAATTTTCAAACTGTTTGCCAGAAACTGCTAAACATCCAGTCTATCTTGAAAAAGTATTTTTTGACATTAATTCCATTGGAAGCTTGAAGTATTCCAGCTTTTAACACTCTTTAAATCTCAATGCCCGTCTCTAATATTATTAAACACTTTAGTAGCTAGAAAACCCCAACAAAGAAAGTCTCTTAGCGCAAACGACGTCAGGCATACTTCTCATTTTGGGTGCTCTCTACTTAAAATAATAATTAGTGGTTAGTATAGATGAAAGATGTAAATGCAAATGACGAATAAATTTCCCATGACTTCTTACATATTCCCGATGATATTCCCGAATATACGTGATTGCCATCATGACGTCACGATATTTATTTTCATATGATTTACGTTATATTTACATTTATTTACATAGAATTGTATAGTAAACATTATGTCACTGGTGTTTTAGCAGTACTTCTTTCATTCATTTTCTTGTTGATATAGTTAAGTTAAAAAAAAAATTGGATGTAATTTTTATTCACTGTGTTATAGGGCGTTTCATACTTTTTGTAATTTATAAAAAATACTCCTCTCTCCTATTATTACGAAGCTACTTAATTTTCTGGTAAAAATTGTTAAAAATATTTTGTTGAAGATTAGACGTTATTATTATTTTTTAATTGTTTGTAAAATTACTTCGTAACCACGAGGCTGCATATTCCTGTGCATGGTAATTATATAATCTTTCTAAGAATCCTTGCTTATTTTGGGTTTTTCTTGACGCGGGTCTTACGCATATGCTTCAATAATGGCAGGTAAACAAGAATTAAAAACGAAATCTATATTTTCTATGATGAGCACTTATTCGGATTCACACAAACGATGAACAAAACGCAAATTTTAAGAAAAGTATTATAAACCTACAATAAAATTTGTACGACATAAATTAATTCGCGTGTATAATCCTCACTAATCCCTACAAATAATTCGTAAACCGACAGGTTTCAAAGGGAGAGTGAATGACGTACTTTGCAAAAGTTTGTCAGAACTTTATCACCGGAATAATCAGATCAAGATGTTTCATTTCTCACAAATCGCTCTATTATTCTATTTGCGAATTATTTGAATGAAAACGGATTAGCCAGATGAAATATGGCTTGCGTATCACCAATATTTTCCATGAAAAATAAAAATAAATCATCTCATCATTGAAATCTGTCCGAAAAAATGTTGAGAGAACGCCAGAAGGTTGCGTACATAGGTTACAATTACTATATCTACATTATATACAAGGTTAACACTCTGATGGCGAGAACCTTGTAACACCTATATTTATAAAACGTTAAATAAAAGTGAAGACGAGCTGAAAACCAGGTTATTTCAGGTCAAATCAATATTTATAAATCGGAGAAAATGCTGTAAGAAACGTCTTATTGAGAAATAATATAAGTAAACTGACTTGCGTTGTTTGCAGTTATACTAAAGTTAAATTCTTTGTAATGGAATTTTTTTAAAGTAATACAGCGATAAACTACCACTCTTATCACGCAAACCAGGAAAAGGATAAATGTACTGGGTTGCGGTAGGACTCTCCGCAATTGCTTTCGATGAAATTTGTATGACAAGTTTTTAGTATGGTATGTTTGGAACGATAGGAATAGAATTGTAATTAATAAATATCTTTTACATCCTTTCTGAATGAATGTTTAATTTTGCAAAAATTAGTAACTACAATCACACAGAGCACAAGCTACACTTTGAAACTTATGTGTGTTAAAATAGTTAAAGGCTTTTAGTAAACCTTAGTACCTCCCTAAGATTTTTTTTCTTCAGTTCAGTAGTTGCAACAAATGGTCTACTGAAATATTGTTATGTGTACAGTTGCGTAAAATGTGTTCTGCCATCTCCATCCTTGGTAAAAACGACCGATTTGATCTTTAGCTTTTTCAAGTTTAAGTAAGTGGTATTTTAGGGATACGTGACGTGTCAAGAATCAGTAATCTGAGGTCCTGCTGAACGATATTTCTATTTTTGCTGTCTTTGACGAGTCTGGTATGACTGCTTTCATCTTTTTTTTGCCATGAAACATTTTCCTATTCTAAGGCTTTTTAAGTGTCCTTCCATGCCTCTATTACCTGTTTAATGTGGTTCTTTTGGTGACCGCAAGAGGGGTTAAGATCAATGAAAAACATGTTCACTGCTTCTTTGGCCAGTTTATCTGCCTTTTTATATCCTTTGATCCCTTGGTGGCTTGGGACCCACCACAGAGAGATTCTCATACAATTCATTATTTTTTTTTCTTTTTATACAGCGTCATGTTGAACCATCTTATTTGTAGACGATAATGAAGATGTTAGCGATATTTGCTTAAATTGAATAATATTTTAGATAATGACCTTCGCTAACAATAATTCTTATTAATCGCCTGTTTCTTCTTTTTTTTGTTGCAAGAAAATACTGAGTGAAGTATGTAATAAAAAATCTACCTCGGATAAACGGTCAATATTGAATTAAGACTCAAAGTTGAATTGTTCGTATCACCGATCGAAAACACTATATTTTCATCAATACAAGCGAGGGAATTAATGTGCCTGTATAGCTTCCGGATTCGCAATGTTCTATTTTTGGAGCTTCATCGGAACATGAAGCCGCGATAACATTGTTAACAGTGAGTTAAGTACGGTAAAGGTATCGGATTTCTTCATTTTCTTGTTTAACGATACAGTTGAAAATCACATGTAGGGAAATTTCGCCCCTTATGGCAACCTTTCGGGCCACTCCCACCACGCTACTGCGTGAGCGAGAAAATTCGTATCTAGTAATAATCCATATGAAAGAACAAAAAGACATTTTTTTTTAGGGCAAGAAACGATTTTCTTAAATAAGCGCATCAAGCTACATGCCGATATACTAAGGGTTGCATAGCGCATGCGTCAGTCCCCACTACTTCACGGTTACGCATACGTATTCCCCTCCGTCAACCGTAGTGATATACAATAAGCTTACTACGTCATTTTTTACGTGTGTCAGGTTTCTATCAACGGAATAAACTGCAGAAAATTGTAGTGGGAACTCAGACACGCCTCCCTCGTTGCGCCACCACTGATTATACCGGTATATGTTATTATGTTATAAAATAGTTGCTATAGAGTCTTGAAGGTGCTTACTTCGAATTTTCAACCAAATAAGCAATTTATTCAAAAATTAGAAAAATCTGATTTTAATATAGAGGGATATTATGAGCAGCTAAAACAAAGTAATTTTGACATATACATACATTACTGCATGGCTCTTACAAAAAACCTACATTTAATATAATTATATACTATTATACCAACAAAATGTACGATGTTCGTTTTGAAGACTCATTCCCTTTCGTAAAAATATCTCATTTCCTACGTCTTATTCATTTCGTGACCAAAACCATTCAATTATATATAGGAAGATTGCGTATTATTAAAGCAACCGCACTGGTATTTGTGACGTAACAGTAACTATTACGGACGTATATATTTTTCCGTTTGAGACCTCCACTTTTCCAGGTCAAAATTGATTGTGTAATGAACAATAATCACTGTGAATTGTTCCTTTGAGTGGTGCCTAGAAGTGTATTTAATTAGCAAAAAATATTGATTGGAATTTAGTAGAATTATCTGAAGAAAGTAGATTACGTTAAAGTTAATTTTAGAAATTCTACAATGGTCAATTTAGTCTGAGAAATCAAGGTCATCCTTCTACTGTTAGTTGTAATGGATTATTGAATTTTGTAGAAGCAAATCCCATTCGCAACCACCCAATAGTTTGCAACGGAACTAGGCACTAGGAACAGAAAAACATTTGAATCATCTTCTAATTTAGAAAAGGCTAGACAAATGGCATTCAGCATATATTAACAGAAACCTGAAGGACATTAGGGAGTTGTCCTAGCTATCCCGGCGGATAAATTTATGTTTACGGGAGAAGGCATAGAGGGTTATCGCAAATCGTTCTCCAAACTGCTGCTTTTTCTTTGACTAGAAACGCTTTGCGTTTTACAATATCGGCACACATGGGGTTGCCAGGTAGCCGGCAAATCCGGGAAAGAACCGGAATTCCTCGTCCTGTATCCAGTAATTACACGTCACGGTCCCGGATATTAGTCTTGACAGAGTTGTGTACGGCGGCGACCGACAACGGTGATATGGCGTGGTCTATGGTGAGTGTTGTTTTGGTTTTGCAAACCAGTGACGGAAATATGCTTGTGAAAGTGGTAAAGGCTAGTGATAAATACATTAAATAATAGTATGATACCTGTTACCAAGTACTGATTGTGACCAAAGCTAAAATTAAGCCAAGAGAGATTTTTGTTTTAAGTTTTGTTCCCTTATGTACTTGTCGGACTAGTAGGAAAGTAGTCTAGGTTAATTAAGAAAAATATACAGTGTGTTCACGGATTTGGTGCAAACTTATACAACAGTGAACGTTGATACATTTTTTATAGTATTTTATGTTTTAGTATTTTTTATACATATTTTGGATATAAAATAATTTAATAATATTCTGGTTAACTAAAATAATTTTTTTATTATAAATATAAGATTTTATGAAATATTTTCTAATGTATATAAATTCGTGTGATAAAAAACAACAAATAATTTATTCAACGTAACCCCTACCTACTTCCACACACTTTTGGACCCTATACTTAAATTCTCTGTAAACGTTCCTGATTGTTCTTATATCAATCTCACTAATTATTGTTCGTAAATTTTGTAACATATCCAAATAATTGTATTGATTTAAATTATTTTTGAAAAAAGGGGCCAATAATTTTTATTGAATAAAATTCCACACCACACGTTTACTTTCTTATAACGTTGGTTTTTCCGATTAATACGAAAATTTTGATTCTATTTATCCCAATATCTGCAATTTTGGGATGACACATAACCATTGGCGGTAAAAGTAGCTTCATCCGTAAACAAAATTTTATGATGAAAAAATTGATCCTCCATAACATTTTCTCCAACCCAAGCAGTAAATTCTAATCTAAACTCATCGCTCCGGGGTTCCAGAGTATGAATAAATTTGGGTTTGAATGAGTGTAGCTTGTTTTCCTTAAAGATTTTTGCAGTAAGCTCTGCTTACGCCCAACTCCTTACGTAGTGATATTTTTTGATCTTCCAATACAGATCCCATAGCTAGAACAGTTAATGCATCATCTTCATTGTATTGTTTCTTTGTTTTGTTGTTCGTGATTGCAAATGTAGTGTCACTTAAATTTGAAGCAGACAAATAATTAAATGTCAACAGAATTTCAAGGCAATACGATTATCAACAATATTTTGAACTTAGTTACATTTTTGAAAGTAAGCAAACGGGTTTTCAACATTCATATGCATACAAAAGGTAATCAGTGCATTATAATATGTTTTCTAATGGTTTTAAGGCAAGAAAAAACTTTCGTAAAGAATAACTTTTTTTCATAAAATGTAGAATAAAAAAGTTGTGCACCAAATCCGTGGAGACACTGTATAATGTTTGTGAAAATAATTAGTATTTTATTTCTTCCTTATATTTGTGGTATGGCAATCTATTCTCCAGAGTAACTCTGGAAATATCCAGGAAATGATAAGCCCACATCCGGCAACCCTAACTACACATGCAACTAACCACCAAAAGAATGCATACGGTTATGAATAATAACCGTATACATTTTTACTATATGTCGCGTTTCGCCTTACCTTTTCATAGCGTGGTAATTTCCCCAGCCAATTCGCTACTTTGCTGGTGTTTTCTTGCAACGCGATCCCGATATGAACGATATGTTCAGGTCGTGTTTGGTCGGCGGAAATCCCGATATATCATCAACGATATCCACTGTATTTGTACAATCTAAATCTGATTGTAGTTAATAAAGAATTTATTTTTAATTATTATACTTTATCATACTAGTGTATAGTGTATATTCATGAGAAATTCTATATAATTTGGGAATTCAGACCCATGAGATTACGTTACATAAATACCATCTTATAGCTAACCTAATGCATAATTCAAGTAGAAAAAATTTTAGGTAACTCTTGACCTAACAACTTTCTATGAGTTCCGCGTAAAGATTTTACGTACGAATCCAACTCTACAGGTATTTATATCATTGTAAAATACATTTTTAACGTTTCTATTTTTAAAAAGTTAATTGCGTAAACACATAACCCTCACAGGAGACACATATAATGTAGTTTATTTGAACAAGAATTAGACCCAATGAACGAATAAACTCACGGCTGCTTTGATAAGAATTACAACGTTACGTGCCTGAACATATGTATATTGGAATAATACGAAAGTGCTTCTTATTATAATGTTCGCATGTAGATAGAATTCATGTTTATTGCTTAAAAAATTTAATTCATCAAGGTAAATATAGAGGTAATTTGTCTGTAAATACTTAATTACCTTCATTCCGTAAGTAAATATGCAGCTTTCTAATTATTACAATGAATGAACTGTGGTTATTTTGAAGAGTTTCAAGTGCATGAATTTATCTGTGTTCTTTGTCACGTTGTAACTGTATTAGTTCAAATGATACGTCATAGAATATTTAAATTAATTTTATTAGTGACATTCATGACGTACATGAAAGTTGCTGAAATCTCTAATCATATTATTTTTTTTACCACCACTGAAGATCTACATCATTTGAAATACATGTAATGGGATTCTAGAGTATCCTTTCTACCACTGCTAACTTTGAAACAGCAATAGTAAACGATTTCTTAATATAATTGCGCATGTCTCGAAAGATATTTCGGAAAATATCAGCTATGTTGAACGCTCAATTGTCGTTTGTGTCAGTCAAAGTGTTTCTGTAAAAATAAGAAAACCGAATATCAGGTGCCTTCATTAGATTCTTGCATTTGACAGTACGCTTGTCCAAATTCAAGCCGAGATGAACCCTGGTTATAGGGACTCTGCCCCATCATTTGCTACAGTGAAATTTTGGGCAGCTGAATTTAAACGTACTTGTACCCTTTTGATAGATGATGAACGTTCGGAACGGCCAAAAACTCCAATCACTACCCCCATAATATCGGAATAGTTCACCAAATGGCTAGACGATCATCGAATTAAGGTTAAAAAGATAACGGAGGCTGTGAACATCTCGATAGAACGTGTTTGCTACATATTGACTCTTGATTTAAGCATGGGAAAGCTAACCGCCCGTTGGGTGTCACAGTTCCACAATCAGGATCGAAAACGTATTCCCGGATTTTCAAAGTCCTGTTGAAGCGATTTGCCTCTATTTGTCTCTTGCCTCCTCTTCTAACCCTCAAACCAAATTCGTGCAACCTTCTAACTATCAGATTAAATACAACCACACCTATAGTTGCACGAAGATCGTTATTCAACGTTTTGTACGACTGATCTTGTGTAGGACCTGTTTTTCTCCAACGGCTTTCCCCTTCACTGACCCTTACACACCAGTTCTTTGTTAGAATATCAATTTTATATTAATCTTAAAGCATTGTTCATAATATCTTGACTAAAACGTGGCATTTTTACTAGTTTAAGTAAGATAAACATAGTTTTAAGACAGCAACAAACTAACAGATGTGAGCTAATGTCGAAAGTTAATGGCAACCTTTCCTCTTAGGGTGAAATATTCCAACAACCAAAAAAATTTATTTATATTAGATTTTACCCGATAAATAAGCTATAATGAATTAACATTTGACATGCTATGCACTGCTAATTACTTATGATAACGCAAATTAAAAATAAAAAGTAAAATAATAATTAATAATAATAAATTAGATTGTTAGGGTTTTCTCTTTATTAATGGGCCCCTTCAATTGAACAGCAGTTTAGATATAGTTATCTCGTTTATGCCTTAGTAAACACTTCATGACTAATTAATTCTTTTTTATTTAATCATCATTGCGAAGGAAATGCACCTTAATCTCAAAGTTTCCTATCTAGAAGCCTTCAAATTTTTATCCATTCACAATACTGGAGTTTATGGCCAACCATTCAGAAATCATATACAATATGATAATGCCTCCACGAGATTATTAAAGCACTCCTTTCCAGATAATTCGTGATTAATGTAATTTAGATAAGAATTAATCAAACAATTAAAATTACACTCCCCAGAAACAATATAATAGATTCAAACGCACTCATTGTTCTTTTTTATATTGAGTTATATCATTTAAGTAACTTCATACATTCGTTTTGCTATTCGCATGAAGTTATTGGCAAATAACTTCTATTAATTCCAGTATAAACCAAGCATCCTATCATGCTCTTGATTGGATAACTAACTCGTTCACAATAACAAGTTTTGAAATCGTTTCAGTTTTGATTGGATCTCAAGTAGTACGTTTTGCTTTAAGAATTGGAACAACATTTAATTGTAATGATAAAACCTATTAATTCATGAGTAACATTAATGATGGTGTGGTGAAGTATAAAAACAGTTAATTTATTACAAATTAAACGTTTCCACAAAGAGATTGAGTAAATATTTATCGTGTTAAGTACATAGTTACTCATAGATAATACAACATTAATAGCAAAACAAAGTCAAACATTTTAGGTGCTCCTTGTTCATATTTGAAACTTATTTTGATAATTTTGGTACATTTAATTAATTTCGTTATAAAACTTGCTATTTTTTAAGTAATCCAATAGATGATTCAATGTCATCCACCAATGTTACGAATTCTGTAGTGGTAATATGAAGTAACATTCAAGAATTTCTTAGAACAAAAGGAATTTACTTACATTTATATGTATTTATGCGTAGTGTAAATGGTATTAGATTCGTGAAATCAGCGAGTTTATGATTGTTTTTCTGTTACAAAAATCAAAATCTTACAACCTGTAGTACTTCTTCATTCAGTACATTTAGATATTGCAGAGGTGCGATATTACCTTATTGATAATTTGATAAAAAAGATTTTGTTTGAAAAAGAAATTCAAGAAGTGGCCACATTCATTTTCTTTCACTTGACTTTTTTATAGTCCATGAAGTCTCTAATGAGGATTCCTTAAGCAGAATTGATTGCCATGAGTTCGATGCAATTTTTCAAGCTATGGCTATACATATGAAAGAGTAATTTGAATGATTTCGTTGTTAATTTTTTTTTTTTTCAATTGGGAACAATTTAAACTAACTTCGCATTTTTTATGATTGGCTATTATTGATCAGAATAACAGAAATAACTGATTTGCATCTGGTTTTATTGTTACTACCTTTTTTGCCATTTTATTGATGAAAATTTGTTTATAATCTTTCGAACAATTGAACATGTTTTGCACAGACAGAAAGAAAAATAAGGCAATACAGAAATTTAAGAAAAATATCGATGCCAAATAGCGAAGTTCCGTTAGTACTGTTTATATATACTAAAAATCAAGACTAAACAACTAATTGACATACACATAGACAATTCAATAAGCAAATTAGTAAGGTTAATGCGAAACAATACGCGAAAGTAAAGCAGGAGGGCACGCAAATGTCTCTTTAAATTAACTTTAAATAAAACAGGTGACAATTTTTAACGAGGAAGGTAATGTTCAAAGTATTATAACTGAAGGATCTTTTCAACGACGACAGTTTATGAGACGGTGGAGTCAGCAAACTGCTGAACCGCAAGTTCAAATTATGAACATCACTTCTAAATGTGATCCTATTATAAAGATAAGTAGAGCTATGGATCATTATGATACTGTACTTTATGTAAGTATCTTCGCTATTCTATATTAAGCCAACTAACTTCTTTCAATTTATAAGAAAATTTGTCACTTTCTTACACCAAAAATGAGACGCAAACACGAATTTTGCAATTTTTTGACACGAGGACCATCTTTTTGCCCTAAACAGGCACCATAAATGACATCGCCATAATTTACTTGTGATAGAATCAGAGATTCTCACAGCACAGTTTCTATTGTTTGGTTAAGAGTCTTTTATGGATAAATTAATTTTAAACCATTGTAACCGCATTAAATTTCAATCTATCATCAATAATTGACCCTAGATTTTTTGTTTCGTCCACTACCCCATTTTCAACATCGCAAATTTTAATTTTAACATAATTAATGTCATCTTTAATATGTCTACCAGTAAAAACCATGATAGCTGATTTCAAAATATTTAAATGCAATGAATAGTGAGGCCAGAATTTAAAAGTTCGCTGGTACATTCAATATCATTTTATGAACAAGATATATAAACCTTGAGCAAGATGAAGTGATGTATATAATTGGAAAGCATAAAGAGAAAACAGCAGACGACCAAGGACAGATCCTTGCGGCACTCTGGAATGACCGCTTTTGTAGTAAGAATGATGGCAATAGGCCACCTTCTCCAGCGGTTCATATACTATATCTAAAATTTGAAGTATTATTGGCGATAATGCTAAAACAGGTGGTTTCCAAAAGCTCCTGAAATGTATCGATAAATAAAATTGAGAATTCAAAGTTGTTCTCTTGGGGCCCGATTCCAGCGCCTCTATCACGAAAGGAACATATTGTGGAAGTCTTGCTTTGTGAAGCAAATCACCGAGGACTTGATGTTGTGACGACCTTACAAAGAAACTCTGGTTCAGTTCGAAACTGTTGCTTCAATTCATTCAAAGGATCTTCGATTTTCCATTTATTTGAAACAAACTGGGTGATATAAAGATCTTCATATTATTTTATCAAAAAGAAAATTAAATTAAAAAAAATCTATAATATAAGGTGTCTTAGGTGCAATTGGGACAGTTTTTCTAAATATCAAACCACACATCCCATATAATAATCTGTAAGCTTAAAAGTTCTAAATGAGGGTGCCATTACAATTTGCCTAAGAGGTTAACGTTCTGAACGTCTGGAAAACGTCGCCTGTAAACCACAATACCCGCTCCTTTATTAAGAACGCTAAAACTTCGTTAAATTAAAGCGTATCTTTAAAGAGTCATGACGTATGTACGTAGGTCGCACCACATTGTTCGGATAACACAGTGACTCATCCACACATATTTCACCGCACAATTAGCTTTTTTTTGAAACGGCGGACATTTTGCACTCGTAATGCGGACCAAAATCGATTTGCTATTCTTTCGCAAATAAAAATATCCTGTATTCATTGATGCTTGATTTGTTTATTTTAGTTTGTACGGAATTGTTTATACTATAAATCTATTAATTTGCAGGAAGTTTTAAAATAACAAATTTAAATTGGTTGGCGTTTGGTTTATAATAATAGATTGTGTAATTTATTCATGGTGGGGACATTAAGTGAACCTGGAAAACATATATGCACTAATTGTTATAAATTAGCATCTCTTGCTTTTCTTTTTTTTTCTAAATTAAATACAATGAAATCTTTCTTGGAGAAACATCAACTGGACCATAAAAATAGGTCCATCTAAGGAAGGGGTCCTTCCAACAGAAAACTGGTAGAATATATCTTAAAAAAATAGTAATAATTAATAACAAAAGGACAATATATAGGACATATACATATGTATGTATACAGGGTGTCTCACTAGGAAGTGGATTAATCGATATTCCTTTGAAGATTATGTTGTGGCGAATTCTGAATTTGTCAAGCTAAGCGGATGATGCGCTGAGTGGGCCTTAAACAACTTTTATATTTTTCTGGACTCACCTGAAGATGAAAATGTGAAGAAAAAAAGATGATGAAATAATTTAGTAGAGCTGTCTTTTACATGTTTGTTCTTATTATTAAAAAAAATACAACAATCTAGACATACATTTGTGCTCTGCACATTGCCTTTAATACAACATATCAAGGGAATTTTCAAGTTCAAAGTTCATTGAAAAAAATGAGTGCAACATAAGGTCAGCTCAAACTACATATATGTGAACTATATCACGTATTATTTAATATTTATTACGTATTACCATCAGCGACAATGAAATCATGCCACCAGTTCCATGACTAAATGTTTATATATCAAATATTTACAAAACACTTGAAGGCGCAAGCGACTAAACTAAAGAAAGACTCGTTAAAATCAGCTTTTACATTAGATTGGGAATATCCGGCAGTCGATTTCTAGATGTTCAGCTGTTGCTAGACGATGCAGTTTTGTAATTGATAGACGGCGAGGATTCACCGTAACGAGTTAGGCGCTCGTGTTGATGATAATAATAAATAAAATATGAAACGTCTAGAGGATTTAAGCAGGACTCCCATTTACGACTATTACCGTTAACATGTTTTATCTTTGCAATTTTCCTAATTAATCATCATATACATAATAATGATAATGAACGCTTTTATATCTAACTATACTACGAATTCCTAAATTCCATTCGACGTACTCATATTAAACAAACGTCATACATCACATCTCATTTGATCTATTTGTTCATCGGCTGAAAGACAGCAAGGGATATTGATAACTTGGTAAATATTTCGCAGTAAGCTGTTAGGAATTAGCCACCTTAATCTTTGAGTTATTAGAGTACTAAATCCTCCCGGATTTAACGTCGATGCGCAAAATATTCGTAGATAGTTCATTCGTACCGAGTTGTATTAAAAAAATATATACAAACAAACTCTTACCTACGCTAGCATGTAAAAATAGTGGTGAAAGCATATTCACGTCGTTTGTTTAATTAACAGCAGTTGCAGCTAGTTTCTCTTCTTTGAAATTTTATTCGTTGTAGCAAACATATCAGTGAGAAATTGTATAATTCGTTTGATTAATCGATGAATGGAGTACGAAACTAATCAAATCATAGATGAAATTAATCCGCAAAATTCATTATCACTTGTATTTCTACTATTGCCAATTTTATCAATCTGTAAGTTCTAGATAATAGCAGTAAAAATGAAGATATTCTGGATCTTAAAACCGGATTCGCATGTACAATACCGCGTCGCTTCGAACCAGGACATTTTAAATAACTTTTCCAGGTAATATATACAGTCCGAATAGACTGGAAGCACCCAGATAACAACGTAATCAATGCTTTTTTTGAGAAAAATCATAAAGCACGTCAATTAATGTTTTAAAAAAGCAATATTTTAATAGCAATAGTGACGCTTTTACAATGACTTCGAAAAAGTTCTGACATATTCTTTTTCAAGCAGCAATATAGCATTTTTGCTTCAGTTTTGGATAGGTGGTGTTACTCTGTAAATTACACATAAAGATGCTCATACCTTACGTGCATTTAAAGTTTCGACACCTGTTATGATGTCGACTCTTGTGACACTGATCGAAATGAGCTTTTTTTTTGCTTGGTTCAAGTTGTGCCGAATTCAACTTTCTCACACCTGAATGTTGGATACAAAATCGGATGTACTGCAGTCTTCGATATGCCTACGGATACTCTATTTCATGGCAAGCCATAAGTCAATCGATTTTCTTCACGAAATTCAGTAGTGGCGAAAGCACAGACACGACATGCTTTCCATTTTTTCACAAAATTGTTTTTTTAAGCGCTCACCGTAAACTAACTATTCGGTCGATTTCTGTGCTGCCATTGCTTCAAAAATAAGAAATGTAAAATTTTGGGAAAATAATGTAAAATCTCGATAAGCGCTATCTAGTGGTCTTTTATAAAACTTAAGACGCTCCTCTCGTATATATAGCAATAAAGACTTCATACTGCATGCTTCTCATAAAAAAAAAATCAACTGCTTGATAACATCTCTTGACGTATTCCATGATTTACAAGTAGCGAAAAAATTCCTCGTGTTTACATCCACATGAATCTAGACCTTGAATCTGAAACATTTGGTTCGTCGTCTATACAAAGTTGTACAATAACAAAATTAACGTTTAATTTTCCACACGCGTTTAAAATAGAATACCTGCATGTCCTGTACTTACTATTGTAATTAGTCTTTGGATTAATTACATCGAATTTTTTAACTTTTACCAACTCAATGTCAATCGGACTACTGGCATTGTTAATTACATACGATAATAGATACTGTAATCCAATTCAAAGGTCATTCGTGGATATGATTCATGCGTGTATTCACGTATTAATTTTTGCGTTGGGCAATCTGCTAACCAGTGAACCCGTCTCATGAAGCTAAATTTAAAATTCGTCCGAGTGACAGTACTCATCAGCTGACTAGTTTCTGACGTTCAACGTATGAGTCGGATTCTCCGGATTTGTTTAGCATTTTTTTGTGTGATATGAAAGAGTAAATAAATTGTTTATATGTACGTATTCGTCATTAATTTAAATACGATTCTTAAATAATTTCATTATATCATCCGCCAAAGTTCAATTAAAAGCAAGTAACGCCGGTTTCTTTTAGTTATGTGTAGTTAGGATAATTATTAATAAATATAGGATTATAAGTATTTATCAAGAATGCAAACTTTGACTTCATTGTATATGATGTAAGACTTTATCTATAGCAGCGATTCCATCTTTATTCTTGCGATCCCCTTCTAAACAGCGGAATAACTTGCGCGAACCCCGTATGGGGTACTCACACATTAAATAAAACAATATAATTGGATTGTTAAAATCTATTTCCCATATCGAATAATTGTACAGACCTGCGCTTTTACATCTTATTGAATGTGAAGTATTGTTTTTAACAAAACTTGGGTAATGGTCTCTCTAATTTGAAGTCTGTAATTTAGTTTTGTTGTATTATAATTATATTCACAAAGTCTTTTCTTATATAGTCACCCGTAGGAATATCGCTCTTCAACATCCAACAATAGTTCACAATAGTTGTGGTAGTCTCGATTTCTGTGCATGTCTTGCTGGGAAGCTGTCTTAGTGGACTGTGCTTTGAACGGTGAGGTTTCGAGAAGTTTACCGGTGACTTCAGGCGTACCGCAAAGATCAGTTTTGGGACCGATTTTACACTTCCTGTATTCTGCATTCTTATTTGATGAACTAAAATATTGTGAGATTCGCATCTATGCTGATGATGTTCAAGAATTGGAAACATCGATATGTCTTGTTCAACGCTTTAACATATAGCTTAATTAATACGGAGATATAAAATAGAACTTCAAGAGATACATTCTTGCTGCCTCTAGCTCCTCACGTAAGCAATATTCGTGATTCTATAGAAGAAAGATCTGTACGTAATAAAGGATTATTAGTTCGGGCTATTAATATATCGAAACTAACTTAGAAAATTAGAAATTGTCTAATCTAAATTTTTCGCGGGTCTCTGAAGTTATTTTAGTAAAGTGAAGGAGGTACACTCCCCGAAAAAAATTAGACGCGGTAAGATGTTTTAAGGGTTACAACATTTCTTTGCGAAACTAGCAAGATATCGAATTAAGTTTTTATTCATACAAGTAAAATAAACTTAAAAATATCTCCTCCAGTAAGATATGAACTAAATAATAAATTATTACTCCAATGTTTAAACAATTTCTGCGACAAAAATTTGGACGCTCTGTTGCAAATGTAAAACAAAAATCAACAAACGAGTGATCAGTAATGCGTAGATCCTCTATACTCTCTACTAGATACTCTGTCATTCAGTCACTATTGAAGTTTTCAGTTCCTGTACCGTGAAATATTGACGGCCTCCGCCATAAACGCGACGTGCCAATTCACCCCACATGTTTTCAATAATGTTTAAGTCTGGTGACCGTGCCGGCCACTGTAAAGTTTTAATCTTTTTCCCTTTAAACCATTCAGTAATGGTTTTTGCTGTATGAATTGGTGCGTTATCTTGCTGAAAAACAAAATTGCGCCCGGCCCATTGGTTTGCAAAACGTAGAAGATTGTCACGCAATAAGTCTTTATACGTCACAGATGTCATTTTGTTTGTGCAAAACACTATCCCACTTTAATCGCGAAATCCAATCGCTGCCCATATCATCACAGATCCACCCCCTAATTGTCTGGTCATTTTCAGTTTTGGTTCCTTTCTCAGATGATGATAATAATGCGAGTACTCATCCGGTCCGTCCAAATTAAAACGTTTCTCATCGGAAAATATAACTTTTTCCCATTGTTTCTTCCAGGATACGTGTTCTTCAGCAAATCTCAACCTCGCTTCTTTGTGTTTCGCCGAAAGTGGCGGTTTTCTCAACATTTTCTTCCGTGATATTACCGGTGATGCCTTAAAAATCCTTTGAACATTACGCACGTGTGTTTGTACCCCCGCCTGTTCTGCAATAACTCTCGCCGACGCAGAAGAATTGGATGCACACCGCAATATCACGCGTTTATCCCGCTTACTTACAGCTTTCGGTCACCCCTGGCCTTTTGGTTTGCCGTAATTTTCCGGATCTTTTAGGAAATTTCTAACGCAATGATCGCTTCTTCTTAACCGACGACCAATTTCCTTCTTACTAACATCATCCTGGTGCCAGGCTAGAACTTTACCCCTTTCTATCAAGGATAATTGCTTTTTTCTACCCATATTGCAAACACTTTATAAAATATAATTTCTCGTGGTGAAATGTGTACACTTTACCAACACAACCGCTGCATATAAAGAGAAGTATCAAATTAAAACATTTTTGCATGCACTGGGTCTGAATTTTTATCGCATTTAAAATTCCTATTTTGATCTGGGAAAATCTCAATCACCCCTCATAAAGCAATAAATACCCAGAAATATCTATAAATGGACTATTTACATAACAAGTATTAATAACCCCCATTTACATTTTATATAATGCCTATAAACTTTGTTTCGTAAATAAAAACGATACCGCGTCTATGTTTTTGTCGGGTAGTGTATTTAAACTTATATCTTCTTGTAAAGGACTACGTATCCACACAGGTGTCTAGTTGTTCCGTCCAGAAATTCAATTCCATATGCAGATAAAATGCTGCTAAGAGAATCGAAACATTCACACTGATTCATCTCTTGAATTAATTCTTTTACACGTGAGAGCCATCTAACTTCTTTTCTCAAAAAGCGTATAGAATAGATGAGTTTGTCCTTTTTGTTTAGGGTTTGAAATCCCTCCATTACAATATTTCTTTGCCTTGCAAACCGGTGGTAATTCACGAACCATGGTTTCGGAATCATTAATTCGTAAAAGAACGTTATGCTTTTGAACCACTTTTAAATATAGTTTTCAGTTGTAGAATGTTCCAAATGAAAACAAATCTGTAAAATCGTCCTTACTTTTTAAGCTACTTTAAAATATATGGGGCATCCAGGATTTAACCTGCTGTATTTGATGATCTTTTTCATTTGGCAATACCTCCAATCATCATTGGGATTTTATGAATTTTTTGGAGAACATTTGATTTTCAAAACGAATTACAATTTTATTTAAATAACAAATTCTGCTTATTAAGCATGATGGAATTCCTCCAAGTAGCCCTTGCTGAAAATTAAAGATCATAATAATTACACAAATTTTGATTTAAAATCGAAGCAAAATTTAATTTACAACTAAAAAAGAAACTACATCTTGGTTTTTATTAAATATAATTCAAACATAGACTTCTTATGTACGTTGCAATCCAGGCAACAATTGCTGCTGATAATCGCGTGCTTTTAACTAATATAATGCAATTCCAACTCGTATATATGTATATATATAACTCGGCAATTGATTGACAAATGTTTATATCTGCGGTACTTCTTGCTGCAATTGGTTTAATACAATCAACGATGCGTTTCGATCTCTGTGTGCTAAATCCATCGATACGTAAGGCAGACAACTTGTAAGATATCGAGGCCAATATGTTAGATGTTAGTTTCCCTTAAGACGTGCTTATTATGACTATGTAGTTAGAAATACGTGTGCTTGCAATTGAATTTACATCTGCCGTCCGGTAGCTCTTGTGAAATTTATTTGTCTACGATAAGATACGGCGCGGTGAAATGATGTTGTCTTTGATAGGTAGGTATTGCAAGCAAACAATTGGGAAATAAATATGTTGATGTAAAACTTAATTGATATCATTTTCGTATAGACTGTAATAGGTATAAATAGTTCCAAAGATCAAACATCATAATATAGAAAAGTGAAACAAGGAATTCGAAAATAACTGTTCGTTATTCAAACGGGTAGCTGTAACTTTTCAAAGGTTGGTCATGCGCAGATTAGATAAAACCTATTGTATTGCATTGTGTCGTAAAATAGTAGAGAAGAATGAAGTAAAAGTTGTTATAGTTAGCATTTTTGTCAGTTTTCATTTATTGTCACCATTTTGCATGAAATAATCACAACATTTATGGTCCTTCGAGTCACAGATGAAGTCGACAATGCCAGACATCTAGAAAAATGTGTGGCATTCCATATTATCTTTCATATCACTTTCTTGGTTCGTCTTATGTTCCCTAATTTACACCCATATAATATCCTATAGATCAAAATGGGGAAGAAGAAAGGGAAAGCAACTAGATTTAAGAATCATTTGGATGGGTTACAAAACAAATCTGTTGATTTAGACGAATTTAGATGAAGGTCAAGTAAATTCGAACCATGATTAACTGAATTTCAAGATATTTACTATGAATTACAAAGAATGAGAATATAACACGTCTAAATAAGTTTGAGGATAGATACCACAAGTTAATATCCACAGCACGTAGTCATATTCAATTTGCCAATTCAATTTATGATTCTCTTTCGGTTGTAATAGATAAGAATACAAGTGTTTCTGTTGTACAGAAATGTCAATATTTACGATCGTCGTTGCCAAATCAGGCAGTTGAAGTAATGCAATCCTTGGAACTTTCAGCAGCCAATTATGTCATTGCATGGGATTTATTTAAATAACGTTTCCAAACACAAAGTTCATTACAATTACGAAAGGAGTACGAACTTGTTGAAACATTTGCAGGCATTAAAAACATTAGAATATCATGATATGTAATTCTGATATATCTTGTGACTACAAGATCAGCTATTAATTTAACGTTGCGGGAAGGGAAGGTAATTCTTATTCAGCAACCGACAAACCACAAATGATGATAAACAACACATAAGTATCGGCACCCTCCGCACCGCACAAGTTTAATTTATTATATAGTAATATAATAAAATGTCCGGGACGGCCGTTTCGAGGACACGAATGGTCCTCATCATCAACCGGTGACCGAATGAAGTGAGAAAAAACCTTTTCTAAAACTAAACATGCATGTAAAATCCCTACTTCTTAGAACAGATATCCTTTACAAGTGCCTATTTCTACCCCCTGCACGCCTTGAAGCTACGACGTGCGAAAGATAACATGCATGAACTATCCCTTCTTCCGAGAAGAAATATTGTATTTTACAAGTGCCTAATTCTACTCTCTACGCGTCTTAAACTACGACATGCGAAAAACACGGCCAGATGAACGGGAAGATCTCTTTTATGACCCAAAATATAAACCAGCGCCAGCCTACTGCAAAAGGTCAAAAAGGACAGAGTACGACAACGGTCCGTTTTCTCGGTTCATGAGATTTTTATTACTTTTTATGTAAACTGTCTCGTACGCATCTAATTCTCGCGGCGACGTTACGTTTTTAATAAATTTCAAGTCTTCTAATTTAATACTATGCCCGGTTATATTTATATGTTGTGCCACACTCGACGCGTCCAATCTGCCGTAGCGATAATTTCGTATATGTTCTTTGAATCTAGTTTCTATCGCTCTTTTTGTTTGACCAATATAGGCTTTATTACAGTGACTACATTCAATTTTATAAATACCCAACCTTTCTCCCATTTTCGGTTTATCTTTAGGATTACCGAGAAGATTTTTAAGTGTGTTGCGCGAACCGAAGCATACGTTCATATCTTGACTCTTCAAAACCTTACCCACGCCTTTCGATATGCCGTGAAAGGAGAGTTTCACGAATTTCTAATAGTAAGAAAACTAATAGTAAGAAATTATATAATATAATAAATTAAACTTCTGTGGTGCGGAGGGTGCCGATACTTATGTGTTGTTTACCATACTACGTCACAGTCCTTGCTATCATTATTATTCAGAAATAATGATATGATAAAATTTTTGTAATCCAAATGTCAAATACTAGAAATTTTGCCACAAAGCTACAATCGTAACATCAATTGTCAAATTTTACGACTCAATCACCAACAGGTTGCGAGTCACATAATTTATTTAGTTGTAATAATTGTTTTAATTTGTCACCATGTAACCGATTAAACGAAATAAACCGTTTAAATGTATGTTTTGATTGGCTGAGATCAGATCACGTAGTATCAGAAATGTTCTCACAAGCACAACATACTGTTGCACCTTGAAAACCCGTCGTGTTAGATGGAGCTGCCATTACAGCTTCAAATTGTTCAATGCACAGAACAGCAGTTCTCAAATTTTATTGGCGACAGCGATTGTTAAAGTAGTCAATCAACATGGACAAACTTTAAATTCTCGAGCTCTCCTGGATTCACCATATCAATCGAATTCTATTACATACACAACTTTAAAGAAATTAGGATTAAAATTTGATGCTACGAGTTAATCTGTAATAGGGACAAGTGATTCTGCAAGGCCCTTGCGCCTTTGCCTTTTCCCCGTCGTTATCAAACAAAAAAGATGCGGCATGCTAAGTCGAATTGTCCAATATCTACATAATCATAAGGCCACAAATTTGCTGTGAAGGACTTATTTCCAATAGCTTCCCCATCCATCCTATAATCCAGACCTAGTTCCAGTGACTATTATCTATTTTCAAAACTGAAAAGAGACCTTCGGAGTAGAAAATGTGATGACGGAAAGTTATTGGAGGCTATTGCAGAACATCTTGCAGATAAGACTGCAGACCATTTTTCCAAAGGTATTGAAATATTATTTTCAAGATGTAGAAAATGTCGTGAATAACATGGAAGCTATATCGAAAAATAACCGAATTATATTATTTATATCACGCCTGGAGTGTTGTCAGGCTGGAAACTTCTGGCGCTTACGTGTTATGTTGAAAACTGAAACTGAATTCGACAAAAAAATAAGTATACGAAAATAATTTAATAAACTCCCAAGATTCGTATTTCTTTCCTATTTTCTGAAAATACCATGCAAATATCGCATTATCAACCGAAAGTATCTCTTACGTATCTATAATTTACCGTAACATTACGGTCGCATGCCCTTGTTTTGTCTGTGGCAGTACCAGTAATTCAACATTATGCAAAATAATAATCTCGTTATTATTCAATTGTGCAAGTTCCACGTACGACTGGTGTGGCTAACAAGTTGGTCGCTTCCGCTTGCTATAGACTTCCTCCTGCGCCTTGAACAGCCTTGAGGAAATGTTCAATCATGCGCCTACTTAATTGCGAAGAAAAAGGAGTACCCGTAATCAAGATCAAGGTGGTAGACTATGCAGAAAGACGATCTATACACGTTACGCAAAATAAATCTGGTTTTAGACGAGATTTAATCTCTATCGTGTCTATGTTTAGAATGAAGCTAATGCGATTGTAGGACATGGAAACCGTTGTTTTGAGAAGTTGACGTTTATAAACAAGTGTTATTGACGTTCTGGTTGTGGACCTGATTAATTAAGATTATAAGTCGTTGAATTTATTTGTGAGTGAAATATTATTACTGTAGTGATGATTTCATTGTGTTGCTCTAAATTCGCCTTTTTTAAGTATAATAAAAATTGCAGGCTTGCAGAATAATTTGGGCTATGTTCTAATCATTTCAAGCACAGATTAAATAAAGTAGTTACTTACTTGATTTTTGTCTTCGTGGTATCGCCGTTATTGTTACAGTGAAACTCGACGTTATAAGCGAAAGAACCTACATTTTAATCAAGTATGTTTAAAATAAAAACTAATGTTTCAAATAAAATCATCAAAATATAAGTTTTGCTGATTTTATTATTTTTTCTGATAACCAGTACGTCTTTGTTAACTGATGCTCTACAGTAACCAACCTTAGCATTATTACTCAGTTTATTGCTAAAAACTTAGAGTAGAATCGGTAGATGGATTTACTTGGAACTTTCTAAAGCATTCTAAAGCTGAACCATCAAATACGTCTATGAAAACTATAACTTTCTTCACATCGCATCTGGCGAATAGATGCAATACGTTGTATGCAGGGGCCATCAGTCTGAATACTTCTGTCCTAGCTCGAACAAACATTGATCCCTTGCTGTTCCTGATTTTTGATAGCTTATGCAATGAACTTCGTTGTAATAAGCTTCTCTTTGCTGATGATTTGAAATTATACTTCGGAATAAATACTGTAGCTGATCGCATTGATCTACAAAATCAATAAATATTTCACAAACTTGGTCCTTACATAATAACTTCCCTCTACACTCAAGGCTCTTTCTTTTATAAGCACTAAACACTTCTCACGAATCGATGCAATAGTGCCGCTGTACTTCATTTTTGTGCAAACTCGAATATGCCACTCTCAGTTGATCACCAATCTATCCATTGTGAATATTCAACAAAAATTGTTAAAGTACCTTAACTTTCGGTACTTTGATAATTATTCACGCAAGGATCTGATCTCGTCACCCTTTTGTGATTTTTAAGCTTGATTCTTTTGAAATCCAACACAATCAAGCAGATTTCAAATTTTTATACCACATAATATATGAATTGCCTTGATATGTATTGTATTCATATTTTATTGTACTTATTTCATTGCATGTGTATGTTTAGCTATCTGATATATTATGTGTTACTTCAATAAATGGTATCTCCGTTCATATTTCATAAAGTATACAAATCAAATTCCGAAAGGTTACAATTTCCCATGTCATAAACATGTTTTTATATCCATTTCCTAAATAAAAGAAATCCCCTTGACAAGATACCTGTCTATCGTGTCAATCTTATCAATACAAGAACAATTATTTGGACGCTCGCCGTGCAAACATCGAAGCTGTTTACCCAACCGCCTGTTGTCGATTTACCTTTTTAAACATTATTATTTATTGCGTGTACCACTTAAAAAATCGCGTTCTACATCATGTCCAAATACAATTGATAATCTCGAGTGTCAAATATTTACATTTCGAGTGGGTCCTAATCCAAATACCGATATGAAAAAATACAGCAAGAATTTCAGACGCGGTTCCCCGAACTGTTATACCTGTTCTTTTACATAGACGAAGGTATGCGGGAATCAGCAAATATATATTTTGTGTTCTTTTATTGATTCAACACCTTACTTTGACCTGCGCTAATCTAACACGGAAATTTTTCAATTTCCGCCGGATAATTAATCTTCCACGTTTGATTAATGAAACAAATATTGATCTACATTAGCTCTAGCGTGTATTTCATTTCTGGAAATAGCATAAAAATTTCTTTGACATCATTGATTGGCACCATTTTGTTAGCTGTGTGTCAAGTCTTTAGTGAATGTCAATTCAAATGAACTCGTTGGGAAAATGAAAGTGATGATAAATATGAGTGTGTGGATAATTAACATCAAAGATGAATATTACCAGCAAAATCGTTATTTTTGGAGGAGAACATTCATTAAAATATTTTCTGGAAATATACCTAAAACTTTTGCCATAGTTTAATACGTAAAAATTTCTAATATAAAATGCAAAGATATTTGCAACTTTATTTTTGAGTGAAAAAATCCAGAAGTCTAAAATTGATAAATAACTCCTTTTTAATGTTGCCAGATATTCCAGTAGCTACTATAACAACGTTTCTTTTTAATGGTAACACCTCATTTTTTTAACATATGTAATTTATTTGTTTTTCAATAAATACTCAGACTGGTGCCCTTCTTGTAGTCCACAAAAATGAACTCGTTTAATAATTTAATTACTAACATTTTCCAACATATGCGGTGTAACCCAATGGGTTGCTTCAGATCATCAATAGATTTGGGAGCAGTCACATAAACTTTAGTTTGTAGAAATCCCACAGAAAAGCCTAATGGTGTGAGGTCAGACGACATTGTAGGCCACGTGGACTTTTCTTCCAATCGTTCTTAATAATTCTAGTTTTGCTGTACAAAAATAAGTCTTACCTGTTTTTGATTGTGAATTCCATACCTCAACTTCAACTTCTTTGACGCACCAACGATTAATGTCAGTCTGTAATTTTGTTTATTGACTATACCGTTCTCGAAATTGGGTTGCTACCGCTACTTTTCTAAACTAGCCACAATTCTAGTCTTCTATCACAATCGTCATTGTGCAATCCTTCGCGGCTTCTCATATATTTGGATGACATTTTTTCCTTGCAAGGTTGTCCACACTTTTGAATAGAGGCAATTTTTGTACGTTGATGATTTTCAACACTACAAACAAGAATATTTTCTTCAGTGAAAACGCTTTTGTCCTTCTTACGAAAGTTAATTTAGTTCTCTCTTGTAGAGTGACCTGATTCATCGTAGCAATCGAATAAAAAATTAATTTTTTTAACGGACTCAAGCATTTACTAGTGCTAGTTAACACTGCAGATTATTTTACTCTTTTCTACCGATTGCTCTTCTTAGAGCAAAGCTAGTGTAGCAAAAAACATCATTATTAGTATTCAAAATTTTGAAAACTATCAAATTATGCTGAAAAATAGGGTATTTCCATTAAGAAAAACATTTTTTAGTACTTACTAGGATATGTGGTAACACTGAAATTATTTATGTAATTTCCTGCACTTGTAGAATGGAAGTTCTAGTCTATCGCAAATAGAGAAGTTGCCCTATGTTAGGTTAAAGAGAAATTACATTCAATAAGTATTTATTCCTTCCTAAAAACCATAGAAAATCCGCTTTTTGGACATGCAAAGGATGTCATATGGACATTCTTTGATAATTGCCGAACATTCATAGTTATGGATGTCATTACAAACATTCATATTTTTGTAAAATGGACAACCTGTGGATATCCATTTGATGATCCGTGATTATAATGCTACAAACTTATAATCGTTCTATATATCTGAATTTGCAGTTGTATTATATAGCGGATCTAAATCTATATGTAAGAGCTATAGGCCAAAACAAATTTTAATACCTCAAAATAATATTTTTTTACTCGGTTTCCAGAAACATCAATCATTTATACGATAGTTTTCGAGTTAATTTTGAAGTTTTATTTATGTTGTCAAATTTCTCATAATTTACAATGCAAAAACGAGTGAAAAATTGTTTAAACGTTGCATATTAGTAACTAGCGCGTTAAAAATGTTGCAATTTGCCTTATTAGTTTGATAAATGTGCCAGCCACATTCTATTTTTACATATGCACAATATCCGTATGAGTCACGTCTGTCAACAAAAAAAGAATAATACTATGTACACTGTTTTCGAATATTTTGCTGTTGATGGGCGTAAATGACACATACAAAGATGTAATCCTGCGTATTATATGATAGTTATCTACGGATAATCATTTATGAATATGCAAAACAATCGACATATCAGTAAATTTGATATAAGAGGAAGTTATTCCAAAAATTCGGTCAAACTTCATTTCGAATGCCCAAAACATCTCGAAATAACATTTCCTGTTCGAATTTGGGACTTACTATAAAGATTTTCCGCCGGAGCGGCGGAATTTGCTAATGGTGTCAGCATGGGTAAAATTAACAGCGTAACCATTATCGCCTAGTAAAAAAAAAATTTCCATTTTCAAACCGGTTTTTAATATTTGAATTCTGGAGTAACGGGTAGTACAGTAAAATAAATGCCAAGGCGATGAAGTATATAAGAACGATAACGCAGGGACTTTAAAACAAATACTAACAATGAAAAAAAATAGAGAGCAGACAATTGAACTGAACACTTGGACATGTAAGGGTGGAACAAAGTTAAATAAATAACGGAGGAAGGAATAGAGAAAAAGCAAAGAAGAGGAAGATCAAAAAAGACATGAGTGAGGAGAATAAAAAAGATAGGTTTGAAAAGGGAAAAAACACCGCAGGACGTAAGAGGACTCGCCAGAGGTAAGAAGGAACTGAAGAACCGACACCGTTAAGGTGTCAGGGTCTTGAGAAAGAAGAATTCCCTGTTATGTGAAGAACCACGTCGCAAAACAATATTATTTGTTATCATATTGGCATTGCAAATAAATTGCGTATTAGTTGAAAAGAATCGTTTTCGATTTCCATAATTTTTTGCAAAATCATCATCAAGAGGTTGAATGGTAATGTATGTACAATCGATTGTGTACCAACACATCTATAAAACTGTTGTTGTTTCATTTAATTGTTTTATAGCTTTAAGCATTTATATAATATTTGGCGTTGCTCAGATTTCTTTTTGAATAGCTCTGCTTACTATCGACTTATTTCGACCGATTATGTCTCCAGAAATGACCCAGATGAAAGGAAATGTGAAGCCGATGTTAACACATGATTTCCATAAATGTGTATGTATTTAATTGCTTTAGACTTTCGGAACAATTTTTTCCGAAATGTGATTATCATATATTCAATAACTGGCTGGAATGATCTAAATCTGTCCATAAATTATTCACATTCTCTAGCTTTTAACCAGCTAAAACTCTATTAACTTATATTCTCTCTTTTGTTACAGCTTGGTGCTGAGAAAAAGGTCTCCTTCGACAACGGTATGGACGGTTCGGTGGCCGAAGACTGCTACTTCGCGATGCGAGCTCTAGACGAAGGCTACAGCTTCACGTTCATCGAAGGGGAGATGTGGGAGAAGAGTCCGTTCACGCTGTGGGACTTCGTACAACAGCGGAAGCGTTGGCTACAAGGCATTCTACTCGTTGTACATTCCAAGACGATACCGTTCCGAAAGAAACTGCTTCTCGCGATCTCGTGCTATTCGTGGGTGACCCTGCCGCTGTCCACTTCGAACATTATACTGGCAGCGCTATGCCCTATACCCTGTTATCCCGTTATCGATTTTTTGTGCGCTTTCATCGGTGCAGTGAACATATACATGTATATATTCGGAGTCGTCAAGTCGTTTACCGTTTATAGATTCGGTCTCTTTCGGTTCCTCCTGTGTATAGGCGGTGCCCTATTGACTATACCGCTAAATATCATCATCGAAAACGTAGCGGTGATCTGGGGCATCATAGGCAAGAAACACAAATTCTACGTAGTGAATAAGAACATACGGCAACCGATAACCGTTTAGAAGACTTTTAATTATTATTGTGTATAGATAAATAAATTATTTATTATTTATCAGGGTTTACCTATAGTAGTAGCGTCGGTTCTTTGAAAACGTAACGAAGATAGCATCAAAACGTTCGTAAGACATCATATTTCTAACCATTTTTGGGATATGTACCTGAAAAAACGTGTCAGCACAGTTATCACTTCACTACCGTTTATTAACTTTGGACACAGTGTAAATTTTGTCAGAAAACATCGTTGTTCCTTTTGACACAAAATTGCCACAAGGTTTTCAAAGCAACCTTGTTATTTTACTTGAAAAAAAGGACTTTGCACAAAAGAAAACACTCGATTTAAAATTCTTTTAATAGCTGTAAATTACTTAGCGATTATTACAAGCAATTATGTTTTCTGACGAAATTTAATATGCAAATTACACATTACAGATTACAAATCATATTCCGAAAAAACAAAAAAAAGAGATTGGAAGTTGATATTTCTACATATGAGATTCTAAAATAACTTTTAACTACAATATTAAGCGATACTTTTACTTTTGGGAATATTTGAAAGTATTCATTTCTTTTATTCTTGAACAGTGGTTCCCAAACTTATTATGCTCTCGGCCCCTGTCTTTCTCCGATACCTGACCATGTATTCCTAGTAAAAGAAACTCAACAATATTTTAGACAAGTTATTGTTTTGTGGGAGCATGATTTTGTTCCAGTTTATTATTACATTAAACCTTACGTGAACCCCCAAGTTGTCCACACGCCCCCAAATTGATTTTAATTTACCGCAGACCTCCCTTCGCCGTCATAAGGACCTTCTAGAAGTGTAATTTTACATACTATTGGTTAAAATTCAGCTTTAAAAAATGCAGGGTACTTAAGCCACTCATTGCACCCGAGAGATGGTGGTGAGTACTATCCTAACCGCCTAACATTTCGGATTCACGATTTCCCTCACACGTCGTCCCCAGTGTAAACTTTGAAAAACCTTCTTCGCGGCTTCGGAACCGACCGTACCACCTAAACGGGCGTAAACGTTTATTTGCGAACCATTTACCCTATTTTTTCCTCTCTCCTGCTTGAATTTTCGTCCGTCCCATTCGCAAAGGCTCCCGTAACGCGGAGAGGGTTTTATTATATCAACAAGGATGAGAAAGCGCTTACGTAAAAGTGTGGTCAGCTATTATTAATATACAGTAATTTTTGTATATAAAGTAATTGGGAAAATGTTCTAGAATTTTTTATGAAATAACAAACATTTTCGTCTCCATTCTTTTGTTTTTTTTTGCGAAACACTTTTGAATCTACTAAGAATAATCATTCGCTTAGCAAATTATAATCAAACAAAGGATACATATCACAAAAATAAGTGAAAATATGATACGCGCTCATTCATAGACTTCTTAGTTTTTAATTAATACAACAAACGTAGGCTAATCTCTTTTGAAATACCTTCGTTACATTTTCAAATATTTTGTTCGATAGCGAAATAAAGCGAAAGGGTTACCGTATATTAAGAAATAAATGTATTGTTTCGGACGTCCTAAGATTAAAAAAAGAAGGGGAAAAATGATTTTTAATGTTTGTTAGTATTTTAAAGAAAGCATTGGTAATTCGTTGTTGTTTCTTGATCTCTTAACTAGCTAAAGGTATGTTCGAAGGATAAAAATATTATTTATTAAATTTCATTGTATTAAATCAGCGTTTGGAGGAAGTTTGGATAAGGTAATGGATGTGAATTGCATGCTTTAAATTGTACAAAAAAACAATATTTTCAAAGTAATTTTCCACAAGAACTATTTCGACCATGCAGTTACCTCTACTTTAGTCAAATCGCCTAAGATTCTAGTCGTAGAAACATGTTACAGAATAATGATAGCAAGGACTGTGGCGTAGTACGGTAAACAACACATAAGTATCGGCAACCTCCGCACCACACAAGTTTAATTTATTATACCGAATTCGGTCACCGGTTGATGATGAGGACCATTCGTGTCCTCGAAACGGCCGTCCCGGACTAATTATTATATTACTATATAATAAATTAAACTTGTGTGGTGCGGAGGGTGCCGATACTTGTGTTGTTTATGTTACAGAATGTTCAATATAATTCGGGAAGCATGCGTAAAAGAAAAATTGGTATAGAATTATTATAGACTTTTTTAACTAACAGTTCAACCGGAGCAGATATTTATTTGAAAAATACTGAGACTGCCTGCATAGTCGAGATATTAAAAAAAAACTATTATGCAAAAGAAGTAACGATAAGCTTCAGATTCTACTTTTTAAATCTTTTGGTATTTATGTTTGGAATGATTTTTAAATGCTATCGCAAAGTAGTAATATTACCAGTAAATTAGGGAATTAAGAATTACTGTTGTTGATTATAGTAGATACTGCCAAATAGACAGAAACATTGATTTTATTAGTTCTAGCGCTGAACGAATATTTTAGTGATAAATTTTATACAGTAACTTCTTTCGGTGATACAAAGTCCTTTAAAATGAGCAAGAAAATTCTAGGAACTTCTTTAACGATCATACGATATAAATAATCGCAGCTACCTTAGACTTTTCTTGCAGATCCATTTGAGTAATAATAATCATTGAGTATTTTAAAATTATTTTATACATAAATTTATTTATATACATATATATGTACGTATTGTAATATCGTTATCCTTGTGCAGCTGTAATCTCGAGATGGAGAATGCTTCTAATTGGACGTGTCATTGGCTTTCTTAATATAACGGATGTTTACGTTATGAAATTAGTGTGTTTATAGTTAGTATGAACGTTTTTTTTAATATAAATTACGTCTGGTGATTTTTAAACGCTTGATTTATTTTTATTTTTCGGTAAAATCTTTAATTTTGATATATACGAGGAAAAATTAAATGTTACTAAAATCTTGGAAAACTTTGAGTTACGATGTTGGTAGGAATTGAGGTTAAGTCAATTTATTATACACGTACCCAAGGTACATAATATTCAATGATATGAATGGAAAAATATCACAGACTAGTGTTATATCACCACTTGTCATCAAGCATTTTTTTCTAGCATGAGTTAGTACTTACTGGAGTGGAAATTCACAATATGATAGATAGTAATTAAACTAAGATAGTGAAGTTGCGTAAATATGAGATATGGCTCACTGAAAAGGTGAAAAAGTAGAATAAAATGCTGATAAAAATAAATGGAACTAACGTCACGGCAATTGTTCGTTATCGACCTAGTAACATTCTTTTTTTCTCATATTCTATCAAGTTATGACCATACAAAATGGAAATCCATTAAATCTGTACAAATAAAATGTTTGTTAAATGTCATCGTTCGATAAAATAATTTCGAACTACCGACGCCTGTATTTTGAAACCATCTCCTTCAAGAATCGATTCCGCTTTAGCGGCTGGCAAACAAGTATCATATTTCACTGAAATGCTATTAGGAACGAAAAAGACTAAGATGGTGTCGGATTTCTGTTGCAATAGTGTTTTGTTGTAGCCGGGGGTTCCATTGCTACAAAAAGCATTTGCTTGTTTAACAGAAAATTGCTCTTGATGTAATATGTGTGCGTTATTGTTTCATTTAATTGAAAATCTTTTTTGTTTTATTTCAAGTTAGTAAGATGTATTCTTATTTTATTATTTATACTCTAGTTTACTCGCCAATATTTAAATAAAACGTCATGTTAACTTATGGAAAATTAAAAAGAACAATGCAGCCAATTATATAGCACGTTACACGTCCAATAAGAAGGAAGGATTCTTCATTTTCTCGTATGGTTTTTTATAAAAATTTGTAATAAGAAACAAAATTTGCACGTAAGAAAAAGAACAGAAAGACTTCTTAGTACCTATGTATAATATTACATCCCTTTGGTCATAATCCGTTAATTTGGAATAGGAATTTGTGATAATTCAACTTTCAAACCCAAAACAAATATCTCCCATTTAATTCTATTTAATGTTATAGACAAATCATTTCGTACATTACCGAAAACACACCTAAAAGTATTTAGTAACATATACTTACAAACTTTGCACATAGTACGTATAATTTTTTGTGATATTATTGTAGATTATATACTAAAATAAAAATTGAGATTTTATTTTAATATCCTCGTAAATTTAAAGCAAACGATAATAAAAAAGAGGAAATTGCTTTCGCGGAAAGAACAAACAATTTTATTCTAATCTTTAGTACGCATTAAAAAAAGAAATCAAAGGTACACGAAAAATTTTGAATAGAATCGTTAAAGTATCGTAAACTAAGTCTGTAACTTTCATTCTGTATTCGAAAATAAACATTCGATGGCTTTTGAACGTTTGTAGATATACAAATACCTCTCCTGTTAGTTTTATTGCAGAAATAAAAACGCTTTCGAATTGTACTATTTTAGAAAGGGCGCAAAAATGTAGGAAATTCATTGATAAAAATACAGTAGGGGGAGTTAGCGGGAAATGTAAATATTTTTAAATGAAATATTCTATATGACTGATGTTACGAGTCTGTTACATTACAATAATAAATCAAAAGCGTTCCCATCTAAATAAAGTAGTTAGAATTGCACATGTATACATACATATAGATTTATAAATAGTATTATTAGTGAATTAGTATATAACGCCTCAAGATTTTTTTGAGGTGAAGCGATTGCATTCGCTGATAAATTTACGCAATAATTAGCATGTACCATAAAAATTGCTTCACTTTCATTACATATAGAGGATTCTTAATAATACGAAAAAGTGATACATGTTCTTCTAGATTTTCATTTATACTTTTGTTCATGGAACGTTTACCTGGAAGAACATTTACCATCAAATAATGACCGTGAAAGCCTGCATAACTTAAGCAAAACAAAACTGTAATAGATTCCTAAGACTTTTCACGAGACAGCTTTAAAGATACAAACGATTACATTCTAAGATCCATTTTTACAAACTAACTACTTTTATCTACACTAACGTATTACGAACAGCACAAATTTGTAAAATAAAAGCTACTACCTCCCTTAAATTTAAAAATCTATGCACGTAAGTTATTTATAAAATATAAAATTTGAGATAACGCAACAAAATTATTGGAACACTACGAAATATTCATTCCTACACAAATAAGATATGATCGAGACAAAGTTATCAACGAATACATACAGTACACATTGGAAGTATAAAATATCGTAAATTTGTGAAGTTTGTTTCCCAATACTTCCTTTTTTGTTAATTTCCTTTCTACAGTAATAAACTTGGCAACGTAAGGAATATATGTAGGCAAATGAGAGACAAGTAAGTTGATAACGGCCAAACAAGACCAGAGAAAATATGTGATTTGAGAATAAGGAAATTTATACCTCGTCGCAAAGCTAATTTTAATAAACAATCGAAAGCAAGAGTACATTAGAATAGGGTTCAGTGGGTGTGTTCATAATGTGAACCGTCGAGTGAACAACCAATAGAATTTTGAGATCACGTCTTCTCATTGGTTGATTACTCGATTGTCGTGAAGCTATTGAGTAAATAACCAATGAAAAATCAAGGTCACGCATTTGTATCGGTTATTCCCTCAATAGTCGCAGTTGCTGAACGCAATCCGTAGTAACAGCGCAGTAACATCTGTCACAAAAATAAATAAAAAGAAAATTGAATTGATCTCTTTTCAAAAATTATAACTCAACCTACTTGTCTATCGTTAACATACATCAAAATTGCTAATAGGTACACTAGAAAGAGGGCTCAAAATAATATTTAGGTACTACAGCAATTATACATATGATGAGAGTGCTTATATACAAAAACATTATTCACATTAATCTTACTGTAAATAGCATATATACACATATATACCAATAAGAATAAGTGTGAAAAGTTCTACTTTTCACTATATTCCTTCGTACACATCAGTGCCATAAACTTATAATCACCAAGTTTGCAGTTTCTCTCTGATTCTTATTTCACACTAGGAACACCTTTTGGAACAAGGGGACCCAATTTAAATGTAACAGAATGAAATTGCAAGCCTGTGTTAATCGTAAATAATAGTGTTTATGGTAATTTCACCTACGCAATACTCAAATAGCTATTCAATTGTAAAATATTGAAAAGAAGAACAAAGTTAATTTATTTGTGATTTTCCTTATTTTCTTTCTTTCTTTATTGTAAAATATAGAACATTTTCGCGAGTAATTATTGTTAAATATTTTTATAAGTTTGCTCATTCTATTATACAAAAACATGCAATAAATGATTAAAAAAATAACAATAAAGAATGTTTTTGGAAATTGTATTTTTCTTTTCAAGCATCATTAAACTAATTAAATCTCTGGAATTGTAAAATCGTTAGTATAGGCAACCAAATTTACCAATACATTAATTCATGTCAGTCCACTAGATGTCACTTATGTTTCTTTAGCGCTGTTTGTTTTCTGTGGTTGGTATTATGAGAAGAATTGTTCTAACTAAATGCAATATTTTTAACCAAATTTAGTGAATTTTTAACCATATTTTGCCATTTATGTATATTTGGTATTAATTCCAAGCAATTTGCGCCTGAGATCTCCAAATAATTCTAACCTTACATCACAAGTTGATCACAAACAACCTTTTCGTTCTTCACAAATTTACATTCAAATATAAATTATGAGCCAGAGTATTATTACAGAAAGCGTACAGCAATTTAATTTAAGATGGACCAATTATTCCAGCAATCTTATGGAAGTGCTAATTGATAAATTTAATAAAGGAACATTAACTGATGTTACATTATGCTGTGAAGGAACTCTTATACGAGCACATAAAATGGTACTATCTGCATCCAGCACATTTTTCGAAGTATGTAAAATAAAGCGCTTTATATTGCAATGGTACAGTTCTTAAGTTTTATATAGCATCTATTTGATATCTACAATGAATCAAATCCACTGATTATATTAAATGGAGTTCCTCTTAGTGACTTGAAGATGTTAATACAATTTATGTATCGAGGTGAAATTATAGTTCGTGAGGATGAAGTGCAAGGTGTTTTGAAATTGTCCAGTGAATTACAAATTAAAGGTTTATCAGAAGCAAAATTTAACTCTATGTTTCCGCAAAGTATAAATATACCAGTAAAAGAGAAAGAAAGGATGTTGGAGGATAACGTACCCATAGTGAGCACTAAATCGTTAGAATTCATGACTTTTATTTCTCTAACAGCTTTTTAGAATGATAAGAAGAGTTCACAAAAAGAATTGAATTTGGATGGAGATGTTAAAGAAGTTTTGACTGGTTCGAAACCACTGCCAGTAAAAATGTCTGTACCTACTAATGCCTTTAGGTTATATATGAAAGTTATGCAAAAGAAATTAAGTGCTATATATCCAAGTATGTGGAAATTATTTTCATATTGTATTTTATCAAATTTGTGATCTAATTATAGGCGAATCACCTGCAGATATATCAGCACGAATAGTAGTGTTGTGGACGAACATGTCGTATGATGAAAAGATTCATTTTTACAAAAATGCAAAATGGGAAGTAGGTGAATCAGAGGCAAGTCAAACATGGTATGATTATTTTAAGAACGCTTGATGTTCTATAATTTGCTAGAAATCAAATATAAAATTTATAGCACATTTTAGATATAAAATATGGGATTATATGAGCTTATTAACTTTTATTTTATTAATCTTGAGTTTTTTTTGCCTTGATTTAGGTCTAGTTCAAAAGATTCAGGTGCTAATGTTAACGTGAATTCAAAACGTAAAAGGGATATTGGCGTCGTCCGGATTATTCCCCAGGCAAATGTATCAACTGCAAAGAATTCGTCTACTATAGAAATTGATGATGATGTAAGTAGAATTGGAAGCATTATTTATTATATTCGTTGTTTTAGCATATTATCAATATGGTCTTTACATTTAGATTGAATTAATTGAAGATGATAGCGATCCTAGAATACACAAGGGAAGAATTCATGAAAGCAGTTAAGGAAATATTGTCGTACGCAGACAAATTTGTGTTTTCCCTTTTGGGGACTCTTTAGTTATAAAGGCATAAGTTAAGTACCTTTGATTTTAAAAACATTGTATTATAAAAATAATACGTACTGTATTTTCTATTTAAGTTTTATTTGCATATTTGCATCGTTTAAGTTAATAATAATTTTAATAAAATGTTTGATGTATTACACTGAAACAAGTGTTTGTACAATGTGTTGTTTCACAGAAATCTTACGATTTCAGTCTAGTACATTAAAAACTTATTTGTTTGATGTCCATCTCTGTTGTTAGAATCCTCGTAGACTCGTAGTATTATAGGTCTTTTCAAATATTAAATTGTTTATAAAAGCGTACAGGAACCATTTTTCTAGTTACGGAGTATGAAAAATCTTTTAATGCAGTGAAAAAATAACAGAGTTTGTGAGGTTTAATTGCCATTTACATATACATTTCCATAACTGCAGTTCAGTGAGCTCTAAAGTATCGGCTCACTATTTATCACATAAGTTATTTGATTAATTTGGGACAATTGTTTCGGGAATTCGCGGATTCTCGCTGTTCTCCCTTCTGATCAGAATTCAAAAATTGAAAATGGAAGGCATTTTTCATCAATACAGTTGCCATTTTTTCTCGCAGTTACACTGTTTTTGAATAATAATTGTCGTAGTGACCGTTTGAATTGAAAAGCATTAGGGTTGTTATTACTCCATTCTTGTCTACTGCGAATGCAACTAAGAAATAGTTACAAATGGTCTGTGGGCATTTGTGGCATACAAGATATTTTTTAAAGTTATTTTTCTCTCTAGATAATGCTTTGACCGTTTTCTCCGTTTTCTTCCCGACTTGAACTCTGGTCTGGTCTGTTTTTGTAACTTTCAGTCTCTATGAATTTTAAAGGTAGTCTGAATCGTACATTATATCAATACTTACTTTGAAGTTGCACCTTGCGTCATACCTTGGGTGCAACAAACGTTTTTTTTTTTTACAAACGTTACCAAATCGTCTGTTTCCGTAACTTATGTGGATGTAACCTTACATCCATTCCATTGAATACTCTCCAAGAAACTAATGATGAAAATATATTTGTTTTCCAATGGATATCTAGATTTATTATAATCTCTTGTGTACACGCCTGTGTCTCAAATTACGAAGTTTTTATTTTTTTAGAAATGTTTAATACATATTCTCGTAGCTGTAAACATAACTAAAATTTGCTTGGAAAGATAAAGATCGCACATTTGATCATAAACGTATCTAAGGTAATTGAATGGTTTATGAGATTCCTGACATCAGAGTTGGACATTGGTGTACATGCGAGATTTCCCAACTTTCTGAAATTGTAAAATAACGCTTAACGTGTAAACAGTAAGAAGTTAACATTTCCTGATAACATAATAGACATGGTAGAGTACGCTTCAACAAATATTTCTGTATACAGGGTATGGCGTATAAGTCGTCGGTTAGCTGAATACTGGGATTTTTAAAAAAATTGTAAAGCAGAAGCGAGCAGTGAACATTTTAAACACATTTAATAACACTGTATATTTTCAGTTTATTAACTTGTTATACCCTTATTTAACATATTTTTCCTTTTGCTCCTTAATTTTCTATCGAAATTTGCTCCTAACACGAAAAAGTTCAACTAGGTCATAAAATAGTAGAGGGATATAAGGAGTATCAATTAATTATTGGAGGGAATAATTAAAGTACAGCGATATGCGCTGATAAAATAAGTAAGCTATCGCATCTTATTAATTAGCAATTTTTTAACTTTGTCCGGCACAACGTACTGACTACATAACCACAAAATTTCCACTTCATAACTTAAAATACTTTCTCAGTTAACTTTTCGTATGTTCATATGTTAATAAAACATCAAAGTTCATTGAAATCGTTTTTCTATCCAAAACGGCGAAAGATTGTAGGGAAATCTTAACAGACCTTACGTAGAATAATGTTTTGTGATAGGGAAATGAAATAATTACAAAAAAATCTCGAAGATAAATTTTCAGCATTCAGCTAGTACTAATTCGCAGTATTCTATTTAAATGCTACACCCTGTATATATTGAATTTGGCAAAACTAAATTAATAGTTTAAAAACGATAACGTTAGTGTTTTATTTCTTCTTGTCATGATGTCTTGAAGGACATCGACAAATTTAAAAAATTTTACCTCCCCATTACTTACAATTTTACAATTCTAGTAGTTGGACATCTTGTACATGTATCTAAAATTGTGTAATTTTCGATAGTTGAGTGTAGGCTTTCACGACCGTAATCCATTGTAGAAATGTCTTTCGGGTGATGTCGTGTAGTTAATATTTAACTTGACGTTTCGCTGACTATCCTGTCAGCTTCTTCAGAAGATTTCTAAAGACTGTCTTTAGAAGACTTTTAAAGTCTTTAGAAATCTTCTGAAGAAGCTGACAGGATAGTCAGCGAAACGTCAAGTTAAATATTAACTACACGACATCACCCGAAAGACATTTTCTAAATTGTGTAATTTTCATTTGAGAAAAAGAATACACACGTAATATATTTTGTAATATCTATAATTTTATAATAAATACATTTGGAAATAAATATAAAATGTAATGATGACCTACTTTCGATTGTTTTTACATTTAATTCAGATTAAAATTACATTATTTTTTTTGTACTACGTAATCAAAAACGTGAGAGATAATTAAAGAGAGAAAACAAATTCTTAAAAATAAAATGACTAAAATGGACTAAAAAATAAAAGAATAATAAAAATAAAATATGAATAGAGAATAAGTATTAAAGAATCTATAAAACTATACAAAATATTCATAATCATAATATAGATAGATCTCTTCTTCCGATATGGCAGTGAAATTATATCATCTCGATTACTAACTATAATTAATTATAATAGCAAGTAATTATTAATTAAAGATACAAGTGCACGAGTTCTATACACAATAAAAGAAAAAAAATGAAAAGGAATAATAAACAAAAAGTGGAAAACAAAAGAATAACACTACAGAGCATCTGCGTTTTAAATTAAATGCACACTCCGATCACCTAACAATAAATAATCCTCTTTCGCATACATGATCTAATATAACAAAATCGATTTCAATCGTTTATATATATATATGTATAAATGGCGTAACATACAATAATAAACTACTTCTACACGACAGATTATTCCAATTTGTTTAAATAATCTTTTTTAGATTTTATAATTTTATATTTTAAAAGAGATGGCACACATTGCAAAAAAAGTTGCTTAATTTGATGGTGAGACCTCGATACAAAACATGGCACAAATTAATATAAATTTAACTAGATGTATTTGGGGACTTCTACTAAGAATTAACAATAGGTAAGTCTCAGATAATTGGAAATATTTTAGTTCGATAGTATATTTTAATATATTATCAAGTTTTTCGAATTTTCTAATGTATACACTGGTTCATAGATCAATCGATACAGTTCCTTGTGAACTCTGTATTATCAATGGAGGTACAAGTAACGACATGCGCAAATCTAGGCTTCCAAAGGAGAAATTTAATTGGTGGTGAGTATATGAAAGTGATCTTATTGATTGAGGAATGACTTGGAATTATAGCTGAGAAGCGTCTCAAAAAAAGAAAAAATTACAGAAGACACCATGGACAAGACAAGTTTCATTCACATCGCTTTTTAACACAAAAAGTGTCCAAATCCAACTTAATGTTATTGGTGGTGTTTAAAGTAATAGAATAACATTGGTAAACAACACATAAGTATCGGCACCCTCCGCACCACACAAGTTTAATTTATTATACAGTAATATAATAATTAGTCCGGGACGGCCGTTTCGAGCACACGAATG